>CM076571.1:289446994-289812720 GCA_034641835.2 Pinus albicaulis | reverse complement strand
AAAATGCAATGGGTTAGTATTGGTAGGGGGTTAAATAAAGTGATTTTTAGAGGTATTTTCCAATATGTAGTCAAATTAAGGGTATTGTTTAGTATGCCACGAACACACCTGCTATGCCATAGGTTAATTGAGTGATGTCCCTGTGGAGTTTTGAGTTGTGGAAGTTCAATATGGAGGATCTGCTAGTGGATAAAGATCAGTGGATGGTGGTAGATCCGGGTACTAAACCAATGGCAATGTCAGATGAAGGCTGGAAGAAACTGGATCGGAAGGCAAAGAGCACAATACGGTTGTTTGTCTCAGATTCAGTATTGTTGAATGTATATGGGGAAGCTATGGTGAAGACCTTGTGGGACAAGCTAGGGACTTTGTACCAATCTAAATCTCTAGTGAATAAATTGTTCCTGTGGAAAAAGCTGAATAACCTGTGGATGAAGGATGGAGACTGTGTGACAGAGCATCTGAACACCCTCAATACTATGGTAAGTCAGCTTTCATCTGTTGATATTAAAATCTCATATGAAGATAAGTGCATCAGTTTGTTGTGTTCTCTACCAGACTCGCGGGATAGTCTGGTTATTGCAATAGGTAGCAATACAACTACCTTGAATTTTGATGATATTGTCTCATCCTTGCTGTTGGAGGAAATGAGACAGAGAAATATGGAGGGTCAGAATGGAGATGCCTTATCTATACGAGGAAGGTCCCAAAATAGAAACAAGAATAAGGTTTCGAGTGGGAGATCTAAATCTCCTAGAAAGTTTGTAAAGGTGTGCTGGAAATGCGGAAAGAAAGGGCACTACAAAAAGGACTGCAGATCTAAGGATCCTTAGAAAGGAAAGGGATCTGATGATGCTCCTTCTGCAGAGGAAAAAACCACCTCGGATGAAGGTGGGGATGTGTATTTTTCTTCTTCTTCAAATACACATGTAGATCATGAGTCATGGTTAATTGAATCGGGTGCATCTTTTCACTTCACTCCCCATAGGGAGTGGTTCTGCGAGTATGAGAAATATGATGGGGGTGATGTCTTCCTAGGGGATGATAAGAAGGAAAAAATCATCGGACGTGGAAAATTCAAGTTGGAGCTACAAGGTGGAAGGATTAGAAAACTTCCTGGTGTTCTACACATTCCTGTATTGGCCAAAAATCTGATTTCTGTAAGAAAGATGGATGATGGAGGTGTAAAACCAGTGTTCGAGAAAGATACTTGTAAGATGGTTCGGGGAGCACTGGTGTTAATGTGGAGAGTTCGGATTGGAACTCTATACAAGCTTTAGGGCAACACTGTTAGTGTTGGGTGCAACATTTCTAAGTTCATAAAAGTGGAGTACAAAGTCTAGCGGTCTCTGGAGAAAATACCATGCTATGGCATCAAAGGCTTGGAAATATTGGAGAGAAGGGCCTTCGTATACTGCATGGAAATGGTATGGTAGAAGGTATGTGTAATAGCTCTTTGGATTTCAATTTCTGTGAACATTGTTTATATGGGAAGCAGAATTGGGTGAGTTTTCCTTCTGGTGCTAAGAGGGTGAACAAGATATTAGAGCTTGTGCACAGTGATGTGTTTCAACCTGTGTCGGTTCCATCACTAGGTAAGTCTATGTACTGTGTTTCATTCATAGATAACTTCTCAAGGAATACATGGATATATTTCTTGAGGAAGAAATCTGAAGTCTTTGACAAATTTAAAGAATTTAAGGCTTTGGTGGAAAACCAGATAGAGAAGAATATAAAGGTGCCGAGGACAGATAATGTTGGGGAGCTCTACAAGAAGGAATTTGTAGAGTTATGTAAGAAGTGTGGTATAGCACAGAAAAATACTACTCCATACACACCTTAGCAAAATGGAGTTTCCAAAATAATGAATAGAACGCTGATGGAAAAGGCAAGAAGCATGCTTAGTGGTACTAGGTTAGGACAAGAATTCTAGGCAGAGGAGGTGGAGACTGCATGTTACTTGGTTAACATATCACCTTCATCAGTGTTGGAGGATAATACTCCACATGAGGTATGGACTGGTAAGAAACCCTCTCTTTCACATCTGAGGGTATTTGGATGTGATGCATATGTACATGTTCCAAAGGAGAAAAGAACCAAGTTGCATAATAAATCTAAAAGGTGCATCTTTATTGGGTATAAGGATGGTTTAAAGGGTTACAAGCTTTGGAACCTGGAAACAAGGAAGGTTGTGTACAGCCAAGATGTGGTGATTAGAGAGGTGAAATATATTTTTAAACATGAAGTCCTACCAAAGGAACCTGAGAGGATAGAGTTTGAGCTAAAGGAGGATGAATCATACTCTACAACAGAAGAAGACTCAGAAGAGGAAGAGGCACAAACTCCAGCTGTGAGAATATCAGTTCGGGAAAGAAGATAACTAGAAAGGTATAGTCCATCTGCTTTCTGTTCAAATTTTGCTTTAACTATAACTGATGATGATCCCAGAACCGTCAGGGAGGCAGTAGATTCAAAGGATAGAAAACTCTGGAAGGAGGCCATGGTTGATGAAATGGCATCCTTGCATAAAAATGTAGCATGGGATCTGGTGGATTTTCCGGCTGGAAGGAAGCCCATCGGGAGAAAATGGATGTTTAAGAAGAAGATGAATGTAGAAGGCAAGGTGGAGAAATACAAAGCTCGGTTGGTAGAAAAAGGTTATTCCCAGGTGCCGGGAATTGATTTTGGTGATATTTTTTCTCCTGTTGCAAAAGTTACTTCTCTTAGATTAATTTCCTCTGTTGTTGTTGCATTTGATTTTGAGGTAGAATAGATGGATGTGAAGACAACATTTCTTCACGGGGATTTGGAAGAAGAGATCTACATGAAACAACCTGAAGGCTTTATGGTGAAGGGGAAGAAAGAGTTGGTATGTAGGTTAAAGAAGTCTCTGTATGGGTTAAAACAGTCACCAAGGATGTTGTATCAGAAATTTGATACCTATATACGAGGACTTGGCTTCCCTAGAAGCAAGGAGGATCACTATGTTTATTTTAAATTAATTGGCGACCATGTTATTTATTTGGTCTTGTATGTGGATGATATGTTCTTGATTGGAAATGACAAAGAAATTATCCAAGATTTCAAGACCCAACTGTTCTCTAAATTCGACATGAAGGATCTTGGTGCTGTAAACTATATTTTGGGCATGGAAATTAAGAGAGATCGAGCAAAGAGGAAACTCTAGTTAAACCAAAGGAAGTATGTCGAGACTATATTGCAGATGTTCAATATGCAGGATAGTAAACCGGTGAATGTTCTGATTCCTGTAGGTACAAAGTTGTCTGTTGAACAGTGTACCAAGGCATAAGAAGAAAAGGAGGATATGTCTCGTGTTCCTTATGCAAGTGCAGTGGGTAGCCTGATTTATGCAATGGTATGTACTAGACCATACATTGCACATGCAGTGGGAGTATTGAGGAGGTTTATGTCAAACCCAGGGAAGGAGCATTGGACAACAGTGAAGCGGGTTTTCAGATATTTGCATGGCACTAGTGATTATGGCTTGTGCTACCAGGGAAGACCAGGATTGCAAAGAGTGTTGGAAATTCATGGTTTTGTTGATGTAGACTAGGCTCAAGATCTGGACGAAAGAAGATCTACAAGTGGGAATGTGTTAGCCTATTTGGAGGTGCATTCAGTTGGATGAGTAAAAGACAATCTGTAGTGGCTCTTTCAACTACAAAGGCAGAATACATGGCAGCCACTCATGCAAGTAAGGAAGCAGGTTGGTTGCAGAGATTGTGTTCAACTATGGGGTTGGTGTAGCAAGCTATAAGGATAGACTGTGATAGCCAAAGTGCAATATTCTTGGCTAAGCACCCTGCTTATCATTCAAAGAAAAATCACATTGATGTTCAATATCACTTTGTGAGATACATGGTTGAAGCTAAAAGGGTGTTGCTGGTAAAGGTGGACACTTTGAAGAATGTTGCAAATGCATTGAAAAAGTCTGTGAGCACTCAGAAGTTCTCTTGGTGTAGAGAAACAATGTGTGTTGCAAAGATGGGCTAATGACTCAGCTCTCCTATGGCCCCTTACAGAAAGAAAAAAACAAGTGGGAGAATGTTTGGTTTGTGTTGCATTCTTTCCACAACTAATCACGCGTGGGGGGGGGGGGGGTAATTGGCCCCCCTGTATGTTGCACTGGGTGAAACAGAAAGGGGGGTCATAGGGGGGGGCGGTAGCCCCCCCTATCGGGGTCTGGGGTAGCGCCTAGGGAATTTTTTTTTGGTCCTTATTTTCCAGTGGGCGGACCCGCCCATGGTTTTGTGCATGGTTTTGCACATGGTTTTGGGGCATGATAGTTTTAGGCCCCTGGTATTTTGTAGATCCAGTCAAGGGAACTCTTTTTATGTTCTAATCCAGGGTTAATGGATTGGGGTTTATGTATGCTTCGGCATGTATATATATGTGTTGTAACACTAAAAGGAATATAATGAAAAATCAGGTTGGTCGTCCCGATTCGGGATCCAGGGTAAAATCTCTGTGTTTATCTGTTTTATTTTTTATGCTCTCACTACTGTTTATTTTTAGTCTTTAAGATTCATTTGTAGATAATTTATGTACATGGTTAAAACCTATAGTCTTATTAACAATTGCTTTGTTTTGCAGGTCATTAGCAAAATGAGAATTTGGATAAAACAATCTAAATACTAGTTAAAGATATGTTTTACTCCAAGAACTTACAAAGAAATGAATTTTAAATGATATTCCTTAACAAAATATTTCAAGCAGCAGAACAGAAAGAAGTCATTATGTAGAGAGAGATAATTTTTCACAGTGAATGGTAAAAATGAAATAAGAATTCACAATGACAGTGAAAACATAATAGCCAAAGAGCATCAAAGTTAAATGGTGTATCAGATGAAAGTCATAGTAAAGGTTAGAACAAAGTTACAGTGCAGTCAAGGTAAAATAGTAAAAGTAAAACATGGAGGCAATAATTGTAAAAAGAGATGAAAACACTTTCACCAACAATGAAATTTATCCAAAGTAAAAGAAAAACAGTTAAAAGAACAAAAAGGTTAAAATATGAAAATAGAGCAAGAAGGGACATTTTTGCAGAAATTTCCTGTTCAAGTCATTGTTTTGCAGAAACTATTGTGACCAATCCAAGATGAATTTTGAAACACTGAAGGAGTTTTATGTTCTTAATATTTCCAACTACAAAAACCTCTCTCACTTTTCTAACAGACATTATGGGTTTGGAAATATTAAAAAATATTTGAAAGCACTTTTTACAGAAAATTCCTATTAAGTCATCATTTTGCAGAGAAGATTGTGGCCAATCAGAAATACATATTACAAAACTGGAGGAGCTTTTTTGTTCCTAAGAGACCCATATACAAAAACCTATAGGTGAAATCGCGAAGTTGGGAAACACTTTTTGGCGGATGGCTAGAATTTGGGAGAAATTTTTAATTTATCGTTCGAGAAAATAGTCAACTCTATTTCTCGATTGAGATTTTTAAAAACTCTCATCCAAGAGTTTTATTGGGTTTAACCGGAGTTAAAAATCTCTCAGAAGAGACTTATGTATTTTCTCGTCTGAGAGTTTTATTGACGGAAACTCTTGGGAAGACTTTTGGATGAGAGTTTTAAAAACTCTCGGATGAGAGTTTTGAAAACTCTTGGATGAGAGTTTAAAAAACTCTTGGATGAGAGTTTTAAAAACGCTCATCCTAGAGTTTTTCAACTCTCGTCCGAGAGTTTTATTCCTATAATAAAACGCCAAAATTATTAAGTTGTTAGAATTGGTACTTTATTTTATATAAAACTCTCGGTACTTTATATAATTTTAATAGTACTTTATTAAAATTAAAAAATGATAAAAAATAATAAAATTATAATTTTATTTTAAATTAGTTTATTATTATTAATGATAAAAAATACATGAAGATTTAATTAAATAAAAAATTTTACAATATTTTGTAATATCAAATATTATATAAAAAACTAAAAATATTTTATATAAAACTAGTTGATATATTAATATAAATAAAATAAAATTCTAAAACATAAATCAAAATAAAAACAACTATATATATATAATATTTTTTTTGAAATTAATGAATAAATTTAAATTTAAAAAACAATTGACTAAATGCAATGAGGTGATAAAGGAGACAATGCATAGCACCTTAATATCGTTATAAATTCTTGGAAATCTCGAGAAATTTTTGAAGTGAGATGAGCTTCTTGGAATGGGTCACTTTATCTTCCACTTCGGTTTCACACGATTAACTTGAAAGGAAGTCTATTTTCCTAGGTATGGATGTAAGGGAATGAACAATATTATTTGAACATTGAGTGAGATGCCCTTCTTGGAATGGGTCCTCTTATATTCCACTTTAGTTTCACAAGATTAAATTGAAATGAAGTTTATTTTCCTAGGTATGGATGTAAGGGGATAAAGAATATTATCCGAAAAGGAAATGAATGTTAAGTGTGACATTCCAAGAAGAAGTGTATGGGATTGGAGAATTATGTTATTGCAGAAAACTAACCCTTGACCCCTTAAACCCTAATTCCTAACCCCTAAACCCTTAACCCGCTAAACCCTAAACCTCTAAACCCTTAACCACTAACCCATTTACCCCCACTAAACCTCTAAATCCCTAACCCATTTAACCCCTAAACCCTTAACCCCTACCCCTAACACGTTAACCCCTAACCCATTTAAGCACCTAAACCCCAAAACCCCTAACTCCTAACCCCTAAAATACTTAACTGCTAAATCCCCTAACCCCCTAAACCTCTAACCCAATCCTAACCCATTTAACCCCCTAAACCTCAAAACCCCTAACCCCTTAAACCCTAATTCCCAACCCATAACCCTTGACCCCTTAAACCCTATTTCCTAACCCCTAACCCCTTAAACCCTAATTCCCAACCCCTAACCAATTCAACACCCTAAACCCCTAAAAACCTAACTGATTTAAGTGTGGATTCCATTTAAGCCCCAAAACCCTAACCCCTAACCACTAAAATCCTTCACTGCTAAATCCCCTAACCCCCTAAACCTCTAAACCTGTAACCCATTTAACCCCCTAAAACCTAAACCTCTAAACCCTTAACCCCTAACCCCTTAAACCCTAATTCCCAACCCCTAACCAATTCAACACCCTAAACCCCTAAAAACCTAATTCATTTAATCCCATTAACCCCTAACTTCTAACCCCTTAAATCCTTAACTGCTAAATCTTCTAACCCCCTAAATCTATAAACCAACCCTAACCCATTTAACCCCCTAAACCCTAAACCTATAACCCCTTGAACCCTAATTCCCAACCCATAACCCATTAAACCCCTTAAACACCTAAACCTCTAACCCCTTAACCCTTGACCCCTTAAACCCTAATTCCTAACCCCTAACCCATCTAACCCCCTAAACCCTAAACCTCTAAACCCTTAACCCCTAACACATTTACCCCCACTAAACCTCTAAACCCCTAACCGATTTAACCCCTAAACCCTAAACCTCTAAACCCTTAACCCCTACCCCTAACCTATTAACCCCTAACCCATTTAAGCCCCTAAACCCCAAAACCCCTAACCAATTCAACAACCTAAACCCCTAAAAACCTAACCCATTTAAGTGTGGATTCCATTTAACCCCCAAAACCCTAGCCCCCAACCCCTAAATTCCTTCATTGCTAAATGCCTAACCCCCTAAACCTCTAAACTTGTAACCCATATAACCCCCTAAACCCTAAACCTCTAAACCCTTAACCCTAACCCCTTAAACCCTAATTTCCAACCCATAACCCTTGACCCCTTAAACCCTAATTCCTAACCCCTAAATCCTTAAACCCCTAAACCCTAAACATCTAAACCCTTAACCCCTAACCCATTTACCCGCACTAAACCTCTAAACCCTTAACCCATTTAACCCTTAAACCCAAAACCTCTAAACCCTTAAAACCCCTACCCCTAACCCATTAACCCCTAACCCATTTAAGCCCCTAAACCTCAAAACCCCTAACCAATTCAACACCCTAAACCCCTAAAAATCTAACCCATTTAAGTGTGTATTCCATTTAACCCCCAAAACCCTAACCCCTAACCCCTAAAATCCTTCACTGCTAAATCCCCTAACCCCCTAAACCTCTAAACCTGTAACCCATTTAACCCCCTAAATCCTAAACCTCTAAACCCTTAACCCTTAACCCCTAAAACTCTAATTACAAACCCCTAACCAATTCAACACCCTAAACCCCTAAAAACCTAACCCATTTAACCCCATTAACCCCTAACTTCTAACCCCTAAAATCCTTAACTACTAAATCCCCTAACCCCCTAAACCTCTAAACCAACCCTAGCCCATTTAACCCCCTAAACCTATAACGCCTTAAACCCTAATTCCCAACCCATAACCCATTCAACCCCTTAAACACCTAAACCTCTAACCCCTTAACCCTTGACCCCTTAAACCCTAATTCCTAACCCCTAACCCATTTAACCCCCTAAACCCTAAACCTCTAAACGCTTAACCCCTACCCCTAACCTGTTAACCCCTAACTTCTAACCCCTAAAATCCTTAACTGCTAAATCCCATAACCCCCTAAACCTCTAAACCAACCCTAGCCCATTTCACCCCCTAAACCCTAAACCTATAACCCCTTAAACCCTAATTCCCAACCCATAACCCATTTAACCCCTTAAACACCTAAACCTCTAACCCCTTAACCCTTGACCCCTTAAACCCGAATTCCTAACTCCTAACCCATTTAACCCCCTAAACCCTAAACCTCTAAACCCTTAACCCCTAACCCATTTACCCCCACTAAACCTCTAAACCCCTGACCCATTTAACCCCTAAAACCTAAACCTCTAAACCCTTAACCCCTACCCCTAACCCATTTAAGCCCCTAAACCCCAAAACCCCTAACTAATTCAACACCCTAAACCCCTAAAAACCTAACCCATTTAAGTGTGGATTCCATTTAACCCCCAAAACCCTAACCCCCAACCCCTAAAATCCTTCACTGCTAAATCCCCTAACCCCCTAAACCTCTAAACTTGTAACCCATATAACCCCCTAAACCCTAAACCTCTAAACCCTTAACCCCTAACCCCTTAAACCCTAATTCCAAACCCATAACCCTTGACACCTTAAACCGTAATTCCTAACCCCTAAACCCTTAACCCCCTAAACCCTAAACCTCTAAACCCTTAAACCCTAACCCATTTACCCCCACTAAACCTTTAAACCCCTAACCCATTTAACCCTTAAACCCTTAGCCCCTACCCCTAACCCATTAACCCATAACCCATTTAAGCCCCTAAAATGCAAAACCCTCAACCAATTCAACACCCTAAACCCCTAAAAACCTAACCCATTTAAGTGTCGATTCCATTTAACCTCCAAAACCCTAACCCCTAACCCCCTAAACCTCTAAACCTGTAACCCATTTAAGCCCCTAAACCCCAAAAACCCTAACCAATTCAACACCCTAAACCCCTAAAAATCTAACTCATTTAAGTGTGGATTCCATTTAACCCCCAAAACCCTAAACCCTAACCGCTAAAATCCTTCGCTGCTAAATCCCCTAACCCCCTAAACCTCTAAACCTATAACCCATTTAACCCACTAAACCCTAAAACTCTAAACCCTTAACCCCTAACCCCTTAAACCATAATTCCCAACCCATAACACTTGACCCCTTAAACCCTAATTCCTAATCCCCAAACCCTTAACCCCCTAAAGCCTAAACCTCTAAACCATTAACCCCTAACCCATTTACCCCTACTAAACCTCTAAACCCCTAACCCATTTACCCCTACTAAACCTCTAAACCCCTAACCCATTTAACCCCTAATCCCTAAATCTCTAAACCCTTAACCCCTACCCCTAACCCATTTAAGCCCCAAAATCCCAAAACCCCTAACCCCTTAAACCCAAATTCCCAACCCATAACCCTTGACACCTTAACCCTTGACCCCTTAAACCTTAATTCCTATCCTCTAAACCCTTATCCCCTAACCCCTTAAACCCTAATTCCCAACCCCTAACCAATTAAACACCCTAAACCCCAGAAAACCTAACCCATTTAAGTGTGGATTCCATTTAACCCCCAAAACCCTAAACCCAAAACCCTAAAATCCTTCATTTCTAAATCCCATAACCCCCTAAACCTCTAAACCTGTAACCCATTTAACCCCCTAAACCCTAAACCTCTAAACCCTTAACCCCTAACCCCTTAAACCCTAATTCCCAACCCCTAACCAATTTAACACCCTAAACCCCTAAAATCCTAACCCATTTAAGTGTGGATTCCATTTAACCCCCAAAACCCTAACCCCTAACCCCTAAAATCCTTCACTGCTAAATCCCCTAACCCCCTAAACCTCTAAACTTGTAACCCATTTAACCCCCTAAACCCTAAACCTCTAAACCCTTAACCCCTAACCCCTTAAACCCTAATTCCCAACCCCTAACCAATTCAACATCCTAAACCCCTAAACACCTAACCCATTTAACCCCATTAACCCCTAACTTCCAACCCCTAAAATCCTTAACTGATAAATCCCCTAACCCCCTAAATCTCTAAACCAACCCTAACCCATTTAACCCCCTAAACCCTAATTCCCAACTCATAACCCATTCAACCCCTTAAACACCTAAACCTATAACCCCTTAAACCTTGATTCCTAACCCCTAACCCATTTAACCCCCTAAACCCTAAACCTCTAAACCCTTAACCCCTACCCCTAACCCATTAACCCCTAACCCATTTAAGCCCCTAAACCCCAAAACCCCTAACCCATTTGACCCCTTAAACCATAAACATGCAAACCCCTAACATATAAACCCCTAAACCCTAAACATATAAACCCCTAAACCCTAAACATATAAAACCCTAAACATATAAACCCCTAAACCCTAAACATTTAAACCCCTAAAATTTTTGATTAAAACATTTAATAAAACTCTCGGCCGAAAGTTTTCTAAACTCTCGGCCTAGAATTTTCAAAACTCTCGGCCTAAAGTTTTCTAAACTCTCGTCCTAGAGTTTTCAAAACTCTCGGCCTAGAGTTTTCTAAACTCTCATCCTAGAGTTTTCTAAACTTTCGGCCGAGAGTTTCATCGGGTAAACTCTCGGGCGCAAACTCTCGTCCGAGAGTTCTTTAAACTTTCGGACGAGAGTTTGGTCGTGCGGTTAAATGTAAATTTAGGTGGGTTAAACTCTTGGTCGATATTTTTATAAATTTCTTGTCCAAGACATTATCTGGGCCGAGAGTTTCTGGTCAACGAAAAACCCATAAAATTCTGCAGTTTTCAGGAACCTGCAACTTTGGAGGGGTGGAACACCTACAAAAAAAAATGTTATTTGTCGGAAAAAGTACCATTAGATTCATCTCTGAATCTAGTTTCTGATGATATGAGATTTGTGGAGTTTCATTAAAAAATTCAATTTTTTTATTAATTTTTTACCAAACTATGTCACTGTGGAATTTCATTGTTTGAAAAATTGCACTGAATGAAAATTCAATAACTTTCAAATGACGAAACCAAAAAATTCAGAAAAATCATATTGCATTTCCTCTCCCTGTCTACTTCAAAAGGGTACTCTCATTTTTCTTATTGACGATCACATTCAAAAGAAAATCTATGGATCATAAAATGTACTGAAACATCACTGTTTTTTTGTCTTTGTCCATTTCAAAAAATAATAAAAAATAGTAATTTAATCTAAAAATTACCAAAAAATAGTCTGTGCACTAGTGCAATATATGCAGATTATGATGCTATGGTTTTATTCAAAAAATGAATAGCCTTCCCTAAAAAAAGTTATGGATCATAAAGTGACTATTTATGTTTGGCTGAAAATTTCAAGTATATGTAGTTAGTAAACAATAAATTTACCCCTCTATATGTCAATATTTTTTTTTTTTTTTTTAAATATGGGTATGGAGGTAAGACAATTCTCTACAATTCTTGTTTTTATGTCAAAGAATAATTGGCAATAAAAATATGAGTTTAGTGGAGTTGAAGTTGAAAAACTTAGAAAATTACAATTTTCAACGTCAAAAAAGGGCAAAAAGTGTTTCCTAACTTCACATTTTCACAACAAAGAGGATAATTCGAATTTGATATCAACTCTTAGTTGATGATGAGGCATCCAAGTCACTAACGATTTCCTTCCTTTGTGCATTCTACTCTAGAAATTCTACAAAATTGGGGTCCAATGATACCTTTGTATTTCTCAATCCAAAATAGATATGTAAAAAGTGAAAGAGGTTATTGTTGATAAATATGTTTTGAGATAAACCTCTCTCAGCTCCCTAAAATTTTTCTCCAGCTGTTCACAATAGGCTCTACAATAAGATGTATAAAACAGAGCTTTACACAATCTGAAAAATAGGCTGTAAATATGTGCATGTATCTCTCATTATGTAATACCTATGCAAAAAGTGAGATCACCTATCCATAAAAAATAGTGCCAAATAAATGCATTAGTTTTGAGTGTCCTTTACTTAAGTTCAATTTATGTAAAACAGTTGGAGATATTTGTAAACCAATCTTGATATTTTTTCAACATATTCTAGTTTAGAATTTGTATAAATACTTCACTCTTTGAAGTATTTTGTGTGAAATAAATTTGCTAGGACTGTTATAGTCATTTCTTCTTGGACTTTAAAGCTTTTGTGTGTCAAAACTTCGAGTAGCGGGCTGGATCAAAGAAAATTGGCATCATACTTCAGGATTCCTGTGATGAGCTATTTGGAGTGAAATATTTTCTTCACTTGTCATTGTTTCATTTCTTTGTTACATGCATCGATTTATGTTTATGCTAAATATGAATGTATAACTAGCAGTATTACTACAAGATTTTCTAATAGCACCTTGTTTTTAACTAGTTATCATTTATATGTTTTCCTCTGATTTCCAGTGTAGGGAACCCTTAATTTATCCCTCTCTCGTTTGACCTCTTCCTAGAACTTATTTTTCCAGATTTAAGGATTCTTAAGTGCCCTTTATCCCAATCATACCACCTCATAAAAACAACTTTCAAATATCTCCAAGGGTTATATATCT
Source organism: Pinus albicaulis (assembly GCA_034641835.2). NCBI lineage: Eukaryota > Viridiplantae > Streptophyta > Pinopsida > Pinales > Pinaceae > Pinus > Pinus albicaulis. Next base: position 289,799,675 of record CM076571.1, on the reverse strand, counting down.
TTAATTGAAGACATTTGACCTTTTTTCCCTTAATCCTAGTCCTGTTTGCTTGATTTTGACTCCATAGCCCAATGGAAAAATAGATTTCCCCCTATCCATCCTTTCAATTGATTTTTCCCACCAAATCTACCAAAAAAAATCCAAATATGCACTTTCATAACTAGCCTAATATTCACAAATTAAAGCAATGTTAAACTTTAAAGAGAGAGCCCTCTCTGAACTCTAGGAAGGCTAGATCCTAGAGTTTGAAGTTGGCCTGTGGTTACCTTGGTGAGTTCTCTCTTGAACCTGGAGAAATTAATGAGTGATAACATGTGCTTATGATGCCCCAAATACACACACAAGCCTAATTCCATGTGATTATGACCTAAACTCCCAAGTTCAGTGCCAGCGATTCCAATATCTAAGCCACTTTTTGAAGTTAGACTCCAGACCATTTCCCATAACTTCGTATAAATTTCCAGAATTAAATCAAATGCAATGACAATGTTGATCAATAAAAGCTCAAACATGAACTTGACCTAGACATGCCTATTTCATGACATACATTTCACCAAACATATGGAAAACATGTAAGCTGTAGGTCATGAATGCATATCTGATCATAAACTGACAGTTTTCATTTGAGAATCACCAAGAAGGATCCAAGCCCTTTCTATCTGGCTGCAATAGCACTTGTTATTTCATGCATTCAAAAACCATTCAAATACTTATCAAAACATGTCAAGAGCCATAGGAAACATATATCATATAACCAACATCTAAGGAACAAATAAAAAGCATAGAATTCATGGAAATTCAACCCTAATGTCAACACAGTAACTAGTACAAGTATTCAAAAATCATAGTAGGAAAATAACTCTTTTTAATATATGAAAATTCCAACGAAGTTTGGGAATTCCACATACCACCCGAACATATATTGGGTTGAACCAAATATATCTTTTATCCAATCACTTTTGTGCTATATTCCAAGCATGAATGTGGAATCTCATGGAATAAACCAAGACATAACTAACCAGAGCTTCCAGAGCTCAAACTACATCAACCATCAACAACAATGATTCCACCTCTATGGTCCAGAAATCACTAACATCAACCAGATAGATATTTACCCAATTTGTCCAATGCTTGAGTAACTAGGAACTCAACCCACAACCTTCCAAGGCTCTAGAGTGTTTGTTCCAACCATGGATCCAGGGACTAGTAAATCAACCGACCAAGGGCTCCAGGGCGTTTGCCCCAACCTACGGCCCCAAGAACTAGTAACTCAACCCAGACATGTCCAAGGCTACTACAGTGTTTCTTAAAAACCACAACAATTACGAACTTGTGCACGAATCAGAAAAATAAGTGGAAAACCCACAATGCTATAGTTATCTAGGAAATGACAAGACAAGGAAAAAACCACTATGAATCCAGGAAAATATCCATGCCAATGACAACAGGCAACCAAGGAATCACATGAATATACCATGCATAAAAAAAACAACAAGGAAATCAAACATGCAACCTATTACCTACGAAGTAATCTGACTATAGTTGTTGATCCAGTGGTCTCCTTGTGCTTCCCTACTTTCATTTTCCCTTCTTTCTCCAAATCCAAGTGAATACTAGAGTGCTAAACATGCTCCAAGAATGCTCCAAGTTTGCAAGAGTGTGAGGGAATGAGAGAATGAATAAGAGCTCAACTCAAAACTATCAAAAGGATAGAAAATGATTATTTGATGTCATTTTATCATTGATCTCTCTATTTTATTCACTTTCCTTCATTTTTTCTCTAATTTCCTTAGCATGAAAATCTATGTCTCTTCACCTTACTTTTCTCCTATTTTCCTTTATTTTCATAAATAAATGCCAATTATTTCCTATTTCTCCTTTTCAATTTTTATATCCATTGATTAATTACATGTGATTCCCACAAAAGTGTTTTTCCTAACATTCAACTTGGAATATGTGTCTCAGGACCTTGGTCTTATTTTTTTTACATGGAAAATCAACCAAGGGTTGTTACAAACCCCTCCTCATTGGGGGGAACGTCATCCTTGATGTTAAATGATGCTTATAAGCAACAAAACATGTTGCCTATGGAGATTTACAACCCAACACAATGAAAAAATTACATCATACCAAATTGTTGAAACCATGAACACCATACTGCTTATTGGAGCTTTATAACACAACTCAATGAAGTATTTACAGCACACTACTTATTGGAGCTTTATAAAAAAATTGAATGTGATATTTATAACACACATAAGCATAAAAATGAACCAAATCACATATATCAAACACATCTAATCAACCAACAAATAAATAAGGATACATAATCTGCATCTGCTCAACTATATCCCATGTAGCTTCATCAGGCCCAAAGTGCTTCCACTACACTTTAAATTTCTGGATTTCTCTATTCTAGAGCATGATTTTTTTCCACTGCAAAATGCACTAAGGTTTTGGCTTGAATTTTCCCTCTGGTTCCACCTTCAATATAGGCCAATTGATCACATGATCAACGTCCTGGAAATACCTCTTAAGAAATGAAACATGGAAAACATCTTTGACATTCATTGTTGGTAGAAGTGCAAGTCTATAGGCCATTGGTCTAATCCTCTCAAGGATCTCAAAATTCCCACAATATCAAGGTGTCGGCTTGGCACATGATCCAATCCTCAAATATCTGTTCTCAGGCTTGATGCACAAGTACACATTCTCATAGTTAGGATATTCTGACACATAGGAAATAGTCCTCTATTGTGTCACCTTTATAAATCCTTCAATCTTATCCCATGTTGTTCTTAAGGGGGGATGTTAGGATATTCTGACACATAGGAAATAGTTAAGTATAACTTGGTCTAGCGTAGATTTTGGTAAAGTGTATTTATTTACTATGTACATTTGTAACTTATAATCTAACGATCATGATATGTAGTGATCCGATGGTTCATTCTCTCCTCGGTATTACCGAGACTTTATCCATGTATTAACACCCGATTGGTCCATGATCTCTATTTAAAGAGCATGGAGGGTCACTTTTCTGGGAACAATTTATGAGAGAGTCTTATGTAAATTTTATTTCTTTATATTAATAAATTGCATGAAGTGGTCACGTTGGCTCAGGTTGTGGATTGTTTCCCTCTTTGAGGGTTTTAACCACATCATATACTGGTGTACTGACCTATGATCTATTTTTGAGCAGTAACCTTTGGTGTTTGATCTAAGGAACTTACCCTATAAATTCCTACATGGTATCAGAACTATTTTGAGGGCTGCATCAGTTGTTGATCCAAAACTGAATCCGCTTTGACAGCATACGACTGTCGTTTTCCAAATCTACTATTTCTAACCACTTTCAAGCTTCAGGTTGAGAGAGATTCTCTATTGTGTCTGGAGCCTCTGTTACAGTGAGAAACCCCTTTCGTTTCATGCAAAAGGGCTTTGAGTTTCCCAAGTTATGTCATTTTAGGTATGAGGTATAACGCATTTTGTTTTACAGTTATATTTATTAATCACTTTGTTTATTTCGATTTATAGTCCTTTTTTATTGCTGGATCTATACCCTCTTCTCTGTGTATGGTCTTTGCTCTGTGCTTTGTGCAATCTCGACAAATCAGATACAGGAAGATGAGATTTTCCTACTACGCATGCTCTTTCCCTGCGACTTTGTGCGATCTCTAGAAATCAGAAATAATGAGGAAAATAGATAATTGATGGTAGTTCTAACCGGAAATCTAATGTTCTTTCGTTAGGGTTTATATTTTTTGATTGCACAGATTTTGTTTTTTTTTTTGCAGGAAAAAGCACACACATCAAAGAGAAAAAAAATCCCTTCCTTCTTTCAAATAATGACAAAATCCTTTTATTATCTCACTAGGTGTAAATTTACTTTATGAGAATATAGGTATTGGATTCAAGTTTCTTTCTCAAGCTTATTTTTCCAAAAAAGCTTTTTGTTAAGTTACTTTTTCTTAAAAATCCTTTTGGAAACTTTCTAGTTTTAAAAAGGGAGTTTAATTTAAAAATCACATTGTAAAAGTGACTCTCACTTATTTATAAAAGTGGGTCACATAAAGCAGTTTTTTTTTTTTTTAAGTGGCCTTATTGTATTAAGTTTGGAAAGGGAGGGTTTTTTTTTTTTTAAAGTAAAACTTCATCATTAACTTTCAACCTATCACGTAACTATTCAACATCTACTATAACAATTTTTCATTAAGGCATAACTTATTCATCCAGAAGTCATTTTCCGAGCCATATTTTTTAACTGCCCTAATTTTTCGAGATATTTCCATTGGAGCAGTTGGTTTCAGCCTTTCAACTTTATTTCTTTTTTAATGGAAAGTGCATGCCTAGTTATTCTTAACAGCACCAATTATTTCCAATGGCTACCCTACATGCTAGACTTACTTAGAAGTAAAGGGATTTATATAATAGCCACAAGACAAGAAACTAAACCTACCGATAGAGATAAATCGACTAAATGGGAAAATAAACAAGATCAAGCACGAGGGATGATAGGAATTTCCATTGCTCAATATCTTAGATTTCCTATCCAATAAATTGACTCCCCTACTGAAGCTATGAGAAAGATAAATATTTTTTTTGGCATTAAAAATGGAATCAGAGCCCACGAGCTTGAAAATGAGTTGCTTATTTTGGACCCCCAAAATTTCTCCTCTATTGAAGATTTTTTGTCCAAATTCAAGACCCTTAGACTTTTTTTAGAAGGTTGTAAGGTCAAAAAGGAAGATGGTAGCATTATCTATTGCATTATTACTAAGCTTGGCCCTACATACTCTATATTTGTTTCCACCTTCCATTCCACTAGAGAAGCCCTCATTTCTCAAGGAATAGCCTACAAGGCCCCCTCTTTTGATGCCTTTTGCGATTCTTTTATAAGAGAACAAGAAAAACTATTACACCTTGGTATTTTTAATATTGTAAAATCTTCTATGAAGGCCTTAGCATCCCAACAACAACCATATCAAAAGAATTCTAAGAAGCGGCATCCTAAAAGGAATGGTCCTAAACCAATGGAAAACTGAAAAAGAAACACAAGAAAATGATAAGGAAAAAGGAAACGAAGGGAAAAAGATAGATAGACATTGAAAATTTTGTAATTATGATGGCCACATAGAGTTAAAATGTTTTAAGAAGATGGGAGCCTTGGAAGCAGCAATGAAGAAGCACAACATCAATTTGGAGAACTCTTCAACTTCATCTTCAGGAATGGAAATTTCTACTTGTGGTTGTCAAGAATCAAGATCTGGTTATGTATTGAGTGTATCTTCTTATTATCATTCTCATGAGTGGCTCATTGATTCTGGAGCCTCTTACCACATGGCCAAAAATAAAGCCATGTTTTATTCTTTAAATTATTGTAACACCAAAAATATTTATGTTGGTGATTATATATCTCTTAGTTTTGTAGGGTCTGGAACCATTCATCTAGACAATGGTCATTTTAATGATGTATTATCTGTTCCTACCTTGTATTGTAACTTTCTATCTGTTTATCAGATAACTTATTCAAGTGAAGGGAAAATAGTAGAATTATCACCTCGTGATGTTGTAGTTAAGGACCTCAAATATCCTGGACATATTTTAGCTACTTCCATTGCTAATGATTCCACAAGGTTGTATAAGTTTGATAAATTTGGGTCATCATGTCTTCCCTCCATTTTTTTTCTCATAATGATGACGTGAGAAAGCTTTGGCATGAGAGATTTGGTCACTTAAACTATCACTCTATTATAACTTTATGTAAAGAAAATATCGTGATAGGTCTTCTTATGGTATCTTGTCGAGATGGAGTTTGTTTCTGATGTGTACTCATAAAACATCATCAAGATAGTTTTGACAAATGTGCCTCTTGGCACACTTCGGCCCCTTTGCATCTTGTGCACAATGATTTAGGTGGTACTCTTCCAGTTGTTTCTTTCTCTGGCTCCAAGTACTCCTTAAATTTTATTGATAATTTTTCCAGACACACATTGGTATACTTCTTAAAACTTAGGAGTGAAGTTTTTAACAGGTTCTTGGCCTTTAAGGCCTTTGTTGAGAAACAATATAGACATCAAATTCTTAAATTAAGATCTAAAAATGGAAGAGAATATGTTAACAAAATTTATACACTTTTTCACTGAGCATGGCATTCAATAGCAACATATTGTTCATATACTCCACAACAAAATGGTGTAGCTGAAAGGAAGAATCACACTCTAAAAGAAATGGCTAATTGTATGCTTCATTGTAATGGAATTGGTCTTAATTTTTGGGCAAAAGAAATTCACTGTGCAAATTACATAGTAAATCACACTCCTACTAAGTATTTAAGGAATATAACCCCAGAAGAAGCTTGGAGCTCAATCAAACCATATGTAAGTCGCTTTCATGTGTTTGGAAGTGAATCCTAGGCCCATATTCCAGATACGAAACATAAAACCTTAGAAATTAAGAGTTAAAAATGCATTTTTGTTGGATACTCTGAAGATGTCAAAGGATATAGAATTCTTCAACCGAAATGAAAAAATATAATCATTAGAAGAGATGTAAAATTTGACAAAAATATATTAACCTACGAGCCTAGTTAGGTAGGTGTGCCACCTTTGGCCTGTGAGCTTGATTCGACATATGTGCCATCTCTATCTCTTCTAATTTTGACAACATTCCTTCTATTTTGGATGATGACAGAGAGGATGAAAATCCTCCTCCACCTCCTCAAGATCTTCCTTCATCTCCACAGCTTCCAATATGGGTCCGATCTACTTTGGATGTAGTAGGTTCTCTTGTGGGTGATCCTGCAGATTAACATCGTATGCGTTCTCAGTTCGAAAGAGCCTCTTCCTTATTGGCTCAAGTTCCAGAAAATCCTAATCTAGACACCTTTGAAGAAGCTTCAAGTCATCCATATTGGGATGAAGCTATCAATGAAGAATATCGTTCCTTATTAGAAAACGATACTTCGGATCTTTTTCCTGTTCCAAAGGGAAGAAAACTTGTCAGATGAAAATGGGTTTACAGAACAAAGTTTGGACCAGATGTAAAAGTGGATAAACATAAAGCTCATATTGTTGCTAAAGTATTTTCACAAGTTGAAGGAATTAACTATACTAAAACCATCTCCCCTATTTCCAAAATTAATTCTATTGGCTTTGTTCTTTCTCTTGCTACCTCCTTTAAATTTGAAGTCCCTCAGATGCATGTTAAATATGCCTTCTTACATGGGGATTTACATGAAGAATTCTACATGGAACAACCCCCTGTATTTATCCAAAATGACTCTAGACTTTTTTGTCACCTTAGGAAGTCTCTTTATGGTCTCAAGCAAGCCCCTCAGGCTTAGTAAGCCAAAATGGATAGCTTTCTCTTAGATAATGGGTTTTCTACATGTCATTCCGACAACATTGTCTACACCAAGAATGTGGGTAAGTCCTTAATAATCCTTTTTCTTTATGTTGATGATCTAATCCTTACTGATAGTGATCCAAACCATATAAACCATGTGAATTCTAGCCTCAAAAAGAGGTTTTAAATGACAGACTTATGACACTTGCATTATTTCCCTTGTCTTCAAGTCTTGCAATCCAAAGAAGGTATTATCGTTTCTCAGTCCAAGTATGCATGTTATCTTCTATGCCACATTCACATGGAAGAATATAAGTCATCCCCTTATCCCTTTCAGTCTGAAGTCAATATTTCAGTCACTTGTACTTCCCCTAAAGTTGATGCTACCTTATACCATCAACTTGATGGTAAAATTATGTATCTAACCTATACTCATCCTAAACTTTCCTTTTCTATTTGTCTTGTTGCCTGGTTTATGAAAAAACCTCATGAAAGTCACTGGAAAGTAGCTAAAATAATACTTCAATATATTTGAGGTACAATTCAGTTCAGGATTCATCACAATGTATGAGCATCCCCATTTTTTATTGGTTTCACTGATTCTGATTGGGTTGGTGACCTTGATGACAGAAATTCTACTTCAGGTTATGTATTCACTCTTGGTTTAGGAACTGTTACATGGTCTTGTAAGAAACAAAGTGAAATCTCTCTTTCTTAATAAAAAGTAGAGTATCGTGGTGTAGTTGAAGGTAGCAAGGAAGCCCTTTGGCTTCGTCAGATCCTATTTGAATTTTGTCTTCATCAGCAGCCATCCAAGTACACTTTGGTGTGATAACCAAAGTGCCATTTAGCTATGCAAAGGTCCATTTTAGCATCAGTGCATGAAACACATTGAGCTACACATATACTTCATCAGAAATTTCATTCATGATCGTATTCTTGAACTGCAATATTGTTTAACCAATGATCAAGTTGTTGATATCTTTACAAAGGTTCTCATAGAATCAAAGTTTAACAAAATTTGATCTATTATTGGAGTTCAGTAAAGTTATTGTTAAGGGGGGATAGGCTCTAATGCCTCCTTCCTTCTCATAATTTGTCACCTTTGGAAATCCTTCAATCCTATCCCAAATTTTTCTTAAAGGGGGGATGTTAGGATATTTCGACACATAGGAAATAGTCTCCTATTGTGTCACCTTTATAAATCCTTCAATCCTATCCCAAGTTTTTCTTAAGGGGGGGTGTTAGGATATTTTGACACATAGGAAATAGTTAAGTATAACTTGGTCTAGTGTAGAGTTAGGTAAAGTGTGTTTCTTTACTATTTACATTTGTAACTCATAATTTGACGATCACAATATGTAGTGATCCAATGGTTCATTCTCTCCTCGGTATTACCGACACTTGATCCATGGATTGACACCCGATTGGTCCATGATCTCTATTTAAAGAGAATGGAGGGTCATTTTTCTGCTAACCCTTTATGAGAGAAGATTATGTAAATTTTCTTTCTTTATATTAATAAATTTCCTGAAGTGGCCGTGTTGGCTCGAGCCATGGACTGTTTCCCTCTTTGAGGGTTTTAACCATGTCAAATACTGACGTACTAACCTATGGCCTTTAAATTCCTATGATAAATCCCACAATATCGATGAATGTTAAATCCCACAATATCGAGGTGTCAGCTTAGCACATGATCCAATCCTCAAAGATCTCTTCTTGGGCCTGATGCACAATTACACATTCTCACCAACATGAAACTCCTTGAATGATCTATGTTGATTTGCATAACTCTTCCACTTTTCCTATACTACCTTTAAATTCCTCTTAATAACATGCATCTCTTGTTCCATCTCAATCAATATATTTTGTTCAATTAGCACCATGTTCACTAGATCACTCCAGATGATTCAAGTATTACAATTCTACCCATAAAGAGCTTCAAATGGACTCACCCTCAAGGATTCCTAATGCCCATTATTATACACAAACTCTACAAGTGGGAGATAATCCTCCCACTTCCTTTTAAATGCATGAAGTACATCCTCAACAAGCCCTCAAAAATCTTGTTAACCCTCTCTATCTATCCTTCTGTTCATTGATGAGAAGTTGTACTAAAAGCTATTTCTATCCCCAAGCCTCCAAACAACTCCTTCCAAAGCTTGGAAGTGAACTTGGCATATTTTTCTAATATGATCTTCTTGGGAACACCATACAATCTTTGTAACATCCCTAGTTAAAATTCCATGTAATAAAAGTTAAAAAATAATAACCAAGATTGATGGGACACTTATTCCAAGATGAATGTTGGGAAAAACATCATAGGGGGTGTTGGTTTGGTTAATATGGCTAAGGAAATTTGCAAAGGAAAAGGCAAAGGATTTGGAAAGGAAAAATGGCATTTTTTGCACATTTACTTGATAAAATAATGGAGATTAGTAGAAAAGGGAGATGAAATGCCACATGTTTCATGTGAGGAGGAAATTTAAGGAAAATAATGGAAAATGAAGAAAATAGAGGCCTCTTCCATAAAACGGATTTTGAGGATCAATTGGTACCTTTTTCCAATGATTTTTTTTGGAGCTATCTCATTATTCTCTCTCTATCACACATACTTGGACACTTCAAATTTTCTTGTAGAACTTGGGCATTTGAGCAAGAAATTAAAAGAAAGCAAGGAAGAGCAGGATCAAGTAGATACAACCAGATTCTTTGCAGGTATGGATTTGCATATGTGATTTAGTTACTAGATATAGCATGCATGGTATTTCATGTGGTTTCTTGATGTCTTGGCATGGGGTTTTCTAGGTGTGATAGTGGTTTTCAGCCTAGCATTTCCATTTCTGTATAGCTTTGATGAGATGGGTTTCTCATACTTCAGTTGAGCTAGATTGCCGGATGGATACAAAAACGAGTGGGGTGGATCTATGAAATGACAAACACATGGCCTAGTTGTCCCTAAACCAGACTATGTATCATGGTAAAGCCACTAGCCTAGTAACCCCTGAGCCAGACTGTGGGTTGCGGTAAATCCATATTGTGTGCCTCGATCATCCTAGGAATCATTGTTGGTGAATAAAAGGATATACAGTAAATCCAAGAGGTGGATTTATCTCCATTGGACCTAGTAGTTCGAGGATGGGATGTACGGTAAAGACTAGAGAGATGGTATCAGTGTAGGGCATAGTGAGCCCTAGTTTAGATTATGGGTTACAGTAAAGCCTGAGAGACTAGGATGCACTTAAATTCCTCACCGTGTAAGCAAAGAACTATGGTAGCATCCATGCTTGTTTGGTTCTTTTTCAGTTGGTTATGAGTCCCAAATTCATGCTTGGAATATGGCATGGGGATGATTGGATGAAGAGAGATTTGGCTTAGCCAATCTATGGTCAGGTGGAACTGGAAGTCTCATCTACGGTTTGCTTTTACATTTAGTAATGAAGAGACATTTCTTCTGGTATTTGTTATGAAAATGTACTGGCTTATGCATGGATTTATTGGTTGTTATATCCATTGTATTTTTGTTGTTATTATGTTGGTTAGACACATGTATTTGATCAGTGATGATGAATGGCTCTATCTATGTTTTTACTTGTAAATGAATGCACAATGTACCTATGTTCAAATATATTTTTAATTAACTTATGATGTAGGGGAGAAATAATTCTTAGCTATTATCATATTTGTAAGAGACCCCCATGTTTAATTATTTTGTTTACACCTGTATATGCAGTGTTTGTGACATGTTTAACAAAAATCTTGTCATGACTGGGTGGTGTCGGATGAGGTTTTAATGAATTCATTACATCCATGTAATTTTTTTAATGTTATTTACCCTCTCTTGAAGTTACACGAAGTTTTGGGTAGTGATTTGGGCTAAGGGGCTGAAAATGTGGCACGAATCCCGGAGCTGCATGCATAGTATTGAACTTTTGGGGACATAACCACAACCATGATAAGGAAATCCCATGTATAAGGGTATATAACTTCTCCCTTGACCTTACATCCTCGTGGCTAATCCTAAAATGGGTTAAAAACAGTTACCCCTTAGCGAACAGGGCCTTGGAAGGTTGGGTTATCTCCTGGGGATGTCAATGATGCAATGCAAGGTCTATTTGTCATGGCTTCATCAGTTCCACTTCCTCAAAGTCATCTAGGAGCTTGAATCTCATATTAGTAGCTTATAGTCACATGTTTATCTTGGTTTTCTGGTTACTTCGGTAGATGTTAGAAGAGGGTGTTATAGAGTGGTATCAGAGCATCGTTCAACTCTTGGACTAGATGGGTAATGTGTTGGTCATGATTTTTTTGATTTCTTATGTGTTTCTCATACCTATGTTGTTTGTGGTTGTTGTGTCTACATTGTGTTGGCCATTTTGGTAGTGGTGTCATCATGGAAGTGTTGATGATGTTGTTGTTGACATATTGTCATGAATGTATGATTGATTGTGTGTTGTTCCTGTTTATGCATTGTGCATGCAATTTTGATTACATATTGTTATATGTTATATATGCATTTCTTGGTTATGCTAGGTCACCCTTGGGTCATGATTGTGTAATGGTTTTTTATGTTTTCTTGTGAAATTTCATATGATGAATATGAATTGGTCGGTAATGTTGGGTTACATGTTTCTTATGCCCATGTATGATTCGTGTCTATGGTTGTGTGTGGTCAAGATTGCATTGGTGTGCATTTGGTATGGTAATACATGGATTACTGGACCCTAATTAGAATGATACTTTTATGTTTATATGCCTAGACATTATATGTTTATATGTTTTCATGATTATATCTATACATATATTACGCTGATTGATTGATCTTGCAGGAAGTATCCTCCACGAACTACGCTGAGATACATTGGTTTATTATAATTTGGTTTTGTTGACATATTTTTCTTTGCAGGAGAAATATCAACATGGATAGAAATATGGTAGACTACAATGATTCTCCTTATGAGTCATATGAGAATCACGGTGAGAACTCTTCTGATTTGGCAGACACATTGAGACACCTAAAAGAAGAGATAAGTATTTTTAAGGTAGTTAATGAGAGAATCATACATGCACAAGAGAAACAAGTGGAGGTGAATGCAATAATCCTTCAGAGCTTGCCATAGTTGCAGTGGCAAGGGAAACTTTGAATCAACCATGGACATGAGTAAATAACTTATGGGGCATATGGAAGCAGGTCTCCTGATATACACGAGTCAAATAGAGCTGATATGGTGATAGATGGCTGGTTGTTGGACACTCTGGATAGGAAGAGTGATGAGTATAGGTACCATTCTAGCTTTGGTTCGGATAGACATCATGATCTTCATCGGCATGACCCTTATAGGAGGAGTGATAGGGGATAATTTCTAGATGAATTTAAGAAAGCCAAACCACCTAATTTTGATGGAGACTTGAAGAAACAAGAAGATGCAGAGGCTTGGATACTTGGAATGAACAAATTATTTGAGTTACATGAGTACTCAGATAGAATGAAGGCCATAATTGATATCTTCAGTTTGAAAGGTAAAGCAATCATATGGCAGGAATATGTCAAGCTAGTTAGAGACATCAAAACATAGGACTTGAGCTGACATGAGTTTAAGAGATTTTTCTGGAAGAATTACTTGTCATAGAGGTACTATAAAAGTAAGGCCAAAGAATTTTATGAGTTGAATATGGTATCAATGATAGATGAAGAGTAAAAAGCTAAGTTCCTAGAGCTACTGAGGTATGTTTTGTATCTTAATGATGAGAAGGATAAAGTTCAACAATTTGTGAGTGGTTTTCCATTAGAGTTTATAGACTGGATTGAGTATGATGAGCCTCGGTCACTTGCGGAAGTCATCAGAAGCTGAAGTATTGATATGAATATTCAAAGCGCAAGAATGAGTCTCAGCAAGGATGGAGAGGGAAAGACCAAGGTAAAGGTAAATGGTAGCCTAAGAGAGCAAGGCATAAGAATGCAGATGAGAAAGAAAATGTAGCACCGCAAAATAATTTTAACATAACTGGACTGGGACATAGGCCACAACAACAACATGGAGGTAATTGTATGGGACTGTTGGAGTGTTGGACATGCAGTCAGGAGCACCTTAGGATAGATTTTTCTTAGACCGAGGGCGGTAGGCCTATGATATATAATGCACAGGAAGCACAGACTATTGGAGATGTTGGGAAAGATATGAGCTTGAGGTAAGTAGGATAGAGGATGTTTATATTTCGATGGAAAGATGAACATATTTCTCCATGTTATATTTTAAACACAAGTACAAGAAATCTGAACATATTGCTTCATGTTATATTTTAAACACAAGCATAAGAAATATGTGTGAAATGGTAATAAACTAGCTACAGCATGACAAGAGAGAAGACAAAATAAAATTACTAAGAATTTGACTAAGTAACGAAAGAAAGAATTTGAAATACCCAAGAAATATTGATGTGATATCATTGTTAAAACAAATAGAATAAACAACCTATCCAAGGGATAAAAGAAATTTGAAGTAGGTTGGAGTTCTCTTGTGCATGCACTTAGTTAACTAGTTTTCATTCCTAGAATAGATAGTAAGTAAAAAATGTAATGGATTAACGTAAATTATAAAATATCTAATGATAAGGCGAGCAAAAAGTGGAATTTAAATTCAATTAAAACTTGTGTAATAACCCTTATATAAAACAACTACGCATGAAAAATAAAAAAATTACACTGAAAATGGAGAGATATGGTAGGTAGTTGAGTGGACAAGGTGGTTAGGTAAGTTATCTCCAAAAATAAGAGAAAATTTGTATTAGACCTCAAGAATAATAAAATGTGTATATGTAGTGGAAATATCCATGTTATATCCTATTCAGTGTGAGGTCACTAACACACGTCGTCCTAGGTTTCACCCCCTACTAAAATTATATTTACTAAAAATAGAAAATGTCCAAAACACGTTAAGATCCCAATTGGTAGGGAAGATATAGTAGTGAAATAAATTGATCATACGTTCCCCTAATTATGTGTGGAAGAGGGTCAAATCAATTCCTAAATTAGGTCCTAATGAGGTCTTGATGAACTCTTTGATGCAACACACTCCAACACTTTCTTGATATGTGAAATGGATTACCCATTAGTTTTTGAGCCTTTGTTAAATGGTATTTTTTCTTTGGTTAAGAATTAAGGATAATATATTCCAATGGCTATAGTGAGGAGAGTGTTGAGAGCCAATTTGTTTTTGCATTGTATGATAATCGGAGCAGACATGGAGGTATTAGTTAATGTGGGTCTTTTTCTAGTATATTTCGAGGTAAAGAAAATAAGAGATACGAGAACATCAATGAAAGTAAGAGACAAATCCTTTTTTAGTTTTACCGTAAATTGAGTATGAGAAGCGACAATAATAAAGTGGTTGAAGATTTAGATGAAGTATGAATTGTCCATGAGGCCAAACTATGAAGGTATCCTTGATAAATCAGTATCAACCTTTTAGTATGAAAATTACTAAAATGTCCACTACAAATGTTGAGCATCTCCAATTTTGATAAATTATTATATAGAATAAATATAATATTTTATTATTATTTAATATACAATGTATAATAAAATAATCAACCTTTGTAATTTAAAATATGATATACAAGAATTAATACATTACTATTCATGATTCTAATGGAAAAAACATATTAATTATACATTAATTTTAAAAATACATATTTTAATTATTTATATTTTATATTTTAATTATTCATATTTTATATTCTTTTACGATAATGGTAAAGATGTATGTATTTATTCTAGCATTCAATATATTATTATTATTATTATTATTATTATTATTATTATTATTATTATTATGTTTATGTTTATGTTTACGATGATTATTATTATTATTATTAACAAATTTTAAGGTCACGACCAAGACAGACACCAAATTGGTGTATGAGACCCTCGTGTTTGTGGGACAAGGGACCCACCTCCGTGCAGTGATTTGACTATTACGTCTACGAAGGCATACATACTCTACCCCCTCTAGTTTTGAACCTGTGACCTTCAAAAGATTATCTTAATTTGGATAAACAAATTTTAAGCAACTTGTTGGACATTTGGTAAATACAATATTATAATATTTTCATTTAGAATAGTATTTGCAAAAATAAAATGGAACCAAATTCAGTGTAACCTTGTTATGAAATTATTTTATAATGTGTTTAGTACCTAATAATTCATAAAATATTATTAATGATTTATAGAAAATAAATAAGGTTGTAGGTATTTATAATCATAGTAGTATTTAATAATATTATAAATATTAAATAATATAAATAAAATTATAATTACTTTTTTTTATAATTAGAATGAGAATTT
This sequence comes from Pinus albicaulis, assembly GCA_034641835.2. Taxonomy (NCBI): domain Eukaryota; kingdom Viridiplantae; phylum Streptophyta; class Pinopsida; order Pinales; family Pinaceae; genus Pinus; species Pinus albicaulis. The sequence continues at coordinate 289,783,987 of CM076571.1, read as the reverse complement.
TTATTTATATGTAAGTTTATACTTGGATTGCATAAGTATATTAGGTGGTACATATTTATATTATATAAAAAAATTGTTTTTAGATATATACAAGTTACAAAATTTACACGTCATACTCTAATTGATTGATAATCAAGACCTTCATAACCATCTAATGAAAATCCATTTAACCCTAAGGAATAGTGATATTGATTGCATCCACTTCACCAAAATTTATTGGTGGCCCAAATTAATTTTTCTTGTGATCTAAATAAAATACCCAAATCATGAATATGGATCAGTTACTAACTTCGCACAATGATATTAAGCATGTTTCTTAACTCCCAAGGAAACCACAATCAAACAACACACAATCTCCAAATATCCCTTAGCACAAGGTGTAACACCCTCTTCTCACATCTATCCAAGTAACCAGCCAATTGGGGTAAACATACGATGGGAGGCTACTAATATGAGATTCAATCTCCTAGATGACTTTAAGGAAGTGGAACCGATGGAAGCCTGAAAAACAAACCTTACACAACATCAACAACACCTCCAGGAGGTAACCCGACCTCCCAGACCCCTGAACCCTGAGGGGGAACTGATTTTTGACCCTTTTTAGCCTTAGCCATGGGTAGTAAGGGCAATGGAGTGGCTATAAGCCTATAGCCGTAGGAGTTACAAGGCAAGGTCCCGGCCAAGGTCCCAAAAATTCAGTTATGTGCCTTCAACTCCAGGATTTGTGCCACCTTTATAGCCATAAAGCCTAAGTCAGTACCCAAAACTTCATGAAACTTTAGGAGAGGATAAATAACGTTAAAAAATGAATTAAAGCAATAAAATCATCAAGAACTCATCCAGACCCCTCCTATCCATGACAAGAATTTCATCAAACATGTCACAACATTGCATCTACAAGTGTAAACAACATATTTAAACATAGGAGTGACATACTTATATGAGAATATCTAAGAAGCATTTCTCCCTTACATCATAAGCTGCAATATAATCTATTTGACCATAGATATATTGTGCATTCATTTGCAGGTAAAAGCATGGATAGAGCCTTACATCATCACTGATAAAATACATTCTTATAACCAACATAATAGTAATAGAAATAACATGGATATAATAACAATAAAATCTACATAATAACCAGTACATTTGCATACCAAATACCAAAGGAATGAGATTCTCATTAATAAGTGTAAAAACCAACCAGAGATGGAACTTCCATGTTCCACCCAACCATACATTACCTAAGACTAACCTCTCTTCTACCAATAACCCCTTGCTATATTCCAAGCATGAATGTTGGACTCAAACCAAAAAGCTAATGAGGGCATCCCGAGGCTAAACGACCTCACCCTCATTAATAAAAATTAGTATTTACTGTGATCCATCCTGGATCACTATTCCAACACAATAAACATTTCATAATTGGCTTTACCGTGATTTACCCCAATCAATAAGCCACCAGAAGCATGGATATCACTGTATTATCTCTCCCTAAACTATGAGGAATTTTCTTATCTCCTAGTCTCTCAGGCTTTACTACAACCCAGAGTCTGAATCAGGGGTCACTAGGCCCTAAACAAAGACATACTCTCCAAGCTTCACCATATATCCCAAACCCGGGATTCTTAGGCCCGATGGAGAGAAAACCACCTCTACGCTTTACTGTATATCCCACAATTCACAAGTCGGGGATTCCTAGGCCTAACGAGGAAACACAAGATTCGGCTTTACCGCAACCCACAGTCAAGTTTAGGGGTTAGTAGGCAATGTGTTATGTCAATTCAGAGATCAACACCACTCAGCTTCGAATCGATCTGGTAATCCATCTAAAACAAAACATGAGAACCTCAGAACACCATGGGTATCCTGAAATGGCAAGGCTAGGTTGAAAAAACTGTCACACCTCACAAAACCCATGCCAAGACAATAAGAAACCACATGCAATATCATGCATGCCAAATCCAGCAAGGAAAACACACATGCAAATTGATACCTGCCAAGAATTTTGTTGTAGCTGCTTGATTCATGCTCCTCCTTGCTTGCTTCCTCCTTTTCCTACTTTCTTTCCTTTCTTGATCCAATGATAAAATGCTCCAAAAAGCTCTAGGTCATGTCCAAGAGTGACCGAGAGAGAGAGAGATTAATGAGAGAGCTCCAAAAAAAATCACTCACAAAAGGTACCAACTAATCCTCAGAAGCCTTTTTATAGAAGGGGCCTCTATTTTCTTCATTTTGCATTACTTTCCTTCCATTTCCTCTTTACATGCAACCTGTCACCTTTGATCTCCATTTTCTCCTAATTTCCATTATTTTCATAAATAAATGTGCCAAAAATTACATTTTCCCTCTGCAAACCCTAAGCGTTTTCCTTTTCCTCTTTCCTTAGCCATATTAAACCAAATTAACACCTCCTAGTATGTTTTACCAAGCATTCAGCTTCGAATAAGTGTCCCATCAATCGTGGTTATTACTTTTAACTTTATTACATGGAATTTTCACCAGGGTTGTTACATAACCCTCCCCCTTGGGGGACACCATCATTTGTGTTCAATCGCACATATACCTCAACAAAACAGTTGAAAAGAAACCATACTTCCCATGGAGCTTTATAGCATAGCTCGACGCAGTATTTAAAATGATCACCCTACTGAAAAGAAAAACAACATGACATCATAAAAACATGATGACTATAATGACATGAAACCACACCACTTATTGGAGCTTTAAACATAATTTGTTTGGTCAATTTAGTGTGTCCGAAATTGCTACATTAATTTATCAATCCGGATTCGTAAGCTAATGAAGTGTGGCACACTATATGTGCAAGATAACCTATTTCTTTCCCTTTTGTCGTTTTTGGTTTTCTAATGTGAGATGGAAAAAATAAAAACAAGTATGGTTATGATTGTTCAAGGCAATGATATCCTTTATAATGATTTACCAACTTTAAACTTCAAAAGGAATTTGAAACATACAATGACAAAACTTGAAAGGAAATGAAAATGTGCTGCTAGCCTAATAAATCAAGCAGTGAACTATTGAGCATGAAAACCAAATTATCCTTGCTGCTGTCTAAACACAAAAGAAACTAAGCTTAAAGAAATCCAAGAATTGCAACAAAGTAAATATAAATAAAATTACATCAACTTATATTCTGATCCCTCACCATTAGTCCAGCTATGGCTTTCGGAGGTAACCATAAACAACTTGAGCAATCTGATATCTAATTTGCAGAAAAAGAAAATAATATCAAACTACACACTCATACTTCAATCCCTCACCATCAGTCCAGCTGTGGCTTTCGGAGGTAACTGAAAATGACATGAGCAATTTAATATATCTAACTTGCAGAAAGTAAACTAATATCAAACTACACACTCATACTTCAATCCCTCACCATAATTCCAGCTGTGGCTTTCGGAGGTAACTGAAAATGACATGAGCAATTTAATATATCTAAATCTAACTATAGAAACAAATGTGCAAGACTGAAATAAACAAAGCAGTACTGAAATTAAACAAAACTAAGAAAAATAAATTAGCAGCAGAACAATATTGATTCCATGTCGTTAGTCAAAAGATATGCAAATTCCCGGGCTGCCTATTTGTAATCTGAAACAAGAACACTGATCAGTTAACAACAACATAAAACATGAAATATTATGGACAGAAGTAAGATGTAAAGCATGAAAGATTATAAATAGAAATGAAGCATAAATACCATGAAAGATGCAATGTATAAACACGTGAATGAATTATGGTACAATGAACTTAAAGAAATAAACAAGAAACTATACAATAATGCACAAAACCTCAGCGTGTGCAGGGGCCCTCTGCACCAGCCTCGGGCAACAACCTTCAAATACGAATTACGCTTGGAAACAGAGTCTTCTTATATATTAAAATGTAGTCATAACAGAGAGATGATATTACGGCACAGTGGCAACGTAATTACATTACAGAGCTATCTGGAGGCTAATCTAATATGCGTATGAAAACGCGTTATTTATAACAAAGGTAATATAACTAATTCCCTAAAGTTTGTGCTGATGGAGACACGTAAATCATCACGTCCAGGGATCCAGCATCATGGCCGCAGTGAGGAGTAAATCTATGAAGAGTGGATGTTGGATTCGGCTTATGGAGCCATGTACGGGTGTTGATGTGTCTCCCGTAAGTTAGAAACGGTCATGCAAATCCTCACGTGATGAGAAACAGAGTCCTGTCACCGTGGGACTCTACGGTTGACTTCCACTTGGCCACCTTTGACCACAGCCTCCTTAAGTGAATTTTCTCGAGCCAATAGGACACGATCCATGTCCACATCATTTCTGACTTGCCCATGTGGCTTGTTTTTCCTGAAGACACCTGTAACATAGACTTTCACAAAATGGCTGCGGAAAGTTGCAGCAGCTGCGGAAAGTGGCAAGATTCCGCAGCTAAATGAGAAAAAATCTAAATCAAACAACAGACACAAAACATAGTTAAAAACCATTTTAGATGCTCTTTTACAATTAATATGCAATGATATTGACGACTTAGAAGGTTCAGGTGAATGAAAAAGGTCTAAAAAGGTGTATAGGAAAGATGCAGATTTGAGACTCAACATACCCCCACTGTGAAGGTGTTGCATGTCCTCATGCAACCAAAATTTTGATAATCCTTTTTCAATTCATATGCCTTGACACTTCAGCCAGTACATCTAGTCCTCTCCTCCTCTTCCTTGGTGCTGCTAACATCCTGGGCTTCTTCATTAAGCATCTGAATTTGATATTAATCAGTGCTCTGCTTAACTTCTGGCATTTCTTCTTCAATTTCATGTTCTTCTTCTGCCATAGTCTCAGATGTAGCATGGTATTATCATGAATGATTTTGTCCAATTTTCTTTGTTCCTTCAATGTCTCATTTTCATTTTTAATGTGTCTATTTAAAAGCTCTAGCTCAAAGACTTCTTGTTTCAGTGATTGGACTAGATCATCTTGTGTTGTGTGAGGCTGAGTGGACGAAGTACTGGGACCCATAGCTGCTCTTTCTAAAGATTCTATATAATCATATATTTCTTGTTTCTTTGGGTCTATCTCAGGTGTCGTTTTTATTGGGTTGTCCCCAAAATGCCGTGGAGGAGAGTTGTCTTCAAAATCTGGCTGAGAATGGGATGGACTATGTTCAATTTCTGACTGAGAATGAAATGAACTAGGTTCACTGTCTGACTGAGAGTGAGATGGACTATGGCCAGCTAGGGATTGTTCAGATGTTTCTTCTCCCAAATAAATAAAATGGGGTCCTTTCGTTTGCGTTTTCCTCAACTTCCCCTTAAGCCTGGAACTTCTTCTCACACGCTGTGGACCACTGTCTTTTTGCTTTTGTTTTCCTTTCTCTTTCTTCTTGGCCATAGATGACTGTTCTTGAAGGTGAACTAGTCTTTCAGATAACACTTGATGATCTTCTTCGGAAGAAGGGGTTTGATGCATAGCCTCAATACTTTTTCTCTCTTTTGATATTATTGGCTTTTTACCCTTGGTTTCTTTCTTCTTCCTTTTTGACAGTCTCTCTTCCCTACTAGTTCTTTCAATTGTAGTAGTAGGAGTACTTTGAGTTTCATCATTTGTTCTTTTTCTCCTACACCTTCTTGATGTGCTACCTTCGGGAATTTCTTGAGGTTCCTCGAAGAAATTTCTAATCAAAAATTGTTCCCATGTGTCCTTCTTCTCCTTTAACTCTTTTTCAATCAAAATTTTTACAAGACCATGGTGATATAGATGTGGTTCTACATCCCCTAAATGTTTCTGAACAGTCACAGACATCTTCTTCAAACTATTTAATAGAAAGTATGGGAGATTGAGAGTTTGATTATCTAGAAAATTCATCAGCAATCTGGTATGGTACATATACATGGACCCAAAACGGCCTTCACAGGTGATGAATTTTTGAACAACTAGCAGCAAAGTGGCCCATTTCTCTTTCAAAGCATGAACAAGAATTCCTCTTTTAAAAATAGTTATGTCCATACCTGGGTTATGTAGAATTACTCTCCAAGCTTCATCACTAATGCTTTTATTCTTAAACCAACGTTCACCCTCTTGAAGAAGTTCTGTGGCAGATGCTATAGATGCCTCATTCACCGTAAACTTAAGGTCTCCAATCTCTACCTCCAGGCCATTGAAAGACCTTGCAAACGCTTTTGTCACTTCTTTATGGTAGCCTCTAAACTTTTGGATAAACCGCAGCCACTTTGCCTTCTTCAATATATCCCTGACTTGCGGGTATCCTTCCATGAATTTAGGTCCCTCTGGTTCTGCTCTCAACAATTTACCCATCTTTCTTTCTGCTCTTTAAAAACTTTCCTGTGTGAGGAGGGTTCAATGGAAGTAGGACGGCTGAATGAACGGAAATGAGCACGATGACTGTAGGTAGATATCAGAGAGTGGGTATACAGACTGTAGCGTAACAGAGAATGAAATGGAGTGAAGCGGAAAAGAGAAGGGTTACGTGAGCACGACGGAAATGCGGATGTAAGATTAATAGAACAATAGGAAGAGTATAACACATCCGGCAGTGTTTTAAAATTTGGTGGCTACAGAATAAATGTGAGCACGTTTATACAACGGCTACGGATTTTATGCGGCTGAAAGAAGCCGTAGTCAAATCAACTACGTCTCATTATCACAGGTGGAATATCGGAGTTCGAGTGAAGATCGGAGGTTTAATTATGGGACCATTTGAGAATGAATGCAAGGGTTGTGGGAGGATTGTACAGAGATCATGGAGTGGTTACGGAGTTTGTCAATATAATCATTGCACATAATGGAGCTTATGGTCTATAACTATATAAAAATGTGTTTTAAATGCCATTTGAAATAAATTTTTACTCATACCTTGGAATTCTTGCCATTTTTCCTTGGTCTTCAATTAGTTGCTCCTCATTGATATCTTGAATGCCCCATGTCTTCATAATTGGTCCTCATACCTGCATTTGATTTCATGATTGTGGAAATAACATCTCGCTATACATTCTTTTGAAAAACAGAGTGGTAGCTGCGGAATCTGCTTCTGGCTGCGGAAACTGGTGTCAGCTGCGGAAACAGATGTCAGCTGCGGAAACTGACACAGCTATTATTTGGGTGAATGGAAATGAACGGATGACAAATGACTAGATGGAAATGGTCATGAAAAAGAATTTTATTGGTGAAATGGAATGAAACAGATAAAATGAAGTGGAATGGAGTGAAATGAAGTGGAATGGGTGGTCACAAAACTTGTGAAATGAAAGAGAGATTTTTTTTTTTTTTGGAAAATATAGGGTGTCAGGTGTTCCTGATTTTCACCCAATATTTTCTGTATAAGACTGCCAATCAGTGATTAGTTTTTAGGCTTATACAATTTTTTTTTTTTTTAAACTAAAAAGAACAAAAGCTAGGCTGGTGGAGAAGAAGAATTCTTCTGTACCAGCCTGATTGCAGAATTTTCTTGAAACATTTTGACAAATTCCTCTTTTGAGAGTGGCTTGAGAGTGGCTTATGATAAACTTTCAATCTGTGGCCATTCATAATAAGAGGAGTTTGAAACTCATCAATGGTCTTGATTCTTACCGCTCCATTGCTAAAGATCTTGTCAATCTCATATGGCCCAAGCCAATGAGTCTGAAATTTTCCTTGAAAATCTTTAAACTTGGAATCAAATAACAATGCCCAATCTCATTCTTGAAACTTCTTCTCTTTGATGTACTTGTCATGCCATTTAGCTCTTTGATATTGAACTAGATCAGTTCTTAAAATTGCCTCTTGTCTGATCTCATCTAGCTCATTCAATTGCTCCATTCTATGCTTTTAGGCTTCTGATAAGTTCATCCCCAACTGAACTGCTATCTTGAAGGTCTTGACTTGGAACTCAATGGGAAGCAAGACTTCTTTCCCATAAACAAGTTCATAGGGAGAATGTCCTGTTGTATTTCTCCATGTAGTTCTGTAGGCCCACAAGGCTTCAGGAAGCCTTTCTGCCCAATCTCTTCTATGTAGATGAACAGTTTTGGTGATGATACTTTTGAGAACTTTGTTGGTAGACTCCACTTGACCATTTGCTTGCGGATGGTAAGGAGTAGATCTTCTATGCTTGATTTTGTATTCTTCCATCAGCTTCTCCACCAAGTTGGATGTGAATTGACTTCCCTGATCTGTCACAATTTCTCTTGGAACACCAAAGCGAGTAAAAATATCCTCATAAAGAAAATGAACAACTGAATTTTCAGTAGCAGATACTAATGCTTTGGCTTCTACCCATTTAGTAACATAATCAGTACAAACCAATATATACTTCTTTTGTTTAGATGGTGGATTAATAGGTCCAATAAAATCTAAAGCCCATTTTTCAAAGGGTTCAATGAGTACCTGTGTTTGCAATGGCATTTCATTTGAAAGGGTAGGTTTCCCTACTCTTTGGCAGCTGTCACACCTTTTGACATATTGTTTTGCATCTTTGAAGAGGAAAGGCCAATAATATCCTAAAGAGAGGATTTTATAGGCCGTCCTTTTGTCTGCAAAGTGTCCGCCGCATGGTTCATCATGACATGCCTTAAGAATATCAGGCATTTCATCTTCCCTGACACATCTTCTGATCACAAGATCTGGCCCTGTTTTAAACAATTCGTTAGAAATCCCTGAATATTTTGAACTCTCCTGAATAATTTTTCGTTTTTCACTTGGAAATAAATGTGAAGGCAGTTTCCCTGTAACCAAATAGTTAGCAATATCTGCATACCAAGGAGTCTTAATAGTTACTGCAAACAAGTATTCATCAGGAAACTTATCCTCTACAGGAGAATCTTCTCTAGTATTCTGAATCCTAGACAAGAAATCAGCTACTATATTTTGTTTTCCTGGTCTATCCAACACAGTAATATTGAATTCTTACAAAATTAAGAGCCATCTTGTCACTCTTCCATTAGTAACAGGTTTTTTCATTAAATATCTAATTGCAAAATGGTCAGTATGAATAAAAGTTTCATAGCCTGTTATGTAATGTCTAAACTTATTAATTGCATGAACAACAGCTAAAAACTCTTTTTCAGTCACAGTATAGTTCAACTCTATGGGAGTCAAATTTTTACTGGTATAATAAATGGCATAAGGAACTAAATCTTTTTGACCCAACACAGCTCCTAGAGCTGTATCTGAAGCATCCGTAGAAATATGGAAAGAGAGTTTCCAATTTGGTCCTCTCAAGATAGGTGCTTCAGATATTCTTGTTTTCAAAGTTTCAAAGGCTGATTGACAATCAGGATCCCATTTAAATTCATAGTCTTTTGTAAGCAATTTGAAGAGTGGAGATGCTATTTTAGTGAAGTTTTCTATAAATCTTCTATAGTAACCAGTAAATCCTAGAAAACTTCTAACATCTCTTTGACAATTTGGAATAGGCAACTTGGAGATGACTTCAACTTTTGATCTATCAGCCTTAATCCCATCTCCTGAAATATGATGTCCTAAAACAATCCCTTCAGTAAACATCATAAAGCATTTTTCATGGCTTAATGAAAGGTTTGTTTCTTTACATATTATAAGAACTTTTTCAAAATTTTCTAATGCCTCTTCAAATGAATTACCATAAACTGTAAAATCATCCATATAAACCTCTACACAATCATGGATTAGATCAGAAAAAATTCCTAGTACTGCTCTTTGGAATGTTGCAGGTGCATTACATATCCCAAAAGGAAGCACTCGATAGGCAAAAGTTCCCCATGGACAAGTAAATATGGTCTTATCTTGATCTTCAGGTGCTACCTGAATTTGATTATAGCCACTAAAACCATCCAAAAATGAAAAGTACTTTTTACCTGCTAATGTATCTAATACCTGATCAATAAAAGGCAAAGGAAAGTGATCCTTCAAAGTTGCCTTGTTCAATTCCCTGTAATCAATGCATACCCTCCATTTACCATTATTTTTAGGTACTATAACCAAAGGAGAAACCCATCGGCTATCTGAAATTGGATAAATGAAGTTTACATTGAGAAGTTTTTGGAGCTCTTCTTTCACTATCTCCCTAAGATATGGATTCATCCTTCTTTGAGGTTGTCTGATTGGTCTACTGTTTTCCTCAATATAGATATGATGGATGCAAGTCTTAGGATCAATACCTTTCATGTCAGTATACTCCCATGCAAATGCAGTAGAATGTTTTTGCAAGATTTTGATTAGTTCTTCTTGTTGTGAATTTTCCAAATGTTTGTTGATATTCAATGTTTTCTCTGGAAAAATCTCAATGGTAGAACTACCAAACTCTTCCATAGAGTAAAGAGACATTTGTCTTGATGACAAATATTCTATGTCAGATTCCAACTGAAATTGTGTGGGGTCATATTTTGAAGATGTCTCAAAATTTTCTAATGTGTTCAGAATTTGACTATCCTCACTGATTTCAGAAATGGTAAAGACAGGTTGTATAATGTCCTCATCATCGACCCATTCATTGTCTCCTACTTCTGTGATTGCTCTTGCTGGAGGATACAAATTGAATTTCTTTGTCAAATTACCATTAGAAATGTACATGTCTCCAGATCTACAACTAATAAAAGCATCAGCTGTGGCTAGCCAAGGTCTTCCTAAGATAATTGGATGTCCTCCTAGATTACTTTTGGGAGTCAAAATCATAAAGTCTACTGGATATTCCCAAGAATCTAAGAAGACTGAAATATCTTCTAATACACCATCTGGTTTAATAACTGATCGATCTGCAAGTTGCAGTAAAGTAGGTGTAAAGAGAAGATTAGGAAGTTTTAACTGTTCCATAGTCTGTCTACTCATAATGTTGATAGCAACCCCTAAGTCAATCAATGTGTTTGGAATTTCTATCCCATTTATATGTGTCTTGAAAATTGGACTTCCTGGATCTACATACTTCTGCATGGTAATTTTTTCCATCATAATATCTGCAATCTTTCCTACCAGGTGGATTCTTCTTGTGTCTTTTAGTTTCCTTCCTGGTCTTTTGAAACTCAACTCCTTTATGGTTTTTGCTAGAATAGGAATCTCTCGAATGGATTGTAGCAAGGGAATATTGATACAAACATTCTTCAATTCATCTAGAAAATCATAGTTAGGCAACAAGATTTGTTTTTCCACCCCCTTGTCAATTTGTAGTCTTTCAGGAAAAGGAGGTGTAGATGAAGATGCGGGTTGCTCAACTATAGGAGTTGTGGGTGTTAACTTTTCTTTTTCTTTTTGAATGTTTGAATTTTGAAGAGATGCTTCCTCAGAACCCTCATTGACTTTAAGAGAATCCTCCTCAGAGGTATCTTGTTCTTGAATATCTATAGAAGGTTTTTCTAAAACTCTACCAGATCTGAGTTGTACATCATTGAGAGGAACAATAATATAGGTAGGAAATTGTTGTCCTTCTACCATGTAAGTATTCTGAGGATTCTTATTGTTAGGATTTGGCAATGGCTGAGTTGGAAGTTGATTTGTCTTTTGTTGGTATGGGAGCATGAGTTGAGGATTTGGATTTTGTTGAGAAGGTTGTTATTGTGGAAATGGCAATGAAAGTTGTGGATTTGGGTTTGGAAGTTGTGGAGCTTGTTGATTTTGAAAAGATGGAGGATATTGATAAAATTGAGCAAATCTCCCATAAGTATTTTGCATCCCTTGTACCCATGGCTGATATGGATTTTGATGTTGGGGCCAAGGTTGTTGCCAAGGATTCCAATTTGGTGGGTTTTGAAGATTCATAGGGTTGTTAAACCCTCGAGTTTGTTGTCCCTGCCAAGGTCTCCTTGCGACAAAACAGAGAGATTCTACTGAATTTGGATCTTCTTGAGAAACAGCTTTGAGTCCAGGAATTGAAGGACAATCCTTGATCTCATGATTTTCTGAGCAAATCATACATGTTTCTACAACTTTTGCATCCAAGGGACATTCCCTTAAAGCATGTTTCTTCCTACATTTCGAACAAAAGATGGCTAAAGCATCTGTTTCTGCTTTCTGCTTGTTTTGGATTTTAAGGGTGTCTAGTTGTTCACTAAGGCTCCCTAAGATATCAGTTTTGAACTCATCAAGCATATTACCAATCTCTGCCCTACTTACTGATCCAGTTGCAGATTTGTTAGCCCTAATAAGAGAAGGATCCCTAGGCCCTTTTCCTGTTTTAGATTTTCCTCTTGAGAGATGGACACATAGTTCTGTTATGTCACGAAGTGGAAGTTGAGAAATGTCTCCTTTCCCCATCATGTTTAAAATATCTATCCATTCATCTCTAATGTCTTTTAATATGAGGGATTTCAAGGTTTCATCATCTAAGTTGCTCATCTTTGCTCTTTTCAAGTTGTATTGAAATCTTTCAAGTAAGTCTTCCAAATTTTCATCTTCTTTTTGCATCATTTTGAATACCTCATCCTTGTGATTCGTGGGCATACAATAGTCCAAGTATCTATCCAAAAATATTTGTTTCATATCATTCCAAGTCCTAATAGATTGAGTGGCTAATCCCATGAACCATTTCAAAGCAGCTCCCTTCAATGTTGAAGGAAACAGTTTGAGTTTTTGAGAGTCTTCCATATAGTCATAGGTTCGACACACGACTTCAAACTCAAACAGAAATGTTTCAGGATCCTCACTTCGTAATCCATAAAAGTTGGGGAGGACAGATGGTGAGATATTTTTCATTGTTGTATGAGTTTCCTCATCAACTATAGGGAATCCAAACAAGTTGTCTCCTTCCCTATTTCTTCCATTATTACCTTCACCATTGTTGTCTCCATTGTTTCCTCCTCCTCCTCTACCTCTACCTCCAAATCCATCTATTATTTCCTCTGCCATGATAGTTTCTTTAGAGTCCTTAAAGTGCTCTAGTTCTTCTATCAAGGGAGGATGAGAGGGAGTCTCTTCCTTTTCTAAATGAGATTTAGTAGGTGGTATAGGAGAATCCTCTAATTCAGCTGCTCCTTGAATTCAAAAAATCTTAAGGCTAGGGGTAGATGGTGGTGATTCTTGTCTATGCCTTGAAGAAGATGGAGTTGTGAAAATCGAACTCTTGGCTTTAGCTATAAACCTTCCCCTAGAATCTCTTGCTCTATGCATGCCATTTTTTTTTTTTTAAGTAGGGATAATAATTCTCTTTCTGATCTTCCAGGTCACACTAGGTGCAAGAAGAGAGCATACTTAAGAAATTACTAAACCAATAATTCTCTTTTCTGATCCTCCAGATCACACTAGGTGCAAGAGGAGAGCATACTTCAAGAAGTTATCAAGTTTTCCCTTCTTTTAGAATTTTTTTGTGTGTTGTTTTTTTTTTAAGAAATTGGCTATCTAGTTACACTTCCCCGGCAACGGCGCCAAAATGTTTGGTCAATTTAGTGTGTCCTAAATTGCTACATTAATTTATCAATCCGGGATTCGTAAGCTGATGAAGTGTGGCGCACTATATGTGCAAGATAACCTATTTCTTATCTTTTTGTCATTTTTGGTTTTCTAATGTGTGATGGAAATTCTAAAATAAAAACAAGTATGGTTATGATTGTTCAAGGCAATGATATCCTTTATAATGATTTACCAACTTCAAACTTCAAAAGGAATTTAAAAACATACAATGACAAAACTTGAAAGGAAATTAAAATGTGCTGCTAGCCTAATAAATCAAATAGTGAACTATTGAGCATGAAAACCAAACTATCCTTGCTGCTGTCTAAACACAAAAGAAACTATGCTTAAAGAAATCCAAGAATTGCAACAAAGTAAATCTAAATCAAATTACATCAACTTATATTATGATCCCTCGCCATTAGTCCAGCTATGGATTTCGGAGGTAACCATAAACAACTTGAGCAATCTGATATCTAATTTGCAGAAAAAGAAACTAATATCAAACTACACACTCATACTTCAATCCCTCACCATCAGTCCAGCTGTGGCTTTCGGAGGTAACTGAAAATGACACGAGCAATTTAATATATCTAACTTGCCGAAAGTAAACTAATATCAAACTACACACTCATACTTCAATCCCTCACCATCAGTCCAGCTGTGGCTTTCGGAGGTAACTGAAAATGACATGAGCAATTTAATATATCTAAATCTAACTACTGAAGCAAATGTGCAAGACTGAAATAAACAAAGCAGTACTGGAATTAAACAAAACTAAGAAAAATAAATTAGTAGCAGAACAATATTGATTCCATTTCATTAGTCAAAAGATATGCAAATGCCCGGGCTGCCTATTTGTAATCTGAAACAAGAACACTGATCAGTTAACAACAACATAAAACATGAAAGATTATGGACAGAAGTAAGATGTAAAGCATGAAAGATTATAAACAGAAATGAAGCATAAATACCATGAAAGATGCAATGTATAAACACGTGAATGAATTATGGTACAATGAACTTAAAGAAATAAACAAGAAACTATACAATAATGCACAAAACCTCAGCGTGTGCAGGGGCCCTCTGCACCAGCCTCGGGCAACAGCCTTCAAATATGAATTACGCTTGGAAACAGAGTCTTCTTATATATTAAAATGCAGTCATAACAGAGAGATGATATTACGGCACAGTGGCAACGTAATTACATTACAGAGATATCTGGAGGCTAATCTAATATGCGTATGCAAACGCGTTATTTATAACAAAGGTAATATAACTAATTCCCTAAAGTTTGTGCTGATGGAGACACGTAAATCATCACGTCCAGGGATCCAGCATCATGGCCGCAGTGAGGAGTAAATCTATGAAGAGTGGATGTTGGATTCGGCTTATGGAGCCGTGTACAGGTGTTGATGTGTCTCCCGTAAATTAGAAACGATCATACAAATCTTCACGTGATGAGAAACAGAGTCCTGTCACCGTGGGACTCTACGGTTGACTTCCACTTGGCCACCTTTGACCACAGCCTCCTTAAGTGAATTTTCTCGAGCCAATAGGACACGATCCATGTCCACATCATTTCTGACTTGCCCATGTGGCTCGTTTTACCTTAAGACACCTGCAACATAGACTTTCACAAAATGGCTGCGGAAAGTTGCAGCAGCTGCGGAAAGTGGCAAGATTCCGCAGCTAAATGAGCAAAAATCTAAATCAAACAGCAGACACAAAACATAGTTAAAAACCATTTTAGATGTTCTTTTACAATTAATATGCAATGATATTAATGACTTAGAAGGTCCAGGTGAATGAAAAAGGAGGAGTCTAAAACGGTGTATAGGAAATAGCGAGATTTGAGACTCAACAATAGCTCCACGGCCAATTTTACATACATATACATATATACATATATCCAACCAATACATCAAAACATATACCAAAACATCGCCAAAATATATGCTAAATAACACCAACATCACACCAAAATTGCTTTGCCTTAACCGAAAAACAAAGAAGGATACATGGCCTACATCTGATCATCCATCTCCCATGTAGCTTCATCGGGTCAAAATTGATTATATTAAACTTTAACTTGCTCTATTGCTTGGTTCCAGAGCATGAACACATTTTTCTGAAATATAAATTGAGGCTCTGACAGGAATTATCCATCGAGTTCCAAGTGTAATATAGAGTAGTTAATCACATGATCAACATCTTTAAAATACTTCTTAAGAAAAGATATATGAAAAACATCATGTAATTTCAATACGAAAGTCATTGCAAGTCGATAGGCCACTGGTACGATCCTCTCAATGATCTTGAAGGGTCCACAAAATTGTGGTGCTGACTTGGCACATGATCCAATCTGCAAGAAGCTCTTCTTGGGCCTGATACACAAGTACACCTGATCCCCAACCTAAAACTCCTTGAAAAATCTGTTCATGTTTGCATAAATCTTCTGCATATCCTGTGCCACTTTCAAGTTCTTCTCGATCACCTGCATTTCTTGTTCCATTTCTTCCAACATCTCTGGTCCAATCAAAACCCTTTTAACTGGAACACTCCAACTGACAGGAGTGTTGCAACTCCACCCATACATAGCCTCAAATGGACTCATCCTAAATGACTCCTGATACTCGTTGTTGTAGGTAAACTCTACTAGTGGAAGATATCCTTCACACTTTCACTGTTGATGTATCACATACATTGTAAACATAACCTCTAGTATCATGTTGACCCTCTCAGAATATCAATTTTTCTGCAAATGATAAGCTATGATGAAGGGCAACTCAGTGCCCAAACTTGCAAACAACTCCTTCCAAAAATTGGAAGTGAAATTTTCATCCCTGTCAGACACAATCTTCTTTATAACACCATGCAATTTGAGTGTCTCAGATAAACACCTGTGCTACATCGCTAGCTAAGTATGTAGTCTTCATCGGTATGAAATGTGAAACCTTTTTTAACCTATCCACAACAACCATGAAGGAATCATGTTTTCTAGTTGTCCTAGGAAACCCTGTGAGGAAGTCCATGGAAATGACCTCCCTTTCCACTCTGGTATCATAATCAATTATAGTAGTCCACATGGATGCTTACACTATGCCTTAACCATCTGAAAATCCAAACATATGGCTACAAAATCTGCCACATCCCTCTTTAGATTCAACCAATAGTAGAATCTATTCAGTGTAGTCAATGTCTTTTGGTAGCCTAGGTAACATTATTATGGTTTCGTATGAAACTCCCTCGAGATCACCTTCTTAAGCTCACTGTTGTCTAGTACATATATCCTATCTCTAAATCTAGCCA
Source organism: Pinus albicaulis (assembly GCA_034641835.2). NCBI lineage: Eukaryota > Viridiplantae > Streptophyta > Pinopsida > Pinales > Pinaceae > Pinus > Pinus albicaulis. The sequence goes on along the minus strand of CM076571.1, from coordinate 289,767,320 downwards.
ATCCATCTACTGTGATATGATAATTCAAGTAATGTATGCGTGTACATGTACCTATACCGCATGTACCTATACATGTACCTGTACCAACACCTGTACCTATTCATGTACCAACACCTGTGCCTGTACCTATACTCTACTGCAACTTGTGCACAATCTCCATATACCTATGATCCTGCTAACCTACCTGCAAGATCCTATCCTGTAAGTTTTTCCCATATTATCTCATCACTGCTAAGTGATTTACATGTACTCTCCTATCATTATTCTATTGTAATCTTTTATTTATGGAACCGTCATGGAGTTCTAGGTAGTGACCTGAGCTCTGGGCCTGAAATAGTGGCACAAAAATCAGGGTCACAGGCACAAAATTACTAGGAAAAGTCCCTAGCCCTATGCATACCCATGTTGTTCGTGTGGTTGTAGGTTTCTAGTCACACTCTTTCCCTTGTCAAGGTAGCGCCCGGGGGATTGATGCATCAAAAGTAAAATTTGATTCAGGGGCTAACCTCCTAGAAGGTTGGGATAGCTCCTAAGTGTCCTGTAGCAGGTGCAGAAGGACTATGTAGTGGTGTGGTGTCGATTCCACTTCCTTAAGGTGTCTTAGCAGGTTGAATCAGATCATAGTAGCCTCTCATCACATTTTTAGCTTGTTTGTCCAATTAATTTGGTAGATATGGGAGGAGCGTGTTACAGAGATCCAAATATCATTAGGTACGATCGAAGGAAGAGGATATTTAGAAGACAACTTCCTGGACCAAGTATCGACATTATGAGTTTGTTGTAGTTCCATTTAGTTTGACTATTTCTCTAGCTACCTTTATGTGCTTGATTAATTGTGTGTTGTTTATTTATCAGGACAAGCTTATTATTTTATTCATTGATGACATCCTGATATATTCTAAAAATGAGGAAGAGCGTGCCGAGCATTTAGAAGCATTGTTGAGATTGTTGAGAGAAAATCAGTTTTAATCTAAGCTCAGTAAATGCAGTTTCTTTCAGATAGAGGTACATTACTTGGGGCATGTGGTCTCCAAGGAAGGCATAACAGTGGATCCAAAGAATATAATAGTTATCATGGAGTGGGCAGCTCCTAGAAATGTGGATGAGGTAATATCGTTCATGAGGCTAGCCAGATATTATAGGAGGTTCATCAGTAGCTTCTCTCTCATTACATATCATATTATGTCACTGTAGAGGAAAGGTAATAAATTTTAATGGATAGAGGAATGTGAAAGCAGTTGTTGACAAATGCTCAAGTGTTAAATATTGCACATCCAAACAAAGAATTTGTGGTATGCACATATGCTTCGAAGAGAGGACTTGGTGGAGTTCTTATGGAGGAAGGAAAGGTGCTATGTTATGAGTCATGGAAATTGAATGAGAATGGGCAGAACTATATGACACATGATCTTGAGTTGGAAGCGAGCATTCTGCATTGAAGATGTGGAGGCATTATCTTCTTGGAAGGAGGTTTGTACTGATTAGTGATCATAGTGGGTTGAGATATTTGTTTGACCAGTGCAATCTAAATGCTAGGAAAGCTAGATGGTTGGTCACAATTAGAAATTTTGATTTCGAGATCAGGTACATCAAGGGTAAAGTGAACAAGGTTGTATATTCTCTTAGCAGGCAGATACATGTGAATCATACAACATCTATAATATCTTATTGGACAAAATTGCAAGATCATATTTTACAGATAGGTCAGCAGGATGGAAGTTATAGAGAGCTTAGGCATAGGTTACAGTAGATTACTAGTACAGGTATAGGTAGTGGTACAAGTACAGGTGCAGGTGCAGGTACAGGTGCACAAGATGTGGACTATCATCTCTCAACATATTTCTTTATCAGATTTATCTAAAGGATATATGTGCCAGATAGTAGTAAGTTCAAGAAGATAATATTAAGAGAGTTTCATGCAAAACCATATTCAAGTCACCCAGGATAACTTAAAACATTGACAACAGTGAATAAATTTTACTATTGGACGAATTTGAAAAAGGATGTGGTAGAGTTTGTGGCTAGATGTTTGGATAGTTAGCAGGTGATGGCATAATGTAGGCACCCAGGTGGAATACTACATCCCATTTCAATTCTAGAGTGGAAATGGGAGGTTGTTTCTATTGAACCTCAGGATTACCCTCTCTTTTATAGTTTTTCTCACCTCATTCCACCACTTTTCCATAAGTTCATAAACCCTAATCAATGAAGAATGCTAAGGTTTTGTCTTAAGGATGCATTTAAATGATTTTCATATTATATTTTCATGATTTTGCTATTTGGATAAGTTTTTGCAAGTTAGCTACAGAATTTAGCCTATTCTGCAGCTAACGGTGTGTTCCGTAGCTACTCTTATGGTTTAGCAGGTTCCAGGTGTCAGTTGAGGATTTGGGCCACATTGGTGTTTCTAGAATCCTGCCTACATGGATTTTATCCTACTCACACGATCCATGTCGACATAAAAATGAGCCTAAACTCATGGTCAAAGTTACAAGTCAAAGAACGTTACCTACAGAATTAGGACTCCTAATTTTTTCTCCATAGAAAATCATGAGTCCAACAGTCATATTTCAATTGCAATTCAAGTTAGACACCTATAGCTAGTTTAACTCACAATTAGTTATGTAATTTCTCTTTAACTAGTGGTTGCACAGAACTAAGAGACAGTCCAGTAAAATTCAGATTTCTAACTGGATACTCTATTTCCAAACATTATTTTAATAAAGAAGTTAAGTTTTCCAAATTCTTGCTTGATTGCACCTTTAAAAAGCTAGGAGTAAACCAACTCAGTTGCAGAGGGCCCCTTCTTCTGAAGGAGGTTTTTATTGTGTTTTCTAGTTAGATTTCCTTTACTCTGTTTTAGCAATTTATGTTTATGCTTCATTTCTAGTTTTCAAATAGTTTAATGATAAATTTCAATTGTGCGAACATACTCTTCCAAAACGTTTCATGAAAAAAAAAACTCTGTTTTCAAAAGTGGATTAAGGATTGAAGTGCTAAGGAACCACAGCTGTTTAGTTTTATTGTTCTTGTCTTTTATTTCCAGTAGAACAGAGTTGTCAAAATTGCTGTGTTAAAAAATGTTTATGAAAGCCATTTTCAATATGCTAATTCTACATTAAATGGTTAAATATCTCACACATACAGTAGTTGAATTTATCTTGCTTATTGTCATTTTCTTGCCAAGGACTAAGGCATAATTGATTTCTCTGAAGGCATCTCAAGAGGTTAAACACTTCACATTTGAATGTGGCGGACAAGTCAATTATATATTAGATGATTTTAGTTAGATATTACATGCTTTTACTTTCAAGACCCTCATTTAATTTCAAACAATAATCTTCCTAAAAATCACTCTAAGAGGAATTAATCTAAAATGTTTTAAGAAGGGATGGTTGAATGATTAAATGAAATGTAATTTTTGAGTTACCCATTTGCAGAGTTTTCCTAATTCTCTAGTTCAAACAGGTGTAATTAGTTACTTAAACATTACTTCAAGAAGATCACTCTTTACAAATTGAATAATTGGAGTAACTAAACACATCTTAGATATTTTAATTCGCATTTATTTTTTTCTGTTCTAGGACCTTAGCAGACTAAAGTACAAACAGTTGCTAAACTCCATCTCAATAGAGTCATGTATAACAATTGGATGTTGGGGTAACCAAAAGTACAATAGTTGATTCATTTTCTACTTTCATTTAAGTTAGGCATTTTAATTCTAAATCTTGGTTTCAGAAAGAGATCTATGGAATAGGACTAATAAACATAATAGATAGATGTTTTGATTACCAAAATAAGACTTAACTAGCCCTTAGCTTTTGGTTTGCTTTTATGAAAAATAGAATAGTTTTAGTACGCTTCATTTTCTTCCTTCTAAAATTAATTTAGATTCACTTAAGTCTTTCCATTGTTTTAGATTAACCATCCTTAGATCTCAAAGAAAAAAAACCCCCCTAAAGACAACATAAAACACAAAACAACAAAGTAAGGAATATGTTTCTTAAGCACATATGGTGCACCACACTTCATCAATTTACTAGCCCTGGTTGATAATTAATGAAATAATTTTAGGACACTAAATTGAATAAACAGTTTCCATGGATTTCATCACAGGTTTTCTAAAGACATATAGACAACATGATTCCATCATGGTTGTGGTGGGTAGATTGACCAAGGTAGCACACTTCATTCCAGTGAAAACTACATATTCATCTAGTGACGTGGAATCGGTGTTCATGAGAGATGTGGTCAGATTGCATGGTGTTACGAAGAATATTTTTTCATACATGGATGAAAAGTTAATTTCAAAGTTTTGGATTGAGTTGTTTGGAGGTTTAGGTACAAAATTTGCCTTTAGCACAGCTTTTCATCTGCAGACAGATGGACAGACAAAGAGGGTCAACAGGATTCTAGAGGACATGTTGAAGATGTATGTGATGCATCATTAGCGAACGTGGGAATAATACCTTCCATTGGTTTATTTCTATTATAATAATGGTTACGAGGAACCACTATGGATGACTCTGTTTGAGGCATTATATGGCCAGTGTTCTAATACTCCCATCAGTTGGATTTACCTGGTGAACAGGGTATTGATTGGACTGAACATGTTAGGAGAAATGGAATAGGAAATGCAAGCAATCAAGAATAATTTAAAGGAAGCACATGATAGAAAAAAAAATATATGCAGGTCAGAACATGTTTTTTAAGGAGTTTCAGGTTCAGGAATAGGTGTACTTGTGCATCAAGCCCAAGATGAGCTCCTTCTGAATTGGTTCCTGTGCCAAGTTGGTAGCTCAGTTTTGTGGACCTTTAAAGATTTTTTAAATGATCAAGCTAGTAGCCTATTGGCTTGTACTACCTCTGACACTGAAATTCCATGATGTTTTTAACGTATCATTGCTTAAGAAGTATGTTAAAGATGTTGATCATGTGATTGACTAGTTTGTATTGTTTGTGCTTTGGAAAGGAAAAATGACATTTTTGAAAATTTATTTATGAAAATAATGGAAATTAAGAGAAAAGGAACGTGAAAGGTCATAGGTTTCATTTGAGGAGGAAAATGAAGGAAAATAATGGAAAATTAAGAAAATAGAGGCCACATTAATAAAAAGGCTTTTGAGGATCAGTTCATGGCTTTTGGTCAGTTAAGTTTTGGAGCTTTCTCTCCATTATCTCTCTCTCTCACTCTTGGACACTTAGATTTTTTCTTGGACCATTTCAACATTGGATTAACAAAGGCAAATAAGGCGAATAGGAATCAAAGATCAAGCAAGGAAGAGTAGGATCAAGAAACTACAATAGGTTTACTTGCAGGTATCACTTTTCCTGTGTGATTTACTCACTAGATTTGGCATATATGGTTATGCACGTGTGTTCTTGGTTCTCATGTTCTCAATGGAATGGGATTTTCCAAGTGTGACAATGTTCTTCAGCCTTTCCTTTGCATTTTTGGATAACCTTGGTGTGATGGGGTTCTCATTTTTTGGTTGAGTTGGATTCTTGGATGGATTTGAAACTCATTGGGGTTGATCTCTGAATGAAAGAACACATGACCTAGTAATCTTTGAACTAGACTATGGATAGCTGTAATGTCACTGGCCCAGTGACCCTTGAATTGGGCTGTGGGCTATGGTAAAGCCAGGTATTTTGTGCTTAAGGAATCCACGACTAGTTAATGGAGGGATATACAGTATATCCTAGAGGTGGTTTCCTTGATCAGGCCTAGGAATCCTTGCTGGTGAATGGTAGGATATACGGTAAATCCTGTAGGGTGGTGTCTCGATCATGGCCTAGTGATCCTTATATTAGACCGTGGATTGTCATAAATACTAGAGACTAGGATATAGGAAAATTCCTCATGGTGTAAGTGGACAAATCTAGTGGCATCCATGCTTTTTTATGGCCTAGTGATCTGGTGAGGATTGTCATAAAGCCTGGTTCTATTGATGAGGGTGAGGTGGTTTAGCTTCAGGAAGCCCTAGTAAAGTATTTTGGTTTTGAGACCTACATTCATGCTTGAAATATGGCATGGGGGTGATTGGATAAAGAGAGATTTGGGTCAGCCAATTTATGGTTAGGTGGAACGTGGTAGTCCCATACCAGGTTGAATTTTTCACTTAGTAAAGAAGAGTTATTTTCCTTGGTATTTTATGTGTAAATGTATTGGTTCATATGAGGCACTTATGTTTTTTGTATCCTCATTATTTCTGTTGTTTATATGCTGGTTATGAACATGTTTTATGATAGTGAAAATGTATGGTTGTCATCATGTTTTGATTTGTAAATGAACGAGAAATGAATATGTAACCTAATATATGATAATGACGCTAATGTGATAAGGCATCAATGCTTCTTAGCGATTCTCAAATAAGCATAAGACCCATATGCTCAGATATGTTGTTTAAACTTGAAGAATGCATATTTGTGACATGTTTGACGAAATGACTATCATTGCTAGTAGGGGTCCATTCAAGTCCTTGTTCAAGTATTTGCATCCATATCATTGTTTTGATGTCACCTTTCATTTATGGAAGTTTTATAGAGTTTTGGGCAGTGACTTGAGCCTTGGCCCTGAAAAAGTGGTAGAGAATCTGAAGTCACTAGCACAGAATTTCTTGGAGAAGTCCCCATTCGCATGCTTGCCTTGTTATGGGAGTGACTGGAGGGTCCCAGTCACATTCATTTCCATGTCAAGGGAGTGACCAAGGTAATGCACTAAAATGTCAGGTTTTCTCAAGGTTTGGTCACCTGGAAGGGTTGGATGGCTCTTAGGGTTATGTTGCACGTGTGGAAGGTCAGATTGGTTGTGTTGTGTTAGTTCCACTTCCTTAATTGTACATAGGGAGTTGAATCAGATCATAGTATCCTCAAGTCACATGTTTACCTCGGTCAGTCAGTTACTTGGGTAGATGTGGGATGAGGTTGTTACTAAAATAATCTAGTGTATGAATATTTCCAAAACGAGTTGTGTTTGCATACTCTAGAGTCCAATTGAATAGATTGTTCAGAAGAAAAATTAATAACTTAAGAAGATTGAATCCTTAAAACTAAAAACATAACTCAATATTGAGTATGCATCAAACCTATTCAATAAAGCTGATAAGAAGTAGTTGTGATCATAGTCAATCAACATCATCATTGAAGTACATGTGCAAGAAACATGATTTTAAGCGGGGGTGCTTTCTTGAAGAGGTAAACCTATTGTCCTGTTGGGAAAATTTTGACCTTAGATTTGGAGAACATCCTTGTTTCAAATAAATCATAGAAATTAATGTTAGTGCCCTAACCATAGACCCCCAAAAAAAATCCATAAAATAAATTCTTTAATTTAGAAATTTGACAGCGAATTTTCCTTGAGGATCTTTAATAAACCGTGGATTAGAATAAATTATTAAAATCTTTTGGATTATTAGGGATTGTGTATAAAATCAATTCCATTACCCTTGAACGAGAAAATAAGGGGTTCTCATGTATGAAAACCTTTATGCTAAATTAAGCTAACAAGAACCGAGAATAAAATTAAAGTATTCAAGGAACGGAGAAACGTAAAATGAAAATGAGGTGGTGTAACACCAAGCACAAATTATCTTCATCCATGTCCAGCTTCGACCTGAACCAACAAGGGTCTTTGAACAAGTGGTTTTCGTTATTAAAAAAATTGAAGAATAATTCAAGCATGAAACTCTTATAATGATTCCAATCGAAAAACCCTCAAAATAATTGAAATGAGAAAATGTCCGAGTCAACTTTTATTGAAACGTTTAGAGGATAATACACAAGAAAAACCCTCTTACAAGAAAAAATGTTGAATGAAACAATTAAGCTATACAACTTTCCAAATCTATTAATTAAAACATCATGTGGAAATGGCAAATAACAAGGTATTTTTCTTATGTTCCTTGAAAAAACTACATTATCCAAACAAACTGTTAGCCATCAAATTTTCATTGAAAGGATCGTCAAAAAACCTACAAACTCCATAAATAAAATTGTTAGCTCGATTTAATTTACAGACGCCTGATAAACAAAATAAGAAAAATTTTAAACCTAGGAAACAAATCCTCAATAGCATAATTCATAAAATACCATATGAAAGGTAGCTTACTTTTTGCTTGTAGTTCGGGACATCACCATAGGGTGAGATGAAAATAAAAATTTGTTGAATCATAGTATCATCAAACACTAGGAAACCAGGTAAATTTGTTCAAACCCTAACCCATCATCAAGAAACCTTTTGTCAGCAGAAAATAGGAACAATGTCAAAATGAAAAAGTTTGGGAGGTTAGTTAGTGAAACAAGTATGAGGCATCAAGCCATGAATGTCATCTAAATTCAATAGAACATCTATTACCTCGTCACATGCATCAGTTAGAGCAATAAAATGCATGTGTAATACATAACCAAGGACCAGTCGTCGTGAATTCCAAGGGAACTCAAGCAGGAGGTCGAAAATAGAAAAATATTATCCATCATAGGTTTTTGTATAAGTGGTTTGGAATATGGCTTGATACATGGTTGAACTATGACCCTGGTTGTTGGAATTTAACTTCGCATACAAAATAAATAAATTTAATTATGGAATATAAATTTGACTATGGTATAGGTTCATATACCTTGTGACATGAGGGCTCGATGGTTGATATAAGTTATAAGCATGATTTAAAATAAAGAAGTTTTGTGTTCGAGTAGCCTTGAGCTGAAAATTATATGTTCTTGCATAGTTACCAAAACTATATTTTTATTCTCAAGGGATAATCAAACCACATCATGATGTGTTATTGTAAATATTCAAAGGTTGTTTAAACTTTGTGGAACTCAAGGTTAATGGTTCAAATCTCATCCTATATATATATATATATATATATATATATATATATATATATTCTTTTTATAAATGAAAAGAGAATGAATCTTGATGGAAAGAGTGCCTCAATACCATGTCATCAGTCAAAATCACTTAAGAACATACACATGCGAATATTGATTCTATATGACCTTGGAATTAGACTCTTTGTTTAAGATCAAAAATCACTACAACTTAATAATGATAACATTCCATTATTGGATTAAGGAGAAGAAATAGTTTTTTTTTAATGTATAATTTGGATGTGCATTACACATGGTGAGCACAATTTACCATGTTGTCCATGTTTGATTATGGTTCAATATGATTTAGAATGGATGAAATTGTTGACCATGGTTAAGATAGAGGATAAAGCATGTAGTAACGTGAAAAATAGTAGATAATTTCATATGTGATGAATTATAAATGTTGTCACAATGTGATGCATAAAAAATGACATTAGAATGTGATGAACATCAAATGTCATCACAGTTGGACACAAAGATGATGTTATAATGTAACAAGGAAAATCATTAACAACCATGTTCAACCATGTTTAACCAAGAGAACCATGATATTCCCTCATTTAGCTGAGGTTAAAGGCCAGTTAAGTATGGTCATATGTGGTTGAGCATAGCTAATCCCTAAAAACAAGGTCAACCATGATCAACATGGTAAAAATGGCTAGCCTTGTTCAACTAATGTCAAATATGGCCAAACCACAATAAAAATGGTTTACATGGTCAACATGTTTTCCTATGGAGAACTATGGTTAACCATGGTAAGCATGATTAATATGCCCAACCATGGTCAGCATGGGCATCATGGTTAGACATGCTTAACCACACTCATCTATAAATGAATGTAGACAACCGAAACCTACCATGTTTAACCATATGTTGACCATATTGAACCATGGTCGGATAAGACCAACCATGATCAAATATAGTCACCAAGTTCAGTTAAATCATATTCAAACAAGCACAAGTATTGTCAACGATGTTCCCATGCTCAACCATAGTCAATCATGGACAACCCGATCAATCATGGTCAACATGGTCAAATAATGGACAACCATTGTCAACATAGATAGCCATGGACAATGTGGACTACTATGTTCATGATTAACCATAAATTGACCTTAATTGACCATAATTAACAATATTTTGACCATAATTAACCATGTTCAACACATGGTCAAATATGGTCGCCAAATTTAGCCACAATAAACCTTCTTTAACCAAAACCATGGTCAAGCATGATGTTCCTTTATTTGATTGAGCTCAAACACAATCAACTATGGTCATATGTGGTTGAAGATAGTCAATCGTAGACAAAAAGGTCAACCATACTCAACATGGTTAAGATGGCCAACCATGCTCAACTAAGGTTAAATGTGGCAAATTGATCATTGTCAACAATGATCTACATGGCTGACCATTATTAATTGTTGTAAATTCCCCCTCCCACAATTACCCAAATTCACAAGCTTGTCAGGATAATTATGAAATGAGTGTCACTATGACATGACCTGACCTCCAAGTTCTAGTTAAGGAAGTGGGGCCTAAAAACTGAACACTTAATGACACCCCACATGAAAAATACATCACTCAGGATCTGGACAACCACCCCAGGTGATCAATCTGTAAGCTGGAACCCTTTCTCACAATCTTGACCCCCAACCACATGCACAACAAGGCAAGGGTGTGGTGATTGTTGGGTACCGGATTCGTATACTTTCCTCTCCCATTTTACCCTATCTTTCTATCTCTTTGTGCCATTATTACTCTTAAACGTATGAGTTAAAACCCTTTTCCTTATCTTTCATGAGATATTTGATTAATGAAGTATTCGTCATGGAGGTTTTACCTTTTTCCATATTGACCCCGATATTTCTACAGATTTGGCTAAAATAGGAGTGTTGCAGTCGTAAGTCAACAAATAAACTATCATCTCCAGCGTTTTTCACATTTTTTGTTACAACATAATAGAATTGCTTGTATCAACACCATTTCAGGCCTTTTCATGGTTTATTTCTAGGCAGCTAGGTTATCGTTGTAACAAGATGTATTTTTGTAACTATGGAGTTCCTAAGCGGAACCAGGGGTTTCAGGACACTTGTATAAAGAGGCCTACGGGATGTGAATCGAGGTTAAGCCCTTTTACATAAAAATATTGTAATAAACCTCTTTTATCATTAATTGAAATCACATCAACTTGTTGTTTCTCCTATAATTTGTGAGTTGCCATAGCCTTGATTAGAGAGTTGGGCCCACTCTTCTAATTGGATGTTGTGCTTTCCTTTTTCTTGCAGTGTTTGTGTGCTAGTGTGAATTCTTTATTGCTATTACAATTTACGTTTAATTGTTGTGAATGCCCTTTAAATTCTGTAGTTTATTTAATTCTTTTTATAGTGGTTTGTGTGTTACGGATTTAAACTTGTGATTTATCGCAGGTCATGTGCTTGTATCTGTATACGCTTTACCGTTAGTCTTGAAATAACTAACGCCCTCGAGTTGATAATTTATGTGGAGAAAAGGTTGAGTTATACTCATATCCGGACACCAGCATTTTGGCATCATTGCCAGGGAAGGCTAACAGGTTCAAGAACGGGATCTGCAATAGATCTCAGGGTCGATCTCTCGTCTTGAGGAGGGAATTTATTGCCCTGCTTCAAGTCTTGAGCATAAGTGATTGGTGCTTTTATTTCCCGCTTTTTAATTTTTTTTCTATAAGATTGGTCTCTCGTCTTGGGGAAGGCATTTATTACCCTTCTCCAAGTCCTGAGCATAGCATCCTATTTTTCTTTCTGCTTTTTTCTTTTTTTCCTCATTAAAAATTAATCCCTCGTCTTTGGGAAGGTATTTCGTAACCTTGCCCTAAGTCCTAGGTGTAGTTTCCAGTTTTTTTCTTTTATTTATTATTTGGGGCCAACTTCTCGTCCTGAGGAGGGTATGTGATTACCCTGCTTTAGGTCCTGAACTTTGATTTTTCTTTTCCTTTTGTTTTGTTTTTTTGAATCTCTTCTCTCGTCCCTGGGAGGAAGTTATCTGTCCTACTTCGGGTCCTAAGCAATTTTTGATTTTCTTTGATGAACCCCCCTTCACAATTTGTATGAACAAGGATCCACATAAGAGGGGCAGAGGAATACCCCCAAAGAAAGGGAAGGATCTGGGAAGGAAGACATACATTCAGGAAATTATTGAAAAATCTAGATTTGAGGCACCGTCCCATGTTCCTGTTAGGGTTAGGATTCAGACGAAGTCTGAAGGATAGTCTGTGGAGCAACTCGTGCCATCTACGGTACCAAAAAGGGTTCTTTCTACAACAGAAGATTTAATAAACAGGGTATTAGTGGAGGATATATCCTTATCAGCAAAAGAAGGGGAAGAAGTTGCAAGCAGAGGATCAGAAGAATTGAGCAACTCTAATTGGGAAGAAAAACCTCTAAAAGGGTTTTCATCCCCATGAGACCAAGGCAGCGCTGTAAAAATTCCTGTATCTCAATGAAATGATTTTGATTTGGTGAAATAATTCTTGAAATATTTTGAGTCACCAAAGGACCAGGGTAGTGTGGTTCAACCTTCTACCACCTAATCACTCCGAATACCAGCTGCAGAACTAGTTGAAATTTCTAGTGAGTATTGGAGGGTATTTATGGCACTTGTAATTTCCTCTATTGATTTTCCCATTGGAAATGTTACAGGTGATGCACCAATGATACCTATCCCTTTAACATCCTTGCCTAGTTTCCATGGGTTTTCTTATTAAGACCCTGATATGTTCCTTTTTGAGTTTGATATTGTTTGCCGCATATATGACTATATTTCCGACACCCAGAAATTGAAGATATTTCCTGCTACCCTAAAGGGAACAACCCTGAGATGGTTCATGGGTCTAGGGGGGAGTACGGTTACTTCATGGGAAGGAATGAAATAAGCTTTCTTAGAGAAATACCAAGATTACTCTAATTCTTGTGACATTAGGGAAGAAATCTTTAAATTTTCACAGAAAGAGAATGAAAATATGGAGGACTGTGTAAAATGATTTATATACATATTTCAGAGGTCTGGACATACTAACCTAGACAAGGACATTCTAAAGATCATTCTTCTCAGAGCACTTACAGAAGACTCTCTGCAACTTCTGAATATAGTGGGAAAAGGGGATATTTCAAAAGAAAACTTCAAACTATCTTTTATTACTATATCAAGTGTTCAGAGGGAGCTGCAAGAAGTGGACAGGGGATTCAGTCATCGAAGACTTCCGGTAGAGGGGTCACAAAAGCAGAGATTGGAAATCTATTGGAAAATCTAAGGACCAATATTATAAGCACACTTTCAGCCCATATGGACACACTACAAGAAAAACAGAAGAAAATGGAGTTGGAAAAAACCATGGCCATATTCTACCCACAGTGTAGAAAGAAGCACCCTTTGAATGAATGCTCGTTGAACACAGTGGAAGCTTGTGCGATCTGTGAATAGACTCATGCGACCAGTTCATGTCCTTCCTTGCCCAGTCTGAAAGTAGTTTTCCAAGGAGAAAGTGAAGAAAACATGGTAGACCACCTGTACTTCATGGGGTAGAAGAAGCCATGGCAAGCTTGACCACTGACTATCAATCTAGGTATGTTTCAGGACCCATCCCAATACTTTAAAAATTTTAATATGGGTCCCCAATCTACACCATTTTAAGCCATGTGGTCTCAATATCAATATCCCCCTTGGCTACAATGGGTTCCTCAAGCCAGTCTGAATCCTTCATGGAATCAGACCTGGTGTCGATCCTCTCCTACTGGACAGTTTCCTCAGCCTATGCCTCAACAACAACTTTAGTTTCCTTCCAATGTACCCTCAAGAAACCCAGCCATTAGACCCTAGCTTCCTATCCAGCCTAACCCGAATCTGAATAATAAAGGGGTCCAGCAAAGAGACACCCTAAACCTTCCATCCTACAAAATTTTTACCATAGGGCTCAATGAAATAAATTTACGGTTTGGTCGGGTAGTAAATGCACCTACTTCACCCATTATCACAGAACAATTTGATGGTGGAGATACAGAACCAGAACAAGGAATATTTAGGGATAATTCAGATCAAAATATAATAAATCAAACACCTCCCCAATTTATCCCTAATCAAGGTCATTTAACTTCTCCTCCATATCCCGAAAGATTGACCTTGAGCAAACCAAACCCTCAAATAGAATTTGACTTCCTAGGGGAACTGCAAAATCCTTTTGTTAAAATACCCCTTTTACAAGCTATGAGGGATGTACCTATATACGTAAAAACTGTAAGAGAATACTGCTCAAAGAAACCAGGGAGGAAACCTAAGGATCCATTAACCATTAATGTAGTGGGTAGAGTATCCAATATCATGTTAGGAAAAATAGTGCCTATAAAATATGAAGACCCAGGGAACCCGATTCTAACAGTACAGATTAATGGGTTTAAATCCCAAATGTACTGGTAGATTTGGGAGCAGCCATTAACATTATCACTGCTGAAGCAATGAACACATTAGGACTTGGAAACATTAAACCAACCCCTACCATCCTGGAGCTTGCAGACAGATCCACAATTAAACCAGTGGGGAAATTAGAGGATGTGATCATTTCAGTAGACTCATGGCATTACCGTACAGACCTCCTTATATTACAGACATGATCTTCAGTAGGTGGTCACCCATTGATCCTAGGAAGACCCTGGCTTGCAACTACAGATGCTTACATAGGGTGCTGATCTGGGCACATGATTATATCGAATGGGAAAATTACAAAGAATATCAAGATTTATCCTCCCGCAGAACCAAGCCCATCTGAAAAATCATTACCCAATTAGAAACCTCTACTTGTAGAAGAGCCTAAACCTAAAAACGAAGATGTTAGACCAATTCTTACTATTGGATAGGCCCTTCAATTTAAAACAGAAACTGAAGATGATGCCATTAATGCTTTCATCAATAATTCCAGTTCTGTTTCTGATTCAAATCGACATATTTTAGAATTTTCCATGAGTTGTGATACACAGGAAAACATTGAACCATAAGATCACACTGAGGACATTCCTGTAACCTCATCCCACGATAGTACTCCAATCGAGATTGGACAAGGGAAACCACTTAATATCATCCCAAACCTGTCTGAATCTTAGACAAAACAACTTTTGAAAGTCCTTCAAGATCATCAGGAAGATTTTTCTTGGGATTATATTGACATGAAGGTTATTCCTGCAAACCTATGAGCTCATCATATTTATAATAAGGAATATTGTCGCCCTGTAAGATAGCCTCAATGGAGGATGAATCGTTCTCTCAAAAACATTTTTAAAGAAGAATTGCAAAAAATTTTAGATGTAGGATTCATTTACCCCATATCAGATAGCCAATGGGTATCCCCGCTAGTTATTGTTCCCAAAAAGAATGGTAAATGGCGGATCTGTGTAGACTATAGGGAACTAAATAAGGCAACTCAAAAATACCATTTTCCTTTTCCATTCATTGACCAGGTCCTGGATACCTTGGTTGGGAAGAACTTCTTTTCCTTCCTAGACGGATTTAGTGGATATAACCAGATCCAGATAGCCCTAGAAGACCAGGATAAAACAAATTTTACATGCCCTCGGGGAACCTTTGCATATAGGGTCCTCCCGTTTGGTCTGTGTAATGCTCCTGCTACCTTCCATAGGGCAACCTTGGGAATATTTTCTGATTTGGTCGATGATAGCGTTGAAATATATATGGATGATTTTACTCCATATGGAAACTCCTTTGAGGAAGGATTGGAAAATTTAGAGAAATTACTCAAAAGATGTAAACAGACCCATGTATCTCTGAGTACAGTGAAATTCCATATGATAAGGGAAGAAGGAGTAGAATTGGGACATTTTCTCTCAGCTGTTGGAATTCAAGTTGATCCGGATAAAGTAGAGGTACTATTACACTTCCCGATACTCAAAACACCCACACAGGTATGTAGCTTTGTTGGTTGCGATGGTTACCACAGGCGCTTTATAGAAAATTTTTCTAAAATAGCACATCCACTATTTCAATTGCTAACAAAAGATGCAAAATTTTTATGGACTGAATATTGTGAGACAACTTTCACGAAAATCAAGGGGCGGGTGTGCACGACTCCAATCCTCCGAGGACCTGATTGGGCATTACCATTTCACATACATACTGATGCTTCTCAGACAACATTAGGGGATGTTTTAGGATAGCAAGTAGACAAAATACCGTATGCAATTTACTATGTCAGCAAGAATTTAATTCCTGCTAAACTAAACTATACGGTGATAGAGAAAGAATTCCTAGCTGTTGTTTACACCATCAACAAGTTCTGGCATTACATCACTGGGTACTCTACTATTGTCCATACTGATCACGTAGCACTCACGTATTTGATGAATAAACCCATTACTCATGTTTGTATTACAAGATGGTTGCTATTGCTTGAATAATTTGATATTACAATAGTAGATAAGCTAGGAAAAGATAATGTAGTAGCTGGTTTCCTATCTATAATGGATAACAATGATGAATGCACACCTTTAGAAGATAGTTTTCCCGATGAGCATATTTTTATAGTTTCTACTAAACCTCCGTGGTATGCAAATGTTGCTAACTATCTTGCTACAGGGAAAGTACCTCCTCATTTTTCATACAGGGAATAACAGAAGATTATTCATCATAGTGCCCGATATTCTTGGATGATAGGGTACCTTTTTCATATAGGAGAAGATAAGAAAATCCAGCGTTGTGTGTCTGAGGATGATATTTATGAGGTATTGAAAGCTGCCATATGATGGCCCTTATGGAGGGAATTTTTCAGACCAAAGAAGAGGCCATAAGGTGCTACAAATGGGATATTTCTGGCCTTCGATTTTTCATGATGCTCGGAATTATGTTAGGAGGTGTGATCATTGCCAACGTATGGGGCAGTCCGATCGAGCTGATGAAATGACTTTGAAGGCATAGGTAGTCCTTGAGCCTTTTGAGAAATGGGCCATTGACTTCGTTGGACCCTTTAACCCACCCTCCCAGCAGAAAGTCCAAATCTTGGTCTGTACTAATTATGTGACCAAATGGGTGGAAGCCAAAGCTGTTGCAAAAGCAATAGAGCAGGTGGTCCCAGATTTTATATTTGAAGAAATTTTTTCTCATTACGGTACTCCAAGAGAGATTGTTTCAGATGGAGGAGCACAATTCACATCACATAAGATAGCAAAGATCATGTAGAAATATGGATTCAAGCACAGAGTGAAATATACATACCACCCCCAGGCGAATGGACAAGTAGAAAGCACGAAAAAAACATTGGAGAATATTTTTACAAAAATTGTGGCATACCATCATCGGGATTGGGCTCAGAAGCTCCAGGAAGCTCTCTGGGCATACAGAACAACATGGAAAAATACAATTGGGTTTTCACCATTCGAGTTAGTTTATGGGAAGGCCCCGTTGTTTCCAATAGAATTTTAAATTAGTATGCTCAAAACAACTCTTGAAGTTGGTTTGGATCTGTCAGATGCCCAGAAACACCGACTGGCCCGGCTCAATGAACTAGATGAAATCTGTTCAATGGTTGTCCAGAGAACTAATGCTATTCAACAACAGAGAATAAAATGGCATGATAATTTTATTAAAAATAAGGTGTTTCAAAGTGGAGATTGGGCGATGCTTTATGACTCCAGTTTTAAGGATTCTAAGGGGAAGCTTTGCACTCGTTGGATGGGACCTTACGAGGTGGATGTTGTATTTGATAATGGAACAGTCAGGCTAGTCACAATTGATGATACACGTGCTTCATTTATAGTCAATGGACATTGCCTGAGACTATACCACCGCCCGACCTCTAAGGATGCTTTTATTAAACAACTCTCTAAAAAATCTAGTTTGAAGGTCATCAGCACAGAGAATCCTTCCTCTGCACCCTTGTTATAAAAAATTAAAAAAAACAAAATTAATAATAATAATAAATATATATAATAAAAGAATAAAAAATTATATTGTTTATCTTATTGTATTTTTGTAGGAGTTACTACTACAGAGTAAAAATCAAAGAAATTATTTCCAAATTATTAGATGCTACTACTCGCACTGTTTTTACTCCGATGCTACTACTCGATGTTGTTACTCTCGATGCTGCTACACCGAATGCTACTAACTTCGCACCGCGGCTACTTGATGTTGCTACACCGGGATACGTTTACTCGATGTCGCTACACCGAATGCTACTACTTGCATTGTTGTTACTCCGATGTTGATACTCGATGCTGCTACACCAAATGTTATTACTCGCACTTCTGTTACTCTGATGCTGCTACTCGCACTATTGTTACTCCTGATGTCAGACCCAATGTCGTTACACCATATAGATACCGATATAATGTTACAAAGAAGGGGCAAGAAGCCAGAAGGGAAATAAGCCATGGAATCGATGCTTCCCCACAAGAACCAACATCGACCCCGGTTGAGGTAGTAATGCGTGAAGTTCTGGTTCAAACCAGAAATGAAGGTGATGAGTATGTTCCCTATTATCTGTTCCAGTCCCTGATGCCTAGAGGGGCGAGGGGATTCCGCTTGCCCAAATGTTTAATTGAAGAATTAGATTTCACCCCAGTTCTTAAATTTGTTGACATGGCCAATATTGGCCCAACCACTACCGAACCAGAACACTTACAGGCTCTTGTAGAAGATAGAGTTCCTGTGGAAACATCGGAACACAAAGTGGTCAATGAAATTGTCGACCAGATGGTAGAAGTTCTTGGAGGAAACATCGAAGAAGAAACCCATGGAGATAGGTAGCCCATCCATAAGGGCTTGACAAGAGAATCCATTGAGAATACTGGCAGCGTTCCGCCGCCTTCTGAGCCTTTCATAGGCCCAAAAACTGAATTCATTGTTAAACAAGAATGGGTGTTATAGAATCATTTTTCACGCTCATGTGAATAATGATTTTTTCTTTTTCCCTAAGCACCCTTTCCTTCCAGAATTGAACAAATTCATAAAAAACAGTGTTAAAATTGCCATACATGATTATGCCTATAATTTTCCACGTATATACGTGAGTTCATTCCCAATTTTCCGTGTATGCCATTTAAATAATTAAAAAATATATAAATTCCTTATTTTCATGGCAGGGTGATGGTTATTCCCATAATTCAACCACCCCAACTTGTGGCCCAACTGTTTCCAACTGCTGAAACTACTTTGAGGGAGTATAAAAGACCCTCATGTGTATGGCCTAAGGGAGAGAGAAAATTATAGATATTATACTATGTTGGATCCCTATTTCAAGTTTGATGTTCCCGTCCCTCCTGCACTTCCCAAGTATATTCAGGAAACCCTTATTTACTTGAAGATGATCATCATAAGATTTTATGACATCTCGTGTGCACACATCTTGGAAGAATCCTAGTGAGGTGAGGGCTGGACGGATCCAGAGGACAGTCTACTCGAAGGCTATGGAAGGATTCAGGTGATCTCTCCACTTACTATTCTTGTACATGCCATTTAAAATAAAGAAGAACCATCTTGTTCCCGAATATTCATGTGTCTATATATGTGTGAATATTGTTATTTAAACATTCAGTATTGCTTATATGATATTATACATGAATTATACTAACATCTAGGAACAATATATGTTCTACAACTAGTGTTTCATGTTCATTATTTCTTGATTTCCAGGTTACGAAGCACGAGGAGTTGCTGGGGGTTTGAACCCTGCGGGATCTATGTCAAACGTAGGACTTTCAGGTAAGTTCCGAAATTGTTTAAATCCAGTTTTCAGCATAAAATATAGGTTAAGTGAGTCCTTCTTGAATGGTATGCTCCTGATCTGTGAAGGTTGCTGACCCAAAAACCTTTAGGGAGTTATTTCCCGAAACAGAATTGGCGACTCCACTGGGGATCACACTTTTGTGATTTCCCTTTGGGTTGTTTCATCTGTCTTGAAGGTTTGCAACAGTTTTAATCATTTTTTCTTGTTTAATAAATCTTTTTTGAGTCAGACTGAGGACCTGGTATCTTGATCAGGCTTGACCTTTTTTATTTTTTCTTATTTACCTTTCTATATGCAGTTTCTTTTCTACACAGTTGCGTATATATGCTATTTTGTGTAAAGGTACCCATGTATACACAAGTTTCCTTTACAATAGTCGCGTATGCATGCTAGTTGTAAAAATACTAAAGTGCGTATGTTTGGGTAAATTTTGAAATTTTTGGTTTTAAGCTTTTTTTTATCTTGTCTGCCTATGGGAACTTGTTCCTGTGATATCTTTGAAATCTCTGAACTATCTTTAAAGTGTTTTTATGCTTTTTTATCTCTTGATTGTCTGAAGACCAGATCATTTGGTTAAATCTTCGTTTATTGTGCTTGCAATTCTGGCTTGAGCGCCAAGTTCTTCTTTTGAAGATTCTTGGCTATTCTAACTATTCAGGACAGAGAGATTTTGCTCGTTTTCTCTTTCCTAACTTCATGAGTTTCTTTGCATCTTGATTTTTTCCTCTTTTTGCATTTGGTTTTCTTGATTTCATTGGCTAGGTCTTGTTGCAATTTTCTAAGAGTCTCTTTTGATTCTTTGGAGTCTGAGTTTGCCGCAAGTTCATGCTATTGTAACGAGTTGATTTGTTGAGTTTCTTGCCTTCCTCTTGCTCATACAAGTCCTACTACGAGAGTAGAAAAATTGGCTTAGAGCATCTTGCTGAATTTTTTGCTTGAGATTCGAAGTTGGTTTGGCTCAGTAATTTGATAGTTTCTTAGTTTTTTTAAGTCTCTTTTCTTCATAAAATTCAAAAGCTAAAAAACATTTTTGCTTTCCATTGCTTCTGTTTTGGTTCATGGTTTCTTTTCATCTTTCTGAAGCCTTGTTGAAGTCTTTATTCTTCAGTTCTTGACTTGATTAGGAAGGGAGTCTTCTTTTGATTTCATTCTGTTATATTAAGTCTGATTTTTGGTGTTTTAATACCTTGAGCTTCTGATTTGGAATTAGACTGGTGGACTGCCAAAAAGTGATTGAACCTTGGTATCATTAGAGATTTCTCTTTTCTTTCTTAGGTCTTGCATCTTAGAATTTGCATGCCATTAGTAATTTTCATTAGGTGCACATAATCATTTTAGTCTTTTTCGTAATTTTTTGTGTGTGAGGTTTGGTTATCTGGAAAGAAAAGTAAAATATATAGTCTCGGAGAACCTTTGTAGAAATCACTCTTCATCGAAAGGTAATCAGTGCATTTGCATATAGTTCGGTTTTCATTGGTTTCTTGTTGCATCATACAAACATCATTGGTTTCATTTCCATATGCCCTTGACATAAAATAACAGCCAATTAAAATAAGCGATATAAATTAAAAACAACTAGAAATTTTCGTTTTAAGTGTCATACATCAACTATCTAGGTTGTAGGGCCTTGGATTAGGTGAGTGAAGAGTTAACTCTCCAATGCCACTTAGATTTTGAAAAATATAAGTTTATTAACGAGAGAAATCCAACACCGTTAGGTGGATTGGGAAAGCTCTCCTCCAGAGAGTCAAGGGCGAGGGAAAGTGCAGGTAGAGAAGAGAGATACCCCCTCTCTGATTTGTTGAATCTTGACCTAAGACCATTCCGCTCTGCTGCTGATACGGATTGGTGTCCTTAGTTTCCCATCCTAGGTATCACACAGGTGACTACAGGGGGGAATACCCTTGATACCTGAGGCAGACCTTGCATCACTTCCAGCAGTACTTCTTGAGGGTGCCCTTGCAAAGCTTGGGTACTTGCACCGGCAAAGGCTGTTCTTAGGAGGTCAGCATAACTACCTCTGTTACCTTTGCTAGTGGATTTGGGTCGTAATTACCCCAGACTGCTTCCGAGAGGTCATATTTTTCTCCTTCCTGTATTTTAGTGTCGGTCCTAATCACCCAGAGTGGAAATACTTGAAGGTCGTTTGCTTGGCTATGTCTTAGGGACTTTGTAGTGAGTGCTCTTTACTCCTAGCTTGCTTAGCTTTATAATTTTTTGAGTCTAATCAATCTTTTAAAGTGGGTCACCGATCGATTCGTCGATCGAGACGGCTTCATGGGTTGTCCCCCTCGAGTCTCAAGCCTTCTTTAAGAAGGCATACGAGCAATTCAGAAGATGGTTATCACTCGATGTTATCTGATGCGGCAGAGAGAGATGCTCTGTTAGGACTTGAAGTTTTTGCAACTGGTCTTGGTGTTGGTGTCAGTACTAAGAGGACTACTCCACCCACCTCGAGAGTTTTATTTATAGAAGTATAAGTAGAGTAAGTACCTCAATCTCCTGAATCTCTTCCATCTCCTTTTTCTTCTAATTCTCTGTTTATCATCGAGTACATTAGACCTGAGTCTAAGAGACCTGAGAGTCCTTATCCATCACATTCTCACCTTTCGATGGCCACGAGTGGGAACACAGCTTCAGCTGTGACTACTGCAAGTATTCAGACTCCTCCTAAAGTTGAGGGAGGAGGCACTATTGATATATCTTCGATTGCTTCTAGTGCTGCTATGTTTGGTTCCAGTTATACCCAAGCATAGGCTTCTCAATCTGGTCCCTTTTGTCTTGGAATTTCTATTAATGGAATTCCTCTGTTTTCTTTTTCTACTGTTGAAATTGCATCCGCACCAATCTCCTCTATGGCTAGTGGATCGGCTTCTTTCCAAGGGTTCCCCTTTGGAAGTGGACATATTCCTCACTCGAATCCTTCCTTAGGGTCTTTTCCTTTTACTTCCCAGACTCAAAATTTTAATCCATGGTTTGGAGGTCAAAGTTCTACTACATTCATGGGGTGGAACCCTATCTTTACGGCAGTGGGAGCAAGGAATCAGTGTCTCACTGGCCACCAAGGGAATGTTCCTTTCTCTTCATCTAGTGCTTATCAGGATTTTTCTCCCTTTTCAAATGCTTCGAACCCTTACCAAGGGGTTTCTTATTCATTCACTACTTCAGTGGGGTGAACTGGTTCGGTTTATAGTAACTCTATGTTGGGAGGGGGTCCTTCTTTGAATGCTCGGCCACAAGGATTTTCCTGTTGCCCAAATTTTTCGACGAATTCTTCCTGGCAACCTGGTGCCTCATCAAATCCAGGGTATTATTTTCAGAATGTTGGAAATTCATCCTATCAGGGATGGAATTCCTAGGCTCCTCCTCGTTTACCATTTCTGGTAACGTTAAACTTGCCAGATTTGTCAAAATTGACTTATGATCCAATCTGGTATAGTCCAGGGTGGCTGCTGGTCCCAACCAAACTACCTTCAGACATTCCAAAATTTGAAGGAAAGAATGGAGAGGATCCGGTAGATCACATCACCACTTTTCATCTTTGGTGTTCATCAAACTCCCTGATCGATGATGTGATTAGGTTGAGATTATTTAAACACAACTTGACTGGAAATGCAGCTAAGTGGTATATTGAGTTAACTAGGGGAAGTTTTGCCACTTTTGGGGATTTGGCTACCATGTTTTTGAATCATTTTCAGTTTCCTGTTTGTTATGATGTCGAGACTAAACTCTTGGCTAATTTTAAGCAGGACAAGGAAACCCACATTTCTGATCATATTCAAGAATGGTGGAGAAGAAAGCGGCTCATTAAAGCCTATATTCCGAACGAATTACTTCTAGAATGGTTTTTGAAATCATTGCAGCTAGATATTTTGAAGGATGTATCCCTGTCTGGGGTATTTTCCGAGGAACAGGCTATTTTCAAGGCCCAACAATTAGAACTTATTTATTCTCAGCCTGGCGTCCTCAATAAAAATTTTCCTGATGTTCCTCACTCCAAATTGGATTTTTCCAAAACTAAACCTAGTGCTCATGGTGATGGGCTTATTGGGTTGATCGATAGCAGTGCAGCTAACCTGCTTAACCAATTGTAGCAGTTGTCCATACAATCTGCTTCTTTCGGTCAGGCTGTACCCTCAGTGCCCACTTCTTCCCAAGCTTTGTCAATAAATGATGTCTATACTTCAAACCCCAAAGGAAATCAACAATCTGAGGGGAAGAAGAAAGGACGAAATAATAATAGAAAGAAGGGAAAAAATGGGAAGGGAAATGAAAATAAATCCAACGAGCATGTTGGTGAAGGACAGAAGGATAAAAAGAAAGTGAAATTTCCATGCAAGTTATGTAATGGAGATCATCTTACTCACCTTTGTCCTAAAATTTAGGATGTGCAGTGCTTGCTAGCTCAATAGGGATCTTCTAGTTCCCTGGCTATGTTAACAAACCCTTTTCCCCAAGGGAAACAATTAGTTTTTGGTGCGAATCAAAATACCGGGTCTTCCTCTAGAGGCTTCCAGGAAGGGGAAACTCCATCAAACATATATATTATGAATTCTCACATAGATATCACTACGTGATCTCGTGATTATGGTATAACTGAGTCTTCAAAAGCTAAGGGTACTTCTGATACAATTGAACCACTTCACATTCCGAAGCCAATTGTTGAGTCCATACCTCAGATGCTGAAAACAACTACAAAGTGTATGACAATTAATCCAAATGCCAAGGCTTCTCAAAACTACTCTGCTATAGAACATTTGGCCCAGAGTCCTTGTGTCATGTCTTCTCTTGAGGTGCTCCAATCTTGTCCAGCTCAAAAAAGTGTTCTTCTTACTGCTATTGGGGCTGTTGATCCGAAAAACTCTCTTATGATTACATTTGATATGACTACTTTTAATATCAAATGGCTTTCCATATTAGATCGTCGTATCGAAGATTCACTATATTTCGAACGGTCGTTGATGAGGGTGATTCCACGTGTGTGATGTCTCTCGCATGCTGGAAAGGAATTAGATCTCCCACAACTGTTCCATCAACCACTCTTTTGATTGTGTTTGATGGTAATTCTCATAGGCTGCATGGTATTGTCCTGGCTTTGCCCATTTGTGTTGGGGGAAAAACTGTAAACATCGAGGTTGAGATGGTTGATGAAAGCTTGGACTACAACCTTCTGTTGGGGAAAAACTATATTTATGAGATGGATGCTATTGCGTCCTCCTTGTTTCGTATTGTTTGTTTCCCTCACAAAGGGAGGATTGTCACAGTTGACCAACTGGATTGTTCTCCTATAGACCAGAATGCATCTACTCACTCAACTATCCCTTTGGTGGATAATGTCAAGTCACCTGTTGAAAATCTTGGGGTTGGAATGTATTCTTCTCTGATGAGTACTTTTGATATTCCACCTCCTTCTGTTCATATAAATGCAATTTCATCCTCCAGGGCTCCTATTCGAAGAGAGTTCTTCCGAACTCATTATTTTTTGGATCCTTGGACCTTACCTTCCCCTACTTCGACATTAGTGGAAGTTCAAGTGGTTGGAATGGCATTTCTGATGTCTGCAATAGAGATTGCTTATAAATCCATTATTGATTCTGCAGAATCCATTCCCGTTTCTCTTTCACCAAAGGAATTGGATGGCAATGTGGCTTCGGCTTGGACACTTAATTATTCTTCCACCCAAGATTTCCTAGATACAACTCTTCCATATGAAGAGGCTATCTTGGAAGCTATGACTGGTGTAGATAGACTATGGGATCATTTGCATCATCGGTCTTACTTTCTACCAGACTTGAATGAATTTTAGTCAAGTTTTCCAAGTCCTCAGTCTTTTGGTCCTGTTCACCCAGTCCTAAACCCTTTAGCACCAACATAGGTATTTGTTGAAGGGAACATGGTTGTGATTTCTCCGACTATCCCAGTGAAAATCTCCAGGAATCCCAATGTTATCGAGAATGTTTTCATCGGAGATAAATGTTCCCCTGAAGAGATTCAAATTTACACCGATCTCTTTAAAGATTTTAGGGATGTGTTCGCTTGGTCTTATGAAGAAATTCCTGGTATAGATCCATCTATTGTCCAGCATGAGATCAAGATCTATGAGAATGCTAAGCCTCTGAGGTAAAAGCTTCGTCCGTTCAACCCTGGGAAAGCTGTAGCTATCAAAGCTGAGTTAGAAAAGCTGCTCAAGGAGAGATTCATTTTCCTTGTTCCTTTGAATGAATGGGTTTCAAATCTAGTCCCGATGGACAAAAAACAAGGAACAATTCGCGTTTGCATTGATTTCAGAGATCTTAATAAAGCATGTCCGAAAGATAATTACCCCACACCATTCATAGATCAGATTATCGATGAGTGTGCGGGCAATGCAATTTTCTCCTTCATGGACGGTTTTTTTGGATATAATCAAATTACTATCCATCCTAAAGATCAGCATAAGACTGCCGTTATTTGTCCCTGGGGTACCTTTTCTTACAAAAAAATGCCTTTCGGCCTTCAAAATGCTGGAGCCACATTTTAGCAGGCCATGTCATATGCCTTCCATGACATCAAACATGTTATTGAGGCATACTTGGATGATCTAGCTGCTCGTTATCGCAAGAGAATTGATCATCCTTCTCACCCCCGTCAAGTATTTGAACGATGTCATTTTTATAAGATAAGGTTGAATTCGAACAAGTGTGTTTTCACAGTCACATCCGGTTGGTTTTTGGGGTTTATTGTGTCTATGCAAGGGATTCAGGTAGATCGCTTCAAGGTTGACACAATACTTTGGTTGCCTCCCCTGTCATCCATTTGTCAACTTCAAAGTCTACAAGGAAAAGCTAATTTTCTATGGAGATTTATCATAAATTATGCCGAGATTACAAGAGGATTCATGAGGTTATTAAAGAAAGGAGTCCCATTTTTGTGGGATGACTTTGCTCAATGCTCATTCGATGCTTTGAAAAATGCATTGACCTCCACTCCTATCCTGAGTCCACCTGATTATAACAGGTATTTCCTCTTGTATCTCACAACAGTAGAATATACTATCACTATGGTTCTGGTTCAGGAGGATGATGCTCTTCTTGAACATGTGATATACTACTTTAGTCGAGGCTTGGTAGGACCTGAAATTCAGTATTCTCCAATAGAAAAACTCGCTTTAGCAGCTTTCCATGCTATGCAACGGCTCAGACATTATACTCTTCTTCGAAAAACTTATGTTTTGGCAGTAGTCAATCCATTTCAGTTTGTTCTCAGTAGGCGAGTGATTGGGGGAAAATATAATCAGTGGATTGTGATTTTGCAGGAATTTGATCTTGAGTTTATGTCTACCAAGTCCAAGAAATCATTAGTTTTCGCAGAATTAATTTTTGATTTTCCCTGTGGAGAGGATATAATTTATGACGAATCCTTTTCAGATGAGCATCTTTTTCTCATCTCTTCACAGGATGCTTGGTATGGGGATCTCATTGTCTATCTTCAGACTACAAAATTTCCTTTAACTTTTTCGAAAGATGAGTGCCATAAGTTACGTCACCTAGCTGAAAGTTACTTGATCATTGATGATACTTTATACCATCAAGGGGTTGATTTGATCTGAAGACATTGCTTAAATCTCAAAGAAGCTGAAGTTGTGCTGAATGATTGCCACAGTGGAGCTTGTGGTGGTCATTTATCCGAGCTTCCTACAGACCAAAAGATATTACGTGCTAGATAATTTTGGCCTTCTATTTTAAAAGATTGTATTGAGTCGGTTAAACGATGTCATCCGTGTCAAGTATATACTTGAAAGATGTGCACACAGCCAGCTCCGCTCTTCCCAGTTATCACTATCGGTCCTTTTAAAAAGTGGGGTATTGAATATACTACTTGTAACCTGCCTTTGGCTAAAGGTCACAAGTACATTATTGTAGCAGTAGACTACTTCACAAAGTGGGTCGAGGCTATGCCTACCTTTGGGAATGACAGTGAGACGGCAGCTATTTTTCTCTTCAATCAAGTTATTGATCATTTTGGTATTCTTAAAGAGATTGTCACTGATCATGGCAGTCATTTTCAGAACAGCATGATGGTTGAGTTAGCTCTCAAAATGGGTTTCCGGCCTCATCTCCTTATTATTGTCAAGCTAATGGGTAGGTGGAAGCCATGCACAAATCCTTGAATACCATTCTTTAAAGGAAAATTGATAACACTAGATCTAACTGGCACATTATGATGTATCCTATATTTTGGGCATACCGGATGTCAGTCAAGACTGCAACTTGTTTTACTTCGTTTCAACTAGTTTACGGGTTGGAATCAATATTTCCCATTGAGTGTGAGATTCCTTCTCTTAAGTTTCTTGTAGAAATTCTTCTTGACACTTCGAGTCTTAAATAACGCCTCCTTCATCTAGAACATCTTGATGAGCAGTGTCGAGATGCCACCATGATGAACAAAGCCCATAAGAAATGGGTCCAAGTTCAGTACGATAAAGCAGTTAAACCTAGAGTTTTCTCCGAAGGCGACCTTGTTCTAGTTTATGCCCAAGAAAAGGATGCCCTAGGGGCAGGTAAATTCAAGTCTATGTGGTATGGCCCCTTCATACTTAAAAAAAGAGCTTATACCTTGGTTGATTTTGAGGGAAATGAGCCGGCGGAGCCTAGAAATGGGCTCTATTTGAAAAGGTATTATGCCTAGGCCTTGGCCTGGCATCTTTCTTTTTGTAGATATTTTGATTTTTGTTTTGTACATATCTGAGTTTTTGGCCTATGAGGTGATGGTGATGATTTTTGATCTGCTTTGGCAGGTTGTATTGGATATCATGAGTCATTATGGTTTCACCGATGGTGCTAGTAGACACACCTGGAACTTAGCTTCCGCGGCTTGGGTAATTTATTTCCATCTGGTAAACTGTTAGTTTCAAGATGGGTTTGCATTGGTGCTACTTCCAACAACATAACAGAATACACTGTAGTCATTTATCTACTTTCAGAAGCAATATCTTTGGGTGTTGATTCATTGGTAGTATTCTTGGACTCCCAGTTGGTGGTGTCACAATTGAACAATATATATCGGGTCTGGAATCCTTTCTTATTTTGATTGTTTTTAAGGGTACGTTTATTGCAAAGATCATTTCAGTTCATAATGCTTATTCACATTCCTCGAGCTAACAATCACATGGAAGATTCATTAGCTAATCAAGAAATTGACTGGCATATTATTCATTCAATACTTTAAATCAACTCATCAAAATCATCATACATTTTCACACATATGTTTCATTGCATCATAAGCCATTGTATATCTGTATATATCATCAGAATGTACAAAAACTATACAAAAATTTTGACCCACCTGTCCTACAAAATTAGGGCTTATGCTCGATCATGTTTAGTCTCAAAAATATAATACAACCATCCAACAAAATCTATGATCCCTGTCCAACATTTGTGTTCCTGTAGAACACGATCACAGTAGCCACACGACGGAATAATCGCACCGAGTCTCGCGGTACCCCGACTACCCATCTCTAGATAGCCTCTAGTAAGTCTTCTACTACAGACATAGGCACTTGGTGAGTCAAACTCTCCAAGTTTCTCTGAATGGCGTGTATGGTCCTACCAGGGTCTTCAACATCCGCTTCGCCTCTTTGACGTTTGTGCCGTGGGTATCCTTTAGGACAAACTGGTCCCATATCTATGTCATGGTGATATAATTTTGTAAGTCGTTTGGAATCCAATCAAAAACATGTTTTTTCCATTTTTTCACATATACTGAAAAAATAAAAATAAAATCAATCAAATATTGCAGTCTTACCAATCGCACCCCATTCTGTGCCAGGTGGAAGGACCAAGTCTGGATCACTGCGGAAATCCATCCCAGCATAGGGATAGTCATCCAATGCAATAATATGTTCTTCCCATCATTGGAAGAACTCATCATCCCATGTCGTTCGGGGAACTTCACTTCCCCCCAGTCTCTTCATCAGATCAGCCCATCGGGCTATTCTTGGGTCTCTAGGGCTGCTGATGGATGAGATCACTTTGGGTCGAAGCCCATGAATCTTCTCAAAGAAGAATGTCATCAAGATGGTTCCATACCTGAAATGCTTCATTTTAGCTTTCTGGATGGAGGTCAGTTCTTTTTTCATGTTGGACAGAAGAGCTGTACACCAATCAAAGAGATGCACTAAACATTCCACAGCTATACTCATCTATGTCCTTGATGCCTGGTGCAAGAATTAGATCCTGCCACCCTACCAATGTTAAAGAGGAAAATTTTCATATGCAGCTCTGATAAATCTTTGATCGCAATTTGAGTCCCTACTTTTTGAGACCCATCTACACAATAGACATGGACATAATCTTCCACTGTAAGCCCTCCCACAGGCTTTCCATGTACATCTACCGAATCTCCTATTAGGGAGAGTCCAATAATAAAATAAATGTCTTCCACCTCTATGTGTATAGGTATTTGATCAATCATGAAACAATCCTCCTCCGGTATGACCTAGTTGCTTGGAAGTGTTGGGATGGGTATATTTTCAGGTACATTTTGTTGACTTTGAAATTTTTCCTGGCTTTCGAAACCATGACCGCTCACCTGTCATTGTAGGTATGTGATCTACATTGGAATATAGGTTAGGTAATCCACTTTCCATTTCATTTCTACATTCTAGCCTCCATTCTGATCACTTTCCATAGGGTCGATCCCATGATGTCATGAGTATTCAACACATTTCACTCGCTGATTATTTAATCATGACATGGTGGTAGAGCATTCCTTTACATGGGATTCCTAGTTAGTTCCTCGCTAGAACTTGTTGCCCATGCTACACTTTATGTAGGCTCGGGAGTCCTCTTTAGTCCCACCATGACTTATATGTTGAAGCTTCATTCTTCTTCTTCTTCATTATAATTTTTCTAGCTATTACCCTAGAGGCTCCCTAGTGTTCTTCAGTTGCATTACTGCATTGCATATTGACTACTTGTTTATCTTGGACTTTAGCTAGCTTCATTTGGACTCAATGTTTAAGCCATATTTTGACCTTGACTCTTTGTACAAAGTGTTAGACTCCTATACCAATAGGTGTCATTTTTCATGATTGTCTTGATTGAACTATGGAATATGTTCAAACCTTTTTCTTGAGCAAAGGTGTTCCATATTCTTGAAAAACCAAAAAATCAAATAATTTAAAAAATGTAAAGAGGGTATACCCTAAAAGAAAAATCAAAGGGTAAGAAAAATAAAATGGTCAAAAAAGTGAAAGAAATGAACCCCAAGCAAAAAATAGACCAAGGAAAGTGTGAAAATCCAAATGCCACTGCCATTTCATTTTTGTAATAAAGCAATTGTGTGCAGCTTGTCAAACTTTTGCCACAATTTATGAAGAGTCAAATTGTTTAAACTTGACTCATTCATTTTTCAATTTCATGTTGTAGAATAGAGAATAAATATCTGACGAAACAGTTTAATCTTGGCAGATGAGTAGATAGGTAGAGTTAATAAAATGTGCTTAACAGTTTAATCTAAGCCCTTGGATGTAATAAGGGTAGAATTAGATAGATTTTCCTTGTAAAAAAAGGAAAAAGATTGATAAGGTTTTGCAAGTCTAAATGCACCCTAATAAAGAAGAGAAAATGGTAGTGTCAAGTAGATAGGGTAGGTAGATGGTTGCAAAGTTTTATCTGATGAATGATGCTGCTACATGTTTTTGATCCTTTACTTTCATCACAAATACTAAAACAATAAATACACTGGAAAATCACAGCAAGCAAAGTCAAAATCATTAACTTCCCTCATCACTCTCCCCTTAAAGTTTTACTACCAAAAAATCAAAAAAATTAAAAAATGTAAAGAGGGTATACCCTAAAAGAAAATCAAAGGGTAAAAATAATAAAAATGGCCAAAAAGTAAAAGAAATGAACCCCATAAAAAACAAAGGCCAAGGAAAGTGTGCAAGTCTAAATGCCACTACATTTTACTCTGATGTAATAAACAAATTGTGTACAGCTTGTCAAACTTTTGACACAATTTATGAAGAGTCAAATTGTTTAAACTTGACTCATTCATTTTCAATTTCATGTTGTAGAATAGAGAATAAATATCTGACCAAACTGTTTAATCTTGGCAGATAAGTAGATAGGTAGAGTTAATAAAAGGTGCTCAACAGTTTAATCTGAGCCCTTGGATGTAATAAGGGTAGAATTAGATAGATTAGCCTTGTAAAAGAAAAAGATTGATAAGGGTTTGCAAGTCTAAATGCACCCTAATAAAGAAGAGAAAATGGTAGTAGTAGATAGGGTAGGTAGATGGTGTTACAAAGTTTTATCTGATGAATGATGCTGCTACATATTTTTGATCCTTTACTTTCATCACAAATACTGAAGCAGGAAATACACTGGAAAATCACAGCAAGCAAAGTCAAAATCATTAACTTCCCTCATCACTTTCCCCTTAAAGTTTTACTAATTTCGCCAAAAGTACTAGGGTACTTGGAGATCAAAAGGGCTCAAGGCATTTCCTTGACTTTTGGAGGGACCGGACCCTCGGCCTAATGATCAAAAAGACCTAAGTGCTTGAGATAATTCATCATTATAATCATTCATCTTTAACCTTTTCCTAAGTAAAATCTCATTTTGCTTAGGAAAATTATGCAAAATTCCATAAAAATTCCTCAAAATAACTTACTATTCTAAGTTTAAGTGTTGAAGATGAGATATTGCAATTTACTTCAGAAATTGTCACTTTCTTAGATGTGCAAAGTATTTTGAGTTCCCTTGTCCCTTTGTCATATTAATGTTTAACTCTAGTTATTAAATCCCTAGTGAAATGCCCTATCCTAAGTATATAACTCCTTTTATATAAATATCCAAAAACCCCTCTATTATAAAGTTTATCCAAAGTATTTATTTCCCCGTGCATTCAAATAAAAACCCACTATACAAGCCCTTTGGTTAAATATATCGTTATATAATACTCCCGCCCCTATGGTAAATTAATTATATCGGTTAATTTATCATATAATAAAAAAAAAACATATATGAAAAAATATTTTAAACATGTGATATATATGTTTAATACAAAAAGAATAAACCCGAAGTTTTATTTTTTAAAACCAAAACTTCGGAAAAATCCTCATACCACCGTGGCCCATCCACTTGGCATCCCACCCAACGAAACCCTGTCGCGACCCCTTTTTTCCATTATAATTATGGGATTAATTAGTTATCAGAACTAATTAATAACCTTTCCTCCACCAATCATGTGCCACCCGGGATGATTAATTAAACGCTAATTATGCCGGGCCCGCGTGATAACCACCCCACTATCTCTCCGCCCTTTCAACCGTTGGATCGCCCCTCCACAAATCTAAGGCTAATACTCATTCCGCTAGCCATCCAATGTCAGAACATTAACGCGCGGGGGTTGGTGGTATTTGATTAGTCTTCCGTCCATGTGTCAATACTCCAATGGAATCGCTCCCCCCGCGCTCAATACCACCTTTGTCCATAAGCGATGCGGGGACTAACCGCTTACCGCCCGGCCCCCCACCACACGTCAGCCCGTACTAAAGTGACGTCACTCCTCGAAAAACTAAAAACCCCTTTTTTGACTTTGGAAATAAAACAAATTCGCGTGTTTTTATGTCATTTTCATCATTTGAACGCGACTGCGCTTTCTGTTACGAATTTCAAATTTCCACTGAAATCCACTGTTCAATTCGATTTCGCTCCAGATTTCCGCCAGACCTGTGTTCAAGCATCCTCCTGCTACCGCCTGATACCTGTTAAAAACCAGCTTTCCTCCAATAACAGGTATTTATCCTATAGCGCTTCGAACTTCAAAAGAAAGTCTGTTTTCCTTGTTTTCCACTGGATTAGTGATTAAATCTTATCACTGAGATCATTCCCTGAGGTTTTAAAACTGTGAATTGTTCCCCTGAAACTGCAATTGTGTTAATTTCCTTCATTTAAATTGAAATTGCACTCGGCCTGTGAAGAAAAACCAGAAACCTCCGTTTTGAATCCACAAGAACCAAAATGGAGGCCCCGACAGCTTTGAATGTAACTCCACTGAATGCCCCTCACAGAGAGTTAGAATATTTTCCTTTGGTAGATAAAGATTTTTATATTAAAGACTTGCATTTTGATGAAAGCCCCCTTCTGAGTTATTGTCGCTGCAGAGACGATTACTCGAAGGGGCAAGATGTCATTGGGTTGTGGGAATCCAATCTCCCGAGATATCTCATCCCCTCAGTCATTACTTTCCCAGAAATTATCCACTACTGCCATTCTAACTATGATCCAACTCAAAGAGAAGTAATGTCCCCTGACCAGAGTGTTCTGTTCCCTATCACTCCTCAGGCCATCAATGCAATTCTACATTTTGAACCTGGTCAAAACCTCACTCCCTTCTCCATTGGGGAATTGCTTGAAAAATCTACTCGGTTGTCCCCTGAAGAGGTGATCAGAAGATCAAATCCTTGGATAAACAGTCTTAATACTAGTCATAAGATTTTTTTACTCCAAGATTGTTATCAAATCTATTCAAACAGAGGTTAGAAAGCATAACAGCTAAAGAGTATCAGTGGTTAAAGTGTATCAGGTAAAAGTCAGTGACAGTTAAAATGAAGTTACAGAGCAGTCAAAGGTAAACAGTAAAAGTAAATACAGCAGGCAGTAAAATGGTAAAAAGAGATGAGAATACTTTCACCAATAGTGAGGTTTTTCTAAAGTGAAAGTAAAACAGTCAAAAGAGCAAGAAAGTAAAAAGATGAAAAAACATAACAAGAAGGAACATTTTTGCAGAAATTGCATATTTTAGTCATAGTTTTTCAGAAACTATTGTGATCAATCCAAGATGAATTTTACAAAAATGAAGGAGTTTTATGTTCTTAAGAGGGCCATATACAAAAACCTCTCTCAGTTTTCTAACAGCCATTATGGTTTTGTAAATATTAAACAATGTTGGAAAGCACTTTTTGCAGAAAATTCCAGTTTAAGTCATCATTTTGCAGAGAGGATTGTGGAAAATAAAAAATACTTCATACAAAACTGAAGGAGTTTTTTGTTCCTAAGAGACCCATATACAAAAACCTATCTCAGTTTTTTCACAGTGGTTTTATAATGGGAGATACATGTGAATCTTTACAGGCCAGTTTTCAGACTCTGTAAAACTCTGTTTTACACATATTTTTTACAGAGACTATTATGCATATATGGAGAGGAATTTTGGGAAAATGAAAGAGGTTTATCTCACCAACATATATATCTACAATACCCTCTTTCAATTTTTACATATCTATTACGGATTGAGAAATAAAAAGATATCATTGGACCCCAAGTTTGCAGAATTGTTGGAGAAGATTGCACAAAGAAAGGAAGCAGTTAGTGACTTGGATGCCTCATCATCAACTAAGAGTTGGATCAAGTTCGAATTCTTCTCTTTGTTATCACCTATCCATACAAAATAGTGCCAAATAGATGGATTAGTTTGAGTGTCCTTTAATTAAGTTCTATTTATGTAAATAGTTGGAGAGATTTGTGAACCAATTTTGATATTTGTTTCAAGATATTTTAGTTTAGAATTGGTATAAATACTCCACTCTTGGAAGCATTTGGGGTGGATTCTATTACTTTGCTGTAACATTGAGATTTTCGGAATAAAATCATTTTGGAGAAGTTTATTCGTGGCTTACTGGATGACGATTTGAAGCTTCAGGACTTTTTGCAGGATTCATGTGTTGGACGGCAGTTCAATAAGTCTTTCTACTCTTTGTCTGAAATTTTATATTAGTTTATAATACCATCTTATCCATTTCTGAATAATTTACATAAAGGATTGAAACAGAATTTGCTTAATTGTACTCTGTTTTCAAATGTGGTTATTCTTAATGTTTTCTTCTAAATTAGTTATAAGCATGAATTCTTAAATGCTCCTGCTTTGCTAATTTAAACATTTTTGATTACTATAATAAAGAATCCTTCATTGCTCTTTGTTTGTAGTCATTTCACTTCTTTCTTTTGAACATGGTGAAAGATTCTTAGCTGCCTTTCATCCCTTCAAGATCATCCCATCCACTTTAAATTTTAAGGATTGTTCTCCGTCTAGCTATCTTGCCCTGTAATACCATCTTGTGTTTAGAATAGAAATCTAGTAAAGCCATCCTTTGACTCCATAGCCCAATGGACTGAAAGCTCTCAACCTTGCCCTTAGTTTGTGGATTCCACCATTTTCCCAAAACAAACTTCGAATCTATAACTAGCCTAAAACCTTCCAAGAACAAAGATAAATCATAAAGAGAGAGCCCTCTCTGGATGCAGATTGGCTAGATTCTGCATCTAAAAGGTTGGTTTGTGGTTACCTCGGGTATACTTTCCTCTTACACAACTTCTAGGAAAACCTGAGTGATAACATAGTGGCGACTCCACCGGGGATCTGAATCATTTTATTGATACTATTGTTTGATTTATAAGCTATGGACAGAGTCTGAAGATCAGCCAGGTAGCCTTTGAAATTGCTTTTGCTCTGCAATTGCAAAAGTAAATAAAAGTTGCTTCAGTCTATCTCTGATTTAGCTTATACATTGAACCTTAGTTTCAAATGTTTAATCAGACTCTCTAGTTTAATAAATCTTTGAGAAAATTTTAATTAAAAATCTTAAATTTCTTGAAGAGTTTGTAGAAGTTGTTTTGAAAATTCACAAAAATTTAGTTTCCTGAAGAACTAACTTTCTCTTCAAAATTGTTTTACAGGTTTAGATCTGATCTATGATGGTGGACAGGGATCAGACACACAAAGGTTAAAATCATCCACCTGGCGACTCCAAATCCATTTCACAATCAAGACTCCACCGGAGGAATGAACCTGGAAGAACAATATGGAAAGATCAGGCTTTCAACTTGGATCTTAATCCAAGACATTATGTTCTTTCTCGTTAAGATTCAATATGTATTGTATTTTATATAAAGATCTAACTTGGTTGTACAGATAAAGTGGCTTTTCATTATGGCTGATTTTCAAGATGATCCAAGAATAAAACGAAGATATGCTCCCATGAGCAGAGATCACATACCTGGATTTCCACACAAACCACCGAAGGTAAATTGGGGTGAAAATCTGCCCATGTTTCAAGATGAGAATATTGATGATCCTTTACTACATCTCATTAAATTTCATATACACTCATCAAGATTGAAAGGTGATTGGCATGAGGATTGCCTCATGAAGATATTCATGGGAACCTTAGAAGGAAAAGCAAGGGAATGGTACGAAGCTCTTAAACCTGCAAGTTTGTTTTCTCTAAAAGATTTTCATAAGGTATTTTATGAGAATTACAAAGAAGATTTTCCATCTTTATCATTAGCTGAAAATTGTTGTGATCAAGCTGAAGATCTTATAAATTACCTTAAAAATATTGATGAAGATTTTGGAAATTGGTCTCCTGAAGATTTATTAGAAGAAGTCCAAAACTTTCATTCTCAAGTTAAATGTCATAATAATCAAGAGGAGTTAAACAAAGATGAAATAAGTCAAGAGATAAATCAATATCCAAAAAACCCCTCTGTATTAACAAATTATGTTTCATTTAATGTTTTGAATGGAGTTAAAGACAATAATCAACCTCATGATCAACTTTTAGATAAGGGAAAAAATAATTGTCACTTCAATCTAAGACTTCAGAGATTCCCACCCCCCCTCACTGAAGAAGAAATCAATTTGCTTCTAAACATGCAATCATCCTTAAAATATTTACATAATGGAGAAATTGTTCCTACTTCTTCTAATGTTGATGAATGTACAAAGGTTTTTATCCATGAAGGGATAGAAGAACAAGTTGATGCTCATGTTATTCTACCTTCGCAAAAAGGCCCATTACTTGATAGTACTCCTATTGAGAAAAATAATGACTTTCAAATAGAATGCTACCAATCTAATCAAGATGTATTGGGATTGTTGGAAGAGAAATATGTTGATCCAATGTTTATAATTGATGACATTCCTTATTATGAAGATTTGCCTAAATATGATCAGTATGATGATAATTTTGATAATTTCACAAGACAATCACTAGCTATTTTGAGGGATGAGATATTAGAACTTCAGTTTGATGAGGATTTTCTAAGAGCTTTCTTTCTTATTTTGAAATCAAGAAAATATTCTCCTAAACTGAAAATATGTGTTCTCAATATCATCTCTGAAAATGATGAAAATGAAATCAAACTTTTGCATTCTCAAATTCAGTCATACAATTTCCGAAATCCTAAAGAATTCTTTGAAAATCTTCCTTCTCCAAAGAAGGAAGAAATTGTACTATCTTTTGACTTGCATATTGAAGATGATTATTCTTTCAAACACAAGACTGAAGAAATAAGTTCATGGACTAATATTCATAATTCAATTGAACAATTAGTCATTGAAGGCCTAGAAGTAAATAACATACATCATGCTTTTAATGATCTTATATCAGATTATATGGAGAATCTTTTGAGCCCAAATTTGCAAACATGTTTTCTCTATAAGGATCAAATACATCAAAAGTGGCCTTTACACATCATATCATTTATTATAAAGGCACATGATCATAACATACTTCCAATTTTTATCACAAGCAATCAAGTTATCCATTTATTTTTACAGCTACTTGATTGGCTTCATTGGCATTTTTGTATTACCTGATTCAATAAGATTTTTAGTAGATTAGAATAGGTAAATGAGTGCTAATAAGCTCAGAATTTTGAGCATTTTTTTTAGTTGTCAATTTTCAGCTAGTTTTTCATCAAGCTGGTTTGAAAATTTTTGTGTGTTGTTTTAGTTTCAGATCAGATTTCAGGTTGCAGAAAAAGGACTATATTCAATTCAAGATTTCCAACTAGGAAACACAGTTTTGATTGGATGGTGACTTACTGAAGTTGAAGCCCGAAGTGAAGGCCCTAAGCTTCAGAAGTTTTACTATCATATATACAATAAAGCTACCAGAAGAAGGAGATTACATAATTCAGTTTGAAGACATGTTTAGGCATCTGACCTGCTGTTCTTGACTTTTCACAAGGAAAAGCCATCCCCAAGTGGAGCCAGTGTTAGACTCCTATACCAATAGGTGTCATTTTTCATGATTGTCTTGATTGAATTATGGAATATGTTCAAACCTTTTTCTTGAGCAAAGGTGTTCCATATTCTTGAAAAACCAAAAAATCAAATAATTTAAAAAATGTAAAGAGGGTATACCCTAAAAGAAAAATCAAAGGGTAAGAAAAATAAAATGGCCAAAAAGTAAAAGAAATGAACCCCATCAAAAAGAAAGGCCAAGGAAAGTGTGCAAGTCTAAATGCCACTACTTTTTACTCTGATGTAATAAACAAATTGTGTGCAACTTGTATTTTATGCCACAATTCATGAATAGTCAAACTGCTTAAGCTTGGCTAGTTCATTTTTCAATTTCATGTTGTAGAATAGAGAATAAATATCTGACCAAACAGTTTAATCTTGGCAGATAAGTAGATAGGTAGAGTTAAGAAAAGGTGCTCAACAGTTTAATCTGAGCCCTTGGATGCAATAAGTGTAGAATTAGATAGATTTGCCTTGTAAAAGAAAAGAAGATTGAAAAGGGTTTGCAAGTTTAAATGCACCCTAATAAAGAAGAGAAAATGGTAGTAGTAGATAGGGTAGGTAGATGGTGTTACAAAGTTTTATCTGATGAATGATGCTGCTAAATGTTTTTGATCCTTTACTTTCATCACAAATACTGAAGCAGGAAATACACTGGAAAATCACAACAAGCAAAGTCAAAATCATTAACTTCCCTCATCACTTTCCCCTTAAAGTTTTACTAATTTCCCCCAAAGTACTAGGGTACTTGGAGATCAAAAGGGCTCAAGGCATTTCCTTGACTTTTGGAGGGACCGGACCCTCGGCCTAATGATCAAAAAGACCTAAGTACTTGAGATAATTCATCATTATAATCATTCATCTTTAACATTGTCCTAAGTAAAATCCTATTTTACTTAGGAAAATCATGCAAAATTCCATAAAAAATCCCTCAAAATAACCTGCTATTCTAAGTTTAAGTGTTGAAGATGAGTTATTGCAAATTACTTCAAAAATTATCACTTTCTTAGATGTGCAAAGTGTTTTGATTTCCCTTGTCCCTTGGTCATATTAATGTTTAACTCTATTTTACTAAATCCCTAGTCAAATGCCCTATCCTAAGTATATAGCTCCTTTTATATAAATATCCGAAAACCCATTTATTATAATGTTTTAACCAAAGTATTTACCTCCCAAATATTCATTCAAACCCGCTTCTACAAGCCCTTTGGTTAAAATATATCGTTATATTATAGTCCCGCCCCTATGATAAGTTAACTACATCGGTTAATTGATCATATAATAAAAAATATATATAAGAAAAAACTTTAAACATATAATTCTATATGTTTAAATGAAAAAAAGGATAAAAACCCGAAGTTTGTTTTTAAAACCAAAACCTTGGAAAGATCCTATGCCACCGTGGCCCATCCACCTGGCATTCCACCCGACTTTTCAACCATCCAACGAAATCCCGCCGCAACCCTTTTTTCATTATAAATATGGGATTAATTAGTTATCTGAACTGATTAATAACCTTCCATTCACCAATTAAAAGCCTCCCGGGGTGATTAAATTAAACATTAATTGTTTCAAAAACCCGACGGGCCCGCACCTTAAACCTTCGCTTACTCCATGTCCTTTTCCACCGTTGGATCGTCCCTCCGCAGATCGACGCTCCACGTCAATCTCGCTACCCATCCTTTGTCAGAGTTTTAACGCGCGGGGGATTGGTGGTATTTGACCAGTCCTCCGTCCACGTGGCAACGATCCAATGGAATCGCTCCCCCCGCGATCAATACCACCTTTGCCAATAAGCGGTGCGGGGACTAACCGCTTACCGCCCAGCCCCCCTGCCCCACGTCAGCCCGTACCAAAGTGACGTCACTCCTCGAAAAACTAAAAACCCCTTTTTTGACTTTGGAAATAAAACAAATTCGCGTGTTTTTATGTCATTTTCATCATTTGAACACGACTGTGCTTTCCGCTACGAATTTCAAATTTCCACTGAAATCCACTGTTCAATTCGATTTCGCTCCAGAATTCCGCCAGACCTGTGTTCAAGCATCATCCTGCTACCGCCTGATACCTGTTAAAAGCCATTTTTCCTCCAAGAACAGGTATTTATCTTATTCGCCCCGAACCGCAAATAAAACTCTGTTCTCTTTGTTTTTCGCCGAATCGTTGCTTAAATCATATTCCTAAGATCATTCCCTGAGGTTTTAAAACTATGAATTATTCCCTTGAAACTGCAATTGTGTTAATTTCCTTCATTTAAATTGAAATTGCACCCGGCCTGTGAAGAAAACCCAGAAACTTCCGTTTTGAATCCACAAGAACCAAAATGGAAGCCCCGGCAGCCCTGAATGTGACTCCATTGAATGCCCCCCACAGAGAGTTAGAATATTTGCCCTTAGTGGATAAAGATTTTCAGATTAAAGACTTGCATTTTGATGAAATCCCCCTTCTGAGTTATTGTCGCTGCAGAGACGATTATTCGAAGGGGCAAGATGTCATTGGGTTGTGGGAATCCAATCTCCCGAGATATCTCATCCCCTCAGTCATTACTTTCCCAGAAATTATCCACTATTGCCATTCTAACTATGATCCCACTCAGAGAGCTGTAATATCCCCTGACCATAGTGTTCTTTTCCCCATTACTCCCCAAGCTATCAATACAATGCTACATTTTAAACCTGGTTAAAACCTCACTCCCTTGTCCATTGGGAAATTGCTTGAAAAATCTACTCAGTTGTCCCCTGAAGAGGTGACCAGAAGATCACATCCTTGGATAAAAAATCTTAATACTAGTCATAAGATTTGTTTACTCCAAGATTTTTATCAAATCTATTCAAACAGAGGTTAGAAAGCATAACAGCTAAAGAGTATCAGTGGTTAAAGTGTATCAGGTAAAAGTCAGTGAAAGTTAAAATGAAGTTACAGAGCAGTCAAAGGTAAACAGTAAAAGTAAATACAGAAGGCAGTAAAATGGTAAAAAGAGATGAGAATAATTTCACCAATAGTGAGGTTTTTCTAAAGTGAAAGTAAAACAGTCAAAAGAGCAAGAAAGTAAAAAGATGAAAAAACATAACAAGAAGAAACATTTTTGCAGAAATTGCATATTTTAGTCATAGTTTTTCAGAAAATATTGTGATCAATCGAAGATGAATTTTACAAAACTGAAGGAGGTTTATGTTCTTAAGAGGGCCATATACAAAAACCTCTCTCACTTTTCTAACAGCCATTATGGTTTTGGAACTATTAAACAATGTTGGAAAGCACGTTTGGCAGAAACTTCCTGTTAAGTCATCATTTTGCAGAGAATATTGTGGCCAATTATAAATACATTTTACAAAAATGAAGGAGGTTTTTGTTCCTAAGAGACCCATATACAAAAACCAATCTCAGTTTTTCCACAGTGATTTCAGGCGGAGAGATACATGCACATATTTAGAGGCTATTTTTCAGACTCTGTAAAACTCTGTTTTACACATAGTTTTGCAGAGCCTATTGCGCACAGCGGGAGAGATATTTTAGGAAAGTGAAAGAGGTTTATCTCACCAACATATAGATATACAATAACCTCTTTCAATTTTTACATATATATTAAGGATTGAGAAATAACAAGGTATCATTGGACCCCAAGTTTGCAGAATTGTTGGAGCAGAATTCACAAAAAAGGGAAGCAGTTAGTGACTTGGATGCCTCATCATCAACTAAGAGTTTGATCAAATTCGAATTCTTCTCTTTTTCATCACCTATCCATACAAAATAGTGCCAAATAGATGCATTAGTTTGAGTGTCCTTTAATTAAGTTCTATTTATGTAAAATAGTTGGAGAGATTTGTGAACCAATTTTGATATTTGTTTCAAGATATTTTAGTTTGGAATTTGTATAAATACTCCACTCTTGGAAGCATTTGGGGTGGATTCTATTACTCTGTTTTAACATTGAGATTTTCAGAATAAAAGCATTTTGAAGAAATTTATTCGTGGCTTACTGGATGACGATTTAAAGCACTGGACTTGTTGCAGGATTCATGTGTTGGACTACAGTTCAATAAGTGTTTATACCCTTTGTCTGAAATTTTATATTAGTCTATAATACCATCTTATCCATTTCTGAATAATTTACATAAAGGATTGAAACAAATGTTGGAAATATGATGCAGAGTGTTGTCCTTGATGGCAACCCACTGAATGAAGATGAAGACGTGCG
Source organism: Pinus albicaulis (assembly GCA_034641835.2). Taxonomy (NCBI): domain Eukaryota; kingdom Viridiplantae; phylum Streptophyta; class Pinopsida; order Pinales; family Pinaceae; genus Pinus; species Pinus albicaulis. The sequence continues at coordinate 289,724,403 of CM076571.1, read as the reverse complement.
ACTGTTGACATGTATTGTCCTTGATGGCACTCCACCTGATCAAGTTATGCTTGACTTGATGGACTTGTTAAATGATGTAAATCTGAAGTGATATGATGATTGTTGATGATATGATGTTGAGTGTTGTACTTGAAAGGAAACCCACTTGATGAAGATGTTGACAACTTACTTGATGAAGTTGTGTTTGATAGAATATGTCCTTGATGAAGGAAATCTGATGTATCTACAGTATTTACAGAAGGCAATGAAGAAAGGATTTCAGAATGTACTCAGAGAATGATGAAAAAGAGCATGTCTCTTGGTATACGCGGATTGGCCTAGGGGAAGTCGCATATGCACGCGGAAAGGAACGTTACAAGTCGCGTATGGGCTAAAGCGCTCAAAAAGTACAAATCCAAGGGTAACCACCATGGTATTGACCCATAGTATTGGGTAATGATCCGCCTAATTGACCCCGTCCAGGTAGTTTTGGGCTTATGGTATTGTTTTGGTCCATGGTATTGAAAAAGGGGCTCATAGTATTGAAAAAGGATAATCATATAAAAGGAGAAGAAATTCATTGTGTACAACATGAGTGTGGGTGCAAGATGTCTGAGCTTGAATGAATACTTCTCTCTGAAGTAGATCTGATTGGAAAGGGTTACACTTGAAGATAAATATGAATGTATGATGCACCAATGATGAAGAAGGGGATCTAGATCTGAAATGCACTTGTATTTACTAGATCTGCTTATGGAAGGCTTAGATCTGTGATGAGGCGAGCATCAAGGCGAACATCTGTCTGAAGAAAAAGGGTAGATCTGAACTGAATATCTGATCTGATGAAGTATGCTGCTCTGTAATGATTGAAGATCTATACGCTACTTCGTCGCGGAGGAAGCGCGTATATACGCAGCTTCAGCGAAGAGAAAGCGCGTATGCGCAATAAAATATACACTGAGGTATACGCTGGTTTGTGTGGACGGAAGCGCGTATATACGCGACATCAGTGAAGTAAAAGCACGTATGCATACTAGGGTTTGCTGAAGCAAGGGGTATGAAATATCTGATCTGTTCTGCTGTGTTTCTGCTATCTGATCTGTGTTGATATGAATCTGTTAATGATGTGTGGTTGTGCTTAAAAGTATGGAAAGGGTTCGGTCTGGAAATATGATGAATTGTGGCCTGCAAGTTGTGTTCTATTAAAGTGGTTGGATCCAGTGTGAAAATTGATGAAACGTGGTCCAAGGTGGTGCCGAGGGTTGTAGCCTTCAGTCAGGGGGCGTAGCTCCCTTCCAGGAAAGGCTGGTAAACGAGATCGGGGGGTCGTAGCTCCCTTCCAGGAGAGGCTGGTAAACGAGTCAGGGGGTTGGAGCTCCCTTCCAGGAGAGGCTGGTAAACGAGCGCAGGTGGGTGCCTGCGTGCTGGTCAAGTCTGCGCCAGCACATATGTCGTAAGATGTTTTCTCTATAATAAAATATTGAAGGCTGAGCAACTGCAGCGGTGGTTTTCTCCCGACTTGGGTTTCCACCTAAAAATCCTGGTGTTCATGTGTGATGCTTTGTGTGATGATTTATTCTGTTCTTACTGCACATGTTTACTGCTTAATGAATATCCGATGAATAAATGAAGGAATGATTTAAGTGAAGAATTAATGACATAAATAGATATCTGTGTATACGCGAGTTTCGTAAAGGGTATCCGTGTATATACGCAAGTCTGGTTCAGGAAAGTAGCGTATGCATGTTAGAAGCAGGAAAAAGTGAAAGTTTTGAATATGCAGTAAATACGGATTCACCCCCCCCCTCTCAGTATTTTTCCCAACAATTGGTATCAGAGCAGGTCCTTGTGGAGAAGCTTGATCGCTTAAAGGAGATCCGTCGCAATGGGAAGTCAAGAAGGAATAATGTCTATAAAGCCACCTATATTCAATGGAAGCAATCTGATATTCTGGAAGGTACGTACAAAAGCATTTCTGCAAAGTCTTGGTGCAGATGTATGGGCAATCGTGGAAGAAGGTTATCAATACTCGGCAAGTATTCCTACTGATGCAGCAGAAAGAAAGAAGTATGAAACCAATGCCAAAGCAGTAAATGTTTTGCTGGGAAGCATGTCTGAATCAGAATTTGCTAAAGTGCTGCAGCTACATTCAGCAAAAGATATATGGGACAAAATCATTCTGAGCTATGAAGGAGATACAAAGGTAAAAAATGCAAAACTCCAAACTCTTAGAATTGAATATGAAAGTTTGAAGATGCATAGTGATGAAAGTGTTGCCAGTTTCTTCCTTCGTCTAGATGATGTTGTCAATCGAATAAGAAATTTGGGTGAAACTAAAACTGATACTACTCTGGTTGAAAAAGTCTTAAGATCCTTGACTCCAAAATTTGACTCTAAAGTCTCCGCTATTGAAGAAAGGCAAGATCTGCAAACTCTTACCATTGTTCAATTACATGGGACTCTGACTGCTTTTGAAATGAGACAAGGAGGTCCTTCTCAAGTAAGAGAAGCTGCGTTTAAGGCTTCTACAAAAGGAAAGGAAAAGGAAGTTGTCAAAGAATCCAGCTATATTTCCGATGAAGAAGAAGCAAATTTCGTAAGAAAACTCCAACTAGGAACTGGAAGATTCAAAGGTAAGCTTCCCTTCAAATTCTTTGAGTGTGGAAAAGTTGGTCATTATGCTGCAAAATGTCCTTATAAAGTAAAAGAAGTTGTTAGAAGGAATAAGAACAGATCTAGCTCTAAGAAAAGTTACTATACTAATGAAGATAGTGATGGGTCATCTAATAGTGAGGAAGATTGTGAAGAAGATCTTAGACTTCTCATGGCCTTTGAACAAAAGGAAGAAAAGGATGTGTTTATGGATGCTCTAGAGGAAAATGATTTTCTTGAAGAAAATAATCAACTCAAACTTCGCTTAGAAGATTGCAAAATTCTCTTAGAAGAACAAAAGGTGATCAGAGAGACTGTTGAAAAGAAGCTTGAAGAAGCAAAGAAACATATCGAAAAGCTAGAATGTGAAGTGGTAATTCAAAGAAAAGAAGTAGAGAAAGCAAAGACCTTGAATCTTAGATTTGCTAAAGGATCTGAAACCTTAGATGAGATTATCAAGGTACAACGTTCTCCTCTTATAAAGACAGGTCTGGGATATAACGGAGAATCTTCTCAAACTTCAGCACCAAACTATCTAAAAGCAGTTACAGGTGGTTTACTACATTCAGCCACTCAGCAAGGGAATAGAGGATCTCTACAGGGAAAGAAGGACCATCTCAATTCAAGGAACACTAACAGGGATAGCTTTCAAAGACTCTACAACCAACAGGTAAACTCTAATAGAAGATTCCATGATCGCATAAATTTCTACTTCAATGGGCAATGTTTCACTTGTCACAATTTTGGTCATAAAGCTATTCAATGTGTGGCATATAAAACCATCATGACAAGAGAAGCAAGAAAGAAAATGTTGGATACTGAACCAAAGAAGAATACCTATAACAATTTTTCTCCTCTTCAAAGTGAAGTCGAATGTACTTATTGCAATAACTTTGGCCATGAAGAATCTGACTGCAGGAACAAGATCCAGCCTAAAGAACATGTTCCCTCAAGCTCCAAAGTGTGGAAGAAGAAAGAACCGCCGGTTGAAAATTGTGGGATAGCATTATTTGCAGAAGGTGAAGAAAATCAATGGTACATCGATAGTGGGTGCTCAAGACACATGACAGGTGACAAAAGCAAACTTCATACTTATAATGCTCTAGAAAAAGAAAAGAAAGTTACATTTAGAAATGATACTCCTGCTGTAATTAAAGGAAAAGGGTCAGTATTTCTAAAAGAAAAGGTGAAGGCTAAAGATGTCATGTATGTGGATGGATTAAGGCATAACCTGTTAAGTGTTAGCCAAATGTGTGATCAAGGAGCAGAAGTGGTCTTAAGTTCCAAAGAATGTATGGTTCGTGATCTTGATACAGGTAAAATCATTATAAAAGGAAAAAGAAATCCAAGCAACCTGTATGTACTAAACGGCATAGATCAATGTTACTTGAACAAGTCTTCAGAAAATTGGCTATGGCATAGAAGGCTGGGGCATCTGAGTTTCTCTCAAATCAACAAAGCAAACAGACTTCAAGCTGTTCGTGATCTTCCCAAGGTCAATCTTCCAGAAAATACCATATGCAAATCTTGTCAATTTGGTAAGCAGACCAGAGTTCGATTTAATGCCAAAGAAGGATCATCAAGTAAGCCACTTGAACTCATTCATACTGACATCTGTGGACCTATGAGGAAAAGGTCATTACGTGGGGAAGAATACTATATCCTATTTATAGATGACTACTCCAGAATGTGTGAGATCGCATTTATTAAACACAAAGATGAAGCTTTTGAAAAATTTCAGAAGTTCAAAGCTCTGGTAGAAAATGAATTGGATTCAAAAATCAAGTGTCTTAGATCTGATCGGGGTGGAGAATATTCATCAAATGAATTCTTTGAATTTTGTGAACAACATGGCATTAAAAGACAATTCTCTGTAGCAGGCACTCCACAACAAAATGGTGTAGCAGAAAGAATGAATAGAACAATTGTTCAAATGGCTAGAGCTATGATGGCTGACTCTAATGTTCCCGACATGTTCTGGAGTGAAGCAGCACGTACAGCAGTTAACATTCTCAATAAAGCTCATGTTCGGGTAAATAGTGAAAAAACTCCATATGAACTCTGGTATGGTAAGTCTCCCACTGTAAAGCATTTTAAAGTTTTTGGAAGTAGATGCTTTATCAAAAATAATGATGAAAAGCTTGGCAAGTTTGAACCTAGATCAGATGAAGGGATACTTCTTGGTTACTCTTCTTCAAGCAAAGCATTCACATGTTACAGTAAGAGGCTTCAAAAGGTTGTTGAATGTATTGATGTTGTTATTGATGAGTCTCCTGCAGCTTCTAAAGAAGAAAAACAAACAACAGAAGAAGATGATAGCAACATATGGCCTTCTACATCAGATGGAAATGATATAGGCAGTGAATCCAATGAAGAACCTGAAAATGATATATCTGAAAAAGCTCCATCCAGATATGTTCAAAAGAATCATCCTGAATCTCAAATTTTGGGAGACAAGGAATCAGGTGTACGAACAAGAAGAACTCTTGCGGGATCTTCTAGTAATTTGGCACTTCTATCCACAATTGAACCACACAATGTCAATGAAGCTAGCAAATATGAATGTTGGAATAATGCCATGGATGAAGAAATTGAGCAAATTGAAAAGAATGACACTTGGGATTTGGTACCAAGACCTCATGATAAAAATGTCATTGGAACTAAATGGATCTTCAAGAACAAGTTAAATGAGAATGGGGATGTTGTAAGAAACAAAGCTAGACCGGTTTGCAAAGGGTATACTCAACAAGAAGGTATAGACTTTGAAGAAACTTTTGCTCCTGTAGCTAGACTTGAAGCCATAAGAATGTTTCTTGCTTTCTCAAGTTATCAACGAATCAAAGTTTATCAAATGGATGTTAAGTCTGCTTTTCTTAATGGTGATATAGAAGAAGAAGTATATATAGAACAACCGGAACGATTCATTTTGGGAAATGATGCAAATCTTGTTTGTAGACTTAAAAAGGCTCTGTATGGACTCAAACAAGCTCCAAGGGCTTGGTATTATCGTCTTGACAAATATCTTCATCAACAAGGATTTTCAAAGGGGTCTGCTGATAGCAACTTATACACAAAAGTTGAAAATGATAAACTATTGATTGTAGTTGTATATGTCGATGATATCATTTTTGGGAGTAACGAAGAATCTATGAGTCAAAAATTTGCTTCTGTCATGCAGCAAGAATTTGAAATGTCTTTACTTGGGGAACTAACATTCTTTCTTGGCTTGCAAGTGCATAAATCTGTAGATGGTATATTTCTATCACAAGCAAAATATCTTAAGCAAATTCTGAAGAAGTATGGCATGGAAGAATGCAAACCTGTAAGTACACCAATGATGACCGGATGCAGTCTCAGTTCTAATGATGATTCTCCCACTGTGAATCAACCAGAATACAGATCGATGATTGGAAGTCTACTTTATCTCACTGGGACCAGACCATACATTATGCATGCTGTTGGGATTGTTGGACGATTCCAAGCTAATCCAAAAGAGTCTCACCTTCAGGCTGTCAAAAGGATATTCAAATATCTACAAGGAACTCAAGACTTTGGTCTATGGTATCCAAAGGATGCCGATCTTACTCTTCATGCTTACACTGATGCAGATTGGGCTGGAAGTGTTGATGATCGGAAAAGTACTAGTGGTGGTGCATTTTACATGGGGCCCCGGTTAGTATCTTGGTTCAGCAAGAAGCAAAATTCTATTGCCTTATCAACAGCTGAAGCAGAGTATGTAGCTGCCGCATCTTGTTGCACTCAACTCCTATGGATGATGCAAACCTTGCAAGATTTTCAGATCAAATGTGCAACTCCTATCTCCATTATGTGTGATAATACAAGTGCCATCAATATCTCAAAGAATCCTGTTATGCATTCGAAAACCAAGCACATTCCCATCAAATATCATTTCCTACGTGAACAAGTGCTTGAGCAAAAAGTGAAGTTGGAGTATGTTACCTCCAAAGAACAAGCTGCTGATATCTTTACCAAACCTCTGCCCAGGGAAGCGTTCGAGCATCTAAGACAGAAGCTGGGAGTGTTCTCTGCCAGTCAAAAGAACAAATCTGCATAATTTTTAGAAGGATGCACAAACTAAGGGGGAGCCTTAGTCATTTGGAAAGATTGCTTGGTTGCACAGATTCAGGGGGAGCATTAGCTTTGCTGACTATAATGCAGTGTTGGCATTATTATGGTTCTGAAATATGTTCTCTTTCTTGAGGACTTTCTAGTGTTGGTCATAAATGGTCATATTTATATTTTGGTGAAAAGGTCTTGTTGAGACCCATGATGTAAAAATTGTAATATTCAGTCATGTAAGGACTTGTCTTTTTGCAAACCCACTTGGTTGGGTAGCTAAGTCAAATTTTGTAAACCCACTTGGTTGGGTACTTGAGTCTTATATGTAAATCCACTTGGTTGGATATTGGATGTAAGTATGAGTCTTTGGTGATAGGAAGTTCATAGAGTCATGTACTTCATTGACAAATATGTTTGAAGATTCAGCATGAACTCAGGGGGAGCTTGGCCACTTCAACACATATCAGATCTGCAGAATGTTTCTTCCACATGAGGAGAAAAGGGGGAGAATGTTGGTTTTTGATCCGCCCTTTGCCCTTGATGTCAAAGGGGGAGAGTGACATGGTGTTTGAATAAAGAGAAGGTAATGATGTGACATATTTGGGAGAGTGACATGGTATCTATCTGCTGTGGTAACCAAACACCATCGTGGTTGCCATCAAGTCCAAAGGGGGAGATTGTTGGAAATATGATGAAGAGTGTTGTCCTTGATGGCAACCCACTGAATGAAGATGAAGACGTGCGACTGTTGACATGTATTGTCCTTGATGGCACTCCACCTGATGAAGTTATGCTTGACTTGATGGACTTGTTAAATGATGTAAATCTGAAGTGATATGATGATTGCTGATGATATGATGTTGAGTGTTGTACTTGAAAGGAAACCCACTTGATGAAGATGATGACAACTTACTTGATGAAGTTGTGTTTGATAGAATATGTCCTCGATGAAGGAAATCTGATGTATCTACAGTATTTACAGTAGGCAATGAAGAAAGGATTTCAGAATGTACTCAGAGAATGATGAAAAAGAGCATGTCTCTTGGTATACGCGGAATGGCCTAGGGGAAGTCGCGTATGCACGCGGAAAGGAACGTTACAAGTCGCGTATGGGCTAAAGCGCTCAGAAAGTGCAAATCCAAGGGTAACCACCATGGTATTGACCCATAGTATTGGGTAATGATCCGCCTAATTGACCCCGTCCAGGTAGTTTTGGGCTTATGGTATTGTTTTGGTCCATGGTATTGAAAAAGGGGCTCATGGTATTGAAAAAGGATAATCATATAAAAGGAGAAGAAATTCATTGTGCACAACATGAGGGTGAGTGCAAGATGTCTGAGCTTGAATGAATACTTCTCTCTGAAGTATATCTGAATGGAAAGGGTTACACTTGAATGATAAATCTGATTGTATGATGCACCAATGATGAAGAAGGGGATCTAGATCTGAATTGCTCTTATATTTGTTAGATCTGATTAGGGAAGGCTTAGATCTGTGATGAGGCGAGCATCAAGGCGAACATCTGTCTGAAGAAAAGGGGTAGATCTGAACTGAATATCTGATCTGATGAAGTATGCTGCTCTGTAATGATTGAAGATCTATACGCTACTTCGCCGCGGAGGAAGCGCGTATATACGCAGCTTCAGCGAAGAGAAAGCGCGTATGCGCAATAAAATATACACTGAGGTATACGCCGGTTTGTGTGGACGGAAGCGCGTATATACGCGAAATCAGTGAAGTAAAAGCGCGTATGCATACTAGGGTTTTCTGAAGCAAGGGGTATGAAATATCTGATCTGTTCTGCTGTGTTTCTGCTATCTGATCTGTGTTGATATGAATCTGTTGATGATGTATGGTTGTGCTTAAAAGTATGGAAAGGGTTCGGTCTGGAAATATGATGAATTGTGGCCTGCAAGTTGTGTTCTATTAAAGTCGTTGGATCCAGTGTGAAAATTGATGAAACGTGGTCCAAGGTGGTGCTGAGGGTTGTAGCCTTCAGTCAGGGGGTTGTAGCTCCCTTCCAGGTGAGGCTGGTAAACGAGATCGGGGGGTCGTAGCTCCCTTCCAGGAGAGGCTGGTAAACGAGTCAGGGGGTTGGAGCTCCCTTCCAGGAGAGGCCGGTAAACGAGCGCAGGTGGGTGCCTGCGTGCTGGTCAAGTCTGCGCCAGCACATATGTTGTAAGATGTTTTCTCTATAATAAAATATTGAAGGCTGAGCAACTGCAGCGGTGGTTTTCTCCCGACTTGGGTTTCCACCTAAAAATCCTGGTGTTCATGTGTGATGATTTATTCTGTTCTTACTGCACATGTTTACTGCTTAATGAATATCTGATGAATAAATGAAGGAATGATTTAAGTGAAGAATTAATGACATAAATAAATATCTGTGTATACGCGAGTTTCGTAAAGGGTATCCGCGTATATACGCAAGTCTGGTTCAGGAAAGTAGCGTGTGCGTTTTAGAAGCAAGAAAAAGTGAAAACAATATGAATACCTATTCACTCTCAAAGATATTTTTTCCCAAAAATTCTAATTTAGCTTCAGCATTTGCAAACTAAGGACACACCGAATCTCGAACATTTACGCTCCTACCATTCGCGTACAAACAAAGTTGCAGGATGCACCATTCGTGATTAGCCTTCCGAGTCGCTCGGCGGGAAAATGTCTTTGCTAGGGACACGAACCTTACCTATGCCAGGATGAAAAGCGTGCTTGCTAGTGATCCCACAGGAAATGTGGTGGAATATCTTATTCATCACCGGGGACCTTCTTGACCAAGCTCTGCTGGGAAGGAAAATATACATGGGTAAATAGAAGAGCATGTATCGAGCCACACAAAACAGCGTTGAAGCTAGATCATTTTTTATTCAAAGTTTCTTTCCTTCTTCTTGGTCTTAAAATTAGTTCTTTATCATCCCCTCTTCTTGCCTCTAATAACAAGCCCATTCCGCCTCGAGATGAAGCCGCTTCGAACGTTCATTCACTGGGCTTCGGCCCCCTTTTGGGTCCGCGGTAAGAATTCTACTTTTTTGGGATAGTTGAGGATGCCCGGGAAGCCCTTGTCAACGTTCCCCATTCTTGTATGGGAAGGAAAACCAAGGAAGTTGCGAAAAGGGCCTCAAAGATTTGTTCAAGGGACTCCTTCCCCGTCCGCAGCTAGAAGGAGGCTTAGGACACCTTGAAATTCATCAAATGTGATGGAAGACATGGACATATCAAGGGATAGCTCAACTCAGTAATAAAAGAACCCAAGCCAAATTTCCATAAGACTTATATCCAGGAAGAAGAATGCAGAGCGGAGGCTCAAATCCCGTAGTCTCTCCGCTCCGTGCCTGACATAAACACTTCCTTCTTCCACAAGCGCATACTGCGCGTAAAGAGCTTCAACTTCATGCGAAATAAATTTATATGCTTCACAACGACTTTGAAGCAATACAAATTTCAAACACCATCAACACCTTTAGAGCATATATAATGCACAGAAAATCTATGCCCATATTTTTTTAACCTTGCCCCTGTGTCAATGAGGAGATGAATTTATGTTGAACATCACGAATATAAATGACATCAAGCACGCTCTTGATAACATGGAGCCAACAGCACTCGGACCAACATTCACCGTCGTTTATCAAAACATGTCGGAATATTATCAAGAAAGATCTCGTACAAGATGATCCCGAAATCCCAAACTTGAAGCTATAACTTGGTGGGAGCACTAATTCAGCCTTTCTCGCCTCTTATCCCCAAAGAGAAGGGTGCCAACTCTTTCAATCGGTTTCTGCCAATCACGCTCCGCAATATTGGCTACAAGCTTATAACAAAAGTCATGGCTAATAGATTGAAAGGTCTCCTCCTCAAATTATCCCCGCCAATCAAGGGGGATTTGTCAAAGGCAAGATTGACATTTAACAATTTCATTCTCGTCCAAGGTTGTAATACACCCAGACTAATTATTAACTCTAATGCTAAATAAAATTTAAATAATTCAACTAAATAACAATTATAATTAATTTTTATTAATATAATTCATTTATTTTTATTATAAATAATTCATTTACTCTCCAATGTTAAATAATTCAATTAAATAACAATTATAAAATTTCATTAATGGTTGCGTTCAAGCTATTCAATTTTTGTTGTGGATCCTCTGCACGTCGCGTCGATTCCTGTCGGGACATTGCCTGCTTGGGTCACTGCTATGATTTCGCTTCTAATACTATTGTCACCACCCATCTGCTCCTACTAGGGCTCTTCCATGTCTGCTCGACCTTGGTCGACTGATGGCGGCCTCTCAGGGCGCCCCTCCGCCCCCTCCTCCTGAGGTGGAGGTTTTCTACCTATTGATCGCCTCTCAGAAGAAGAAGCTGAAATTTGAGGCATCCAAGTTTGTGAAGAAACTGGATGAAATCCCTGAGGGACCTATGAAGGTGGCCATCTCTCTCGCGAAACGAGTGCTAATAGGGTAGTTTACAGGTTTATGGCCATCTCCAAAGACTACGGAAGCTTGGGTTAACAGAAATTAGCAGCCACTCATCAAGAACAATGTCACATCTTACTTTCTGGGGTGTGGCTATTTCTTGTTCGAGTTCAATTCAAAGGAGGACAAGGAACTCATCTTTAGAAATGGACCATACTTCATGGGACCGCAGGGCTTGTACCCGAATCATTGGACCCCTGATTTTGATTCTTTGGTCGACGTCCCCTCCGATGTACTAGTTTGGGTCAGACTCCCAAATCTTCCAGTGCACTGTTGGAAACGAGACTCCCTTATTCAAATTGGAAATTCCATTGGGAATTTTATTGACAGATGATGCAAGAATGAACAATATTATTGTTCTAGAATATGTGTGGAAGTCGACTTGGAAGTTGGGTTTCCTAAAGCCATCAAGGTCACAGTTGGGAATTGGTCCCACATTCAGAAGATTGACTATGAACAGCTACCATTCAAGTGTCGCGCATGCCACGAATATGGACATTTCGCCAAAAGTTGTCCCAAGAATGCGACCCCAGAGAAAGAGAAAGAAGCAGAATGGTAGCCAACAAAAAAATCCAAACCTACCTTCAGGCCAAGGCCAAACAGGCAGCGAGTTGACAGGGGGGAAGGCAGCTCTGCCCCTTTGGGAAATGCCCCCATACATGTGACTGGCCTAAAGGATAATGAGAACAGCTTCATCGCTCTAAGCTCGGGAACTGAGCGAGATAAAGAGGTTGGCCCAAAGAATGAAGAAAAGGGCCCTCCCACACAGGGAAGCCTCAGGATCCATTTTTGGGTAAGGGTGGAAGCATAGCTGTCTCCTCCAGAGGAGCGTTAGAGGGGTCTAGGAGTTTTATGGGACATGACCTCCTTTAAATAAATCTTGGTTAAAACATCCACAAACTATATTCCAATTTAGCTTCAGCAGGTCTAGGAGTTTTATGGGACATGACCTCCTTTAAATAAATCTTGGTTAAAACATCCACAAACTGTATTCTAATTTAGCTTCAACATTTGCAAACTAAGGACACACTGAATCTCGTTAATATTTACGCTCCAGCCATCTTGGCAGATAATCAAAGTTGCAGGGACACCATTCGTGATTTAGCCTCTGAGCTGCCGATGGAAAATGTCATTCTTGCTGGGGACACGAACCTTGCTCTACGCCAGGATGAAAAGCATGGGGGCTGCACAGTAAAGGATCCTGCTAGGGAATGGGTGGAAGATCTTATTCATCACTGGGATCTTCTTGACATCAAGCCTGTCAAAGGCAAATATACATGGGCAAATAGAAGGGCGGGGTCAGGCCACATAATAGCAAGGTTAGATCATTTTCTTATTCAAAGCTCTTTCCTTCTTCTTGGTCTTAAAATTAGTTCTTTTATCATCCCCTCTTCGGTCTCTGATAACAAGCCCATCCACCTTGAGATGAAGCTGCTTTTGAATCTGGGGCCTATTCCATTCCGCTTCAGCCCCCTTTGGGTCCAGCGATCTGATTTCTTGGGGATAATTGAGGATGCCTGGAAGCCCCCTGTCAGTGGTTCCCCATTTTTTGTATGGGAAGAAAAACTGAGGAAGGTGAAAAGGGCCCTCAAAGATTGGTTCAAGGGATTCCCATCCTCGTCTGCAGCTAGGAAGGAGGCTCAGGACAGCCTTGAAATTCATCAAATGCAGATGGAAGACATGGACATATCAAGGGACAGTCTAACCCAGGAAGAAGAACTCCAAGCAAATTTCCATAAGACTTGTATCCAGGAAGAAGAATACTGGAGTCTCAAGTCCCGCAGTCTCTGGCTCCAGGCTGGAGACATAAATACTTCCTTCTTCCACAAGCAGACACAGGCCAGAAAGAGCTTCAATTTCATAAAAGAAATAAATTCTAGAGGACAAGCCCACAACAACTTTGCCAACATAAAAGCAGTTGCTCATCAACACTTTAAGGAGATGTATATGGAGGAAGCGCAGGCAAATCTATGCCCATATTTGTTGAACCTTGTCCCCCAAAAGGTCAATGAGGAGATGAACTCGATGTTGAACACTCCTGTAACTATAAATGACATCAAGCATGCCCTTGATAACATGGAGCCAAATAAAGCACCCGGACTAGAAGGATTCACTGGCCACTTTATCAAAACATGCTGGAATATTATCAAGAAAGATCTACACAAGATGATCCCGAAATCCCAAACTTGCCATAAACTTAGTGGGAGCACTAATTCGGCCTTCCTGGCCCTTATCCCCAAAGAGAAGGGTGCCAACTCTTTCAATCGGTTTCTGCCAATCTCGCTATGCAATATTGGCTACAAGCTTATAACAAAAGTCATGGCTAATAGATTGAAAGGTCTCCTCCCTGAAATTATCCCTGTCAATCAAGGGGGATTTGTCAAAGGCAGATTGATTACGAACAGTTTCATCTTGATCCAAGAAGCAATACACTCCAGCATTCAAAACAAAGAAAAATGCATGGATGTAAAGTTGGATCTGGCTAGTGCCTTTCACCGTGTAAGGCACAAGTTCCTTTTTGGTGTTATGCAGCAGTTCACAAGTTTCAGAAGGTATTAAAAGTCATTTCGTAGGGAAAGGATTCTTTGTATTTGTTTTTGAGAACGCAAAAGACAAAATCCTCATATTCAGAAATGGGCCATACTTCATGGGGCATCAACGGCTATACCTAAATAAATGGACGCCCGATTTTGACCCTACTCAAGATGTGCCTTCTGTTGTCCCATTGTGGGTACTTCCCCACCTTCCTCTGCATTGCTGGAACCAAAATCCCTGCAAACCATCGGCAACACTCTTGGAAGATACATCGATCAAGCGATGAGAAAAGATCAGTACTCTTGTGTTCGCATATGCGTTGAGATGGACCTGGAAGTTGGGCTGCCATAAGCCATAAAAACAACAGTCGCAGATTGGACCCACATCTAGGAATTGGACTATGAAAAGCTACTGTTTAAATGTCGGCATTGTCATGGATACGACCATTTTGCAAGGCATTGCAAAAAAAGGCCACCGAAGAAAGTGAAATTTCAAAAGCAGAACAATGGACCACAATGCATAAAATAACCTCATCAAAGCCTCGAGGAAAAGGGGCAGCGAAAGTTAAAAAATCCCCACCATATGGGAAATACCATGGGGCTGGGAGCTCCATCCCCTCACTGATAGCAGGCAAGCTAAATGAAGAGGTTAATAACGTAGCAGAAAAAAATAAGGACAACAACGAACAGCCCAAGCTTCCAACCATTGAAAAATACATTGAAGAAGAAGGTCATCCTGAAGTAACCCCTGAAATCTCCTCCTCTCCCTCATATGCAGAAGCTGAAGGTGTCAAGGATCTTTTGAAAACAAAACCTACAGATATCCTCATGCTCCAAGAGACTAAAATTGAAGGGGAAACCCTTCTTGAGATCATCAAAAATAAATGGCAGAAGAATGCAGGTAAAGCAATAAGTTCAAGGGGATTCTCAGGAGGAATTGCCACCTTGTGGAAGGAGGACCAATTTGAACTTGTCGACTCCTTTGAGACTCAACATTGGATTTTTACCGAGTTAAGGGATAGAGCAAGTAAGTTATCTCTTGCTCTTTTAAATCTTTATGTACTGATAACGTATGCAGAGAAGAAAGAATGTTGGCAAACTCTAAATGCTTTTTTAGAACTCCACTCTCCAAATAATATCATCATTGTCGGAGACCTTAATATAGTATTGAATATAGAAGAAAAAAGAGGAGGAAGTAGCTTCAGGGATCAAATGCTTCATGTGGTTGAAGACCTAGTCCTCCAATGGGACCTCACAAATTTGGACTTTAAGCCAAAGAAAGGATTATACACTTGTTGGAAAGGAGGCTCATCTCCTCAAAAATTCTTCCTAAGCTTACCTCAGATCATAAGCCTGGCATTCTTCTTCTATCGACCGATAATGCTCTGAAAGGATCGTTGATTTGGAATCTCTACTGGAGAGGAATATATTTTTTTTCAAAACAATCTCTATCGTATTCCTGGTAATGGAAGGAAATTATTGTTGTGGCAAGATAGTATAATGGGACACCCGCCTCTTAGGCAATTATCTTAGGAAATTTTCCTTTTATCATTTTTTAAAAGGATGTAAACAACCATGATGTTTATACCTTTCTAGTTTTTGTTGATCCTCTCCCTGGATTGAACATGTTTTATATGCAACTGCCTATTACACTGATATTTTTCCTATATAATGAATTTTCCTTTTTTATATAAATATTGTGAGAGAAAGTATACGAGGAAGGGGTCACAGCCACACCATTAGTACAGCGGACCCGAAGCCAAGGGATGTTGATTCCCCAAGAGGTACAAAATGGACAGATGCAGCTGCTAAGGGGTCACGCAAGAAGCAACGCTCACAGAGAACAGGACGCGATGAAACAATTACACTCATGGAAGGTGACCTGGAACAAATCGCCGATGCAGTCACCTTGGCCACGGAGGACAAGTGGCTGACTCTGGAAAAGTAGAAGCAAGCTACGGTCGCCTTGCTTTAGGCCAAGTTCCGAGCCTTGCAAATGAAGACGGACACACTACACACCAGTTTGGTCCCAGTTCGCTCGACCCCGACAGCTAGCAGCACGACCCTTGTTGCGGAAGTAAGCCGAAACTGCCCGCTACTTAGTGCAACCCTTACAGTAAGTCCATCCAACACCGGAACGCGAGTATAGGCTTGCGCAGAGGTCCAGCTGGATTTGGAAAGATTGCCACATGAGTTGTTGTAGGCTTTACATCGCTCACTGTTTCAAGAAATACACCATAGGGACCATCAGGCCCACCAGCGGCTCCGCACAGTGGAGTAGAACATTATCGAACAGACAGTTGAGGTAACCAGGGTATAGGCTACGCACACGCAACTGGAGAATTTAATTGGTCGACTCTGCACCGATGTTACGGACAAAATACCCGCCACAGCTACCCGCCAGGCCAAGATCGAAGGGTTGGTCACAGCCTTGAGAGCCTCCAAGACAGAGGTCCAAGTGTCAAAGCTCAGATGGAACAGAAAATCACAGAATTACAGGCAAAGCTACAGCCAGAAACACCTCCGGAGGTCAGAGCCCAGCAGGCTGCGCTGGTTACAGTTGCCACGAACGTAATCACAGGCCAAATTATGGGGGAATTAAACTATCCCAAAGAGCATCAATGCTAAAAAGAGCTTCACACAATCCTTGGAAAGAACCATGAATCTTATCTTACTTTTATGTTCATTTTAGAGTCTTGTCTATGTGCATTCTAGATTCCTTAATATGAAGATTTCAATCTTCTTTATTCAATCTTATAAAGTGGTTTCCATTGATAAGGATGAAATGAAAGAGAAAAAATGGGATTTCAATCTTATAAGGTGTTTTCCATTGCTAAGGATGAAATGAAAAAAGAAAAAGGAGTTAGTGGGCGTTGCACTCCCACCCCATGATGGGAGGCACCCACAACATTCTAGATTCCTTAATAGGAAGATTTCAATCTTCTTTATTCAATCTTATAAGGTGAGTTCCATTGATAAGGATGGAATGAAAGAGAAAAAAAGGGGATTTCAATCTTATAAGGTGTTTT
Organism: Pinus albicaulis; assembly: GCA_034641835.2. NCBI lineage: Eukaryota > Viridiplantae > Streptophyta > Pinopsida > Pinales > Pinaceae > Pinus > Pinus albicaulis. The sequence continues at coordinate 289,707,652 of CM076571.1, read as the reverse complement.
CCATTGCTAAGGATGAAATGAAAGAGGAAAAAGGAGCTAGTGAGCACTGCACTCCCACCCCATGATGGGAGGCTCCCACAAAATGCTTGCAAGCGTTGGAGCCATCAATGCCACAACTCAATATGCAGATAGTTTCCATGAGCCCTTAATACTTATAAATGGTGATAGAACATATATACGGAGCCTAATCTTTGAAAAAATAAAGGGCCATGCCCTTGGCAATAATGTAGTGTTTATAAGTTTAAAAATATATATATATATATAATAAATGTAAAATGAAATAGATTGAGAGTAGAAAAATTTGAAGAGGACAAGACATCATTTCACTTTAAATACATATATTTTACCTTCATTTTTCCATGAAAGCTACAACAAAAGAGGTTAAATCATTCATATTGAACTTGAAAAAATAAAATAGATCAATACAAACAATGAATTAATAACAATGCACTGAAAATGGAAGAAATCAAGGGTGAAAGTGAAAATAATTATCTAGGAACAATAGAAATGAACTAAACTTATGCATTGGTTTACTTGGGTTCATTTGCTAGAATCCTCAAAGAATCTCCAATAATCTATGGATCTATGGTTTCATGTAGTCTATTTTGAAATTTCTAGTGACTTTTGTTGATGTTAGTTTTTCATTTCCTTAAAAAAAACCTTATTATTCCAAATATAATTTTAATTTTGGATTATCAAAATTTTTTAAGATCACAAAACACGATAATGTTATAAAGATACACAATGATTAAGTTGAATTATTGAATTTTTATTTTTATTTTTTAAATATAAAAAATAATTTAATTATTGAAAATCTAAATAAAAATCAAATTCCCGCCAACAACTTTTAACTAAATCCAAAAAACAAAAATACATTAAAAAAAATTAGTGTTTGCCAAACTAAATTTTGGCGGCACTTAACCATATTTAAGTTTATAGAAACCCTTTTTTGTTTTGTTTATAAGGTTGGGCTGGGACAAGTTAGAGGAGGACCAGCTTTGCCTCAGGCGTTGCAGTGGAAACAATTCGCTGGGTATGGGAAAGAATTTGAATGTCACCTAGAAGCTGTTGAAAGAGGTGATCCAAAATTGTATTCCACTCTCTACATTCTCCAAAGAGCTGGGGTTGCCCGGGTTACAGAGAATACAGCAACCAAAACACCGCGCTGGCTATTGGTTGACGCGATGGATTAATTGTTTGGTTTGTGTGAGGGCATCTTCCTTCTTTTTTAATATAATTGCAGGGGAACATGTGATACTTCATCCATTCCATTTGGCTATGACATCGTGGTAACTGTTAGCCTCTGTGAGGGTGATACTGTGCCACTATTTTATTGGGCTATGCGATTTTCATTTTCTCTTCACTGTCAATTTCCACCGCAAGAAATACCGACACAGTAAGGAAGCAATACCGACACAGCAAGGATTTTGAAGGGTGTTGGTTTCAAATCTTGGCAAAGCTTAAAGTGGTAACCGTAAGTGATATTTCTAATTCTCCCTATACATTAATATTTGATGCCAGAAAATAAAAAAAAGGGTGAGTTAAACTTATTTTTATCATTCAATTTATAAGCTATTTTTCAATCTCAATATATACAAATGCTGATACATAGTGTCTATACTCGATTAGGTACTCACATTCTCTCCATAGAGTTCTGTTCCTACTAGGAGCGTTATAATTTTTTTATCATCACAGCACAACCATTAGGATTTTGTTTACGATTGAGAATGCTTTAGGCCTTTTTTTTCGCCTCACGAACACTATTTGGAATGAGAAAAGAGAACTGGGTTGTTGCACCGAGAGAAGTAAGGTGAGCTACAGCACTGATGGGGGGAGATCTTCATTACTTCATATGTGTGTAATGCCTAAACAAAGGGCAACATGAAATAAAATTTGCTTTATGAGTGGTGTATTTCCTACGAGTGGCGAAGTTTCATCACAATTGGAAGTCGCAATGAGTACTTTCTCTTGTTGTAAATGGATTGAGTAAGAAAGGTTGACCTATTCAAAACAGGGGATTTGAACCCCTATGATAACTAGTTGAGTTTTGGTGATATATAATATATACAATTATAGATCAACTTAGCTTTAGTGGGTTAGCTAGATCAGTTTGAACCAACCAGTTTCAACACAGAGATTAGTGAGAGGTCATGGATACAAGTCTAGTAGAGTTCCTTTAGGTTAAGAGTACATATTATAAATCAGCAGAATTTATCTCAGGTACCACTCCCGAAATGTAAGGAGGTTCCTAAAAGGTTTCCTCAAGGAATTTTTTCAAATAATAGAAATAAGAAAAACATAGATCTGTCTTAACACTGGATCTATTAAGCTTCAAGAAGTACGGTGTTTTTCAATCTCTCTTAGTGCTTAATAGATTCATGTTAAGATGAATCTATTCCAGTGTAAATTTTATAGTGGGTGGTGGAATTCCTACAACTGATTAAGTTTTATCACAATTTGAAATACCACAGAGTGCTTTCATTCCTAGTCTGGGTGGTGAAATTCCTACAACTGATTGAGTTTTATCACAACTTGAAATACCATGGAGTGCTTTCATTCCTAGTCTGAGAACTTAATGAGAAAGGGACAAACTCGCATTCCAAACTCTTTCTACTAGCAGTTTGCAGGACGAGACCAAATGCTTGTGGCCATGCATAATAGTTCTATAGTTCTTTCCTGTCTTCCTTAGCATACTCACAGCAATATCCATATTTATGCACCTTATCAAACAATGGAAATCTGGGATGATGTGTGATAGGAAACTTGTCCATCATTACTCAACACCCGGAAAACATTTTTAGTTTGCAGTTCTTCTAAAGGATGCACATCATTGAATAGCATGCAGCAACTTGTGAGGCAACTCTCATTTGTACATGCATAAGCAAGCATTCTAAAGTATATAAGAGGACCAGCTGATGAATTGATAGATTACCCATGAATATCAAAGGGTAACATTTGATTGGATATTCTCTTCCAGGTTTCCACCTTCTAATGCTAGTGGCGCTTCTCATTACTCATAAGTAAAACAAGAGAGCGAGGGATTTTTTTTTGGAATGCCTTAATGCCCTCTCTAGAGAATGACCAACACAGTAAATTTTTGCACAGCTCATCAACCTAACCTTCATTGTTTTCCTTGAGTTCTCTTACCTCTGTCAAGACTTTTATAAGACTTTTGTCACCTCATCAATACATGCTACATGTTTTGAAACAGATTGATTGTTCTTCCTACCATTTGTCTCTAACAAATTACTTTAAATCTTCTCATCATCACGAACTTGAGGATTTTAATTATTGTTCCCTTTATTATTCTGCTCCATAATTGATACGTATACACAACATCTGGCATGATGTCCTTTCCGATGGTTTCCTGCCACATGATGCCCTTCATGTCTCAGTAGACCACCAAATTTGTCAACCTTTGAATTCTGCCTGAATGGTCTCTTCATTTTCTGTCTATCTAAAAAGAATCAAACCCTCAAGCTCTTTCCCCAAATTACCCTGTATCTGTTTATTAATAAACAAAGATGTTGAAAAAGTGTCATCCATTGCATAGTGCACATGTCATCGATCCTGTCTTTTATAATTAAACACCACGTCTAGGGATAGAAGGCCCTTGCAATAGCTTGCAGTCAGTGTAACTGTACAGGAGATAGGTGACATCCCATTTAAATATCAGTGGTGGATAGAAATTGCGGCACTGGAAGGAATATAAAATGATCTATGCTTAATCCATATATAATAAATGACGTATATTCATCCTCAAATCCTGCAAAGCCTATTCTCATCCTTCTTGCAAAATGGTGTTGTATTGCCGTAGATGGTAGTACTTTAATTGTTGGGGACAAAATGATTTTAAAAAATGAATCTTTAAAGCTTGTATGTGCTGATATACATCCAATGTTGTTGTTGGAGGAATTGATTTCATACCTTATTCATCACACTATATACCTATGACTTCAGCCTTTACATCAAGGGCTTGGAGACTTTTCAAATTTGTTTTGCTATCAACTATCCTTTACATCTCCTTCACATCTCCTTGCACTTCATAGTTTTAAATTAGAGCAATCCAAATTACAAAAGCCTTACCTGAGTTAGAGAAGACCCAGCCTGTAGCACAGAGGAGGGTTGGCGAGGTGACAGTGGCCAACCTTCTAGTTACCCAAATCAATCATCTCAGTGTTTGGGGCTTTTACATTCTGAATGACAGATTGTACGGTAAGAGGCCCAACAAAACCCCTCCAAGACACTCCATTGACTACTTCTTTCAACGAGTTTTAAACTAGAAGCATCAGCATGAGGGAAGAGTCGATTCGTTGGCAGGGTCAAAAATAAAACTTTAAAAGTATATACAGCTCGTTTAGGATACAAAGACATGCTTCTTCTAAGGGGTCAGCTGGTGGTGCTCAAAGATTTGAAAATTGAAGTCTTTGTAGAAGAGACTCAGATCCCTCTGTGGTTATTTTTGAGGAACAAGGCCCTCACTTGGAAGGTGAGGCAATAAAGGAGTAGACAGGGCCATAGTTTATGAATTATATGCACAAGACAAGCAGAAACTCTCACTCAACTGGTCATTTGGTGTCCTTGTGCGCATAAACTTTGGAAAGACTCGGAACATTTCACTGGAAATTGGAATGTATGGAAAAGAGTTTCAGTGGAAGAATGTTAAAAACATGGTTTGAGAAATTGGAAGAATTTCAAGCTCTTTCTTGTCTTATCTTATGGAGTATATGGTGGGCTCGAAATGCAGGAAGCATTGAAGAGAGAAAGGTACCCACTTTTCAAGTTTTTTCTCAGAATACAAAATTCCAAGGCAGATGGGTGAGATATTGCTTGATTGTTCTCCTGCTTGGAGTTTCTTTGATGGGACCTGGCAGGGCCTAGCAGAATTTAGTAGTAATGGTGCCACTCTCTTCTCACAGTCTAAAATTCAAAGCAGTGCTAGGGCAGCAGTCAAATAATTATGCAGCAATGATGGCCTTGATATTTCTGACTAAGTTTGCACTAGAGAAAGAAACTAGCCAACTTCAGATATTTAGGCTCTTCCTTGGTTATCAATTGGATGGAAGGAGTTTCACAGGTTTATGGTGTTATTGTGAAGCCACTTGTAGATCAGTTGATGGAGGCATCTAATCTTTTTGAACTAGCCTCATATACTCGGTACTTTCCAAGAGCTAAATATCAACGCTGATGCACTTTCCAAGGAGTGTCAGCAGACTGATGTAGGTGCCTTACTCCTTGAGGAATCGAGGGATAGTGTCTTAACTGTTTATCGGTATTTTTTATAAAGTTCATAGTATTTTAGAAGGAATGCAGTAAATATATTTTACAGTACATGATGTATTGGACCTAAGAGGAGCTTGGATTCTTTAGTTGTATCTTAATGTTGTTTATAGGACTTAATGAAGGGAAAAAATGGAGGAAAATCTATGGTATGTTTTGTCTGAAAGTATGTTTTTTGCAGCCTTTGGGTATAAGCGCGGCAAAACTCATTATCTTACTGAGTAATGGTATCTTTCTCCTACATTTATTTATCGGGCTTCATGGACAACAGAAATGTGGTTTACATTTTCATCGCAAATAGAATTACAATTTACAGATTAAAAATATATATCTACGAGATTGTTACAAAATAGCTCATAAATATAGATCTATACACACACAAAAATGACATGTTTAGTAACATATTTATTGACTTAAAATGAAATATGTAATAGATTTTCCAATGCAGAAAAATTATTTACTCCCCAACCTCAATTCCTAAGCGATATCAAGAATCGTGTGAGGTAGATATCAATTGCAACGTATGTTATTTCTTCCACCCACATATCTTGGCATCCTGGTGTCTATTTTGACCAATCTCCACTTCAATGAAAGACTCCAAACTGACAAATAGTGGCATCACAGGCTCTTCCAACCACACTTTCTGCCCAAATCTCTTTCAAAGTAAAATCGTGATGCATGTTATGAAGTCTTCAATAAGTAGATCACATATACTCACGATAAGAACTGACAACAAGCAGAAATGCTTATAAAGCTGACTAGAATCCAAGTTCTAACCAATGTTCTTCGTAATATACAGGAACCTCAAAAATGATTACTTTCCATGCTGTTCCATCTATATTCTCATGCCTATATCTGTTTATATTATGATTTCTCAGACCTGCTAATAGGTTTCAATATTGCAATACACTATTGTTATAACAACTGGCTGCAAGGCTATCTGACATTTCAAGGCCTTGTTGATGTCACATGTTCCTAGAACAGTAAGTGAGAATTTCCCAGCAATTTGATTATATTTGCTTCCACATGCAAGTAATATAAAAGCTACTTATGAAAGAAGATAAAGCCTTGTGGGAAGAAATAGATTTATCAAAGACGAAAGGTAGTCAAATATCTAAGACATGTTACTAGGGTTTCACTTATTCAATAAGTGAAACTGAATACGGTACTACCAGTAGTGACTGCAAAGAAAAACAGCTTACAAAGTTATCTCAAGGTCCAAGACCCTACTGAGGTTATATTCTTACGTTACATTATTGAGCAAGCTTTGCTCACTAACTTGTATTTTATTTTATCCAATATGCAGAGAAAATAGACAAAAAAAAGACAAAACCTTGTCAGAAGCAATACATCAATATAAAACCAAAGACGTTTGATAACATTAACACTGAAGACAAATACATGTCTGATCAGTCTTCAACGCAATCTTTAGATTGCTGCTCAAAAAAAAATTGAGACAGTAGAATACATCAGACATATCTCTGGAACAAATTCCAATAACCAAAGGTTGCTGGCAGAAGCCCATACATGTTGGGATTATTTCTGATAACAACATACAAATATCAAAATGCAGCTCCAATATTTTAGGCACTGTAGTAATTATAATCTATTCATTCTAGACAATTTTAATGGTAAGTGAAAATACTTCAGTCTTTAATCACTTCATAAACTCCGCAAAGAATGAAACTCCATTAACTTGAGTTGATGTAGAGCATCAAACAAAGCCACAAATGCCTATTGCTGCAGAGAAAAAGCAAATACATAATACATAAGAGTAAAGTTCCACAATAAAAAAATGAAAAACATATAGTAGAGCTCTACAATAAAGTACCAATAAAGAGGATTTTAGATGCTGTAAAACATGCCATTGAGATTAGTAACTTTGCAATAAAATAAAATAGCACGCAGTCCATAAATGTCACTCCCAAGAATAAAAGTCTCGAGCTGCTTGCAGGGGCATAGTTTGACACATGCCAGAGGGAATCACTCACGATAAAATTCAACCAACATAGATAGAAGACACATGGGGAGGATGAGAATAATCTGTCATGCTCTTTTAGACTACAGTTTTATTATCCTCAACAACGTGAACCACACGAACATTCTTTTGTTGTTGTTAAAGACCCACATTATAAACAATTTCAACTACTAGGTCATTGCTCTGGTGAATAGACGCTACAATAGTAGTCATATGTGTGTGTGTGTGCATGTGCGCATATATATATATATATCCTTGCCTCAAGCCTGAAGGGGTCCCTTTGTTTGGGGATCCTTTCTTATGGATATCGACCTCCTGGGTGTCCTCTATTGCTGAACTTAGGGGCCCGAATTTGTTTTCTTGACCATTCGAGGGAGGGGTTTGAAGAATAGAAGCTAGCTGAGGGCCTTTACCATTTGGGATGCCGGATTTGTGGGATTTATGGGAGGTCTTTGTCCGCTTGCCTTGTTTCCAACCCTCCTCCTTCCCTTTCTCTGCCTCTTTATTACTCGGACAACCCCTAGCAAAGTGACCGTAGACATGGCATTTTCGGCACTTGAAGGGAAGCTACTCATAATCTAGCTTTTGCACATGGGTCCAACTACCGACATTGATTTTTATTTCCTCTGGAAGGCCCACCTCTAGATCTACCTCAACAGATATTCTGGCATAGTTGTATTGGTCCTTGTTATTTTCCCGGTCAATAAATTTACCCAGGGCATTGCCTATGTGCTTCAACGAATCCCAGTTCCAGCAATGCATTGGGAGATTCGGCAACCTAACCCACACGGGAACAACAGTTGGAACATCAACTGCTGGGTCGAAATCCGACATCCGCTTATTGAGATACAGGCCCTGAGGACCCATGAAGTAGGGTCCATTCCGAAAGATAAGATATTTATCCTCTTTTGAGATGAATTTGAACAGAAAATAGCCTCTCCCCAAGAAATACGAGGTTACACTGTTCTTGATCAACAATTTCCAGTTCTTGACGACCCAGTTCTCCTTGGTTTTTAGGGAGGGCCAGAGACTCGTGAACTATCCCACGAGAGCGCGATCCGCCAGAGACAAAGCTACCTAGATCGGACCCTTAGGGGGAAGAGAGATTTCTGGAATATCATCCAGATTTTTCAAAAACTTGGCTGCTTCAGTTTTCTTCTTCTTCGGCATCGAAGCCAATAGTATGTTGAATGCATCAGTAGCGGATGGAGGAGGAGGGGTGGAGGAACCTAGGGTGAGCCCAAAACCTCCATGGCTACAAGGGAAGCCCTAGGAAAGTCGTATTGCAGAGCATTAGGAGAATGGTTTGCAATCATCATTGTTGGGATGGATATGGAGTTGATGTCTAGTGACAGTGCCTGAATAGTTAATATTTTCATGAATATCAGAGTTGTTGTTGTTTCTCTGACGACAATGAGGAATTAGGGTCTCTTTGTCCAGGGTTTATTGCTGTGATTTGTTCTTTTTCTTTCAACACTATTCAATTTTGGTTTTTTTTACAAGCTACGCAGAGAGAGATCGGGATTGCAAAGGGAAATTCATCAACCATCGGGAACTGCATCTTTATGCAAAAATTTCTTTCTAACATTCGTGTTTTAGCTACTCATCCTATCAAAGCTAGAGCCCTGATTTTATTATTCCGAATTTTAAGAGACATTTGAATACCATGCATTTTAGCTTGGCAAGCCTCACATGGTTCAAAATTGTAAATTGAAAATTGTCAGAATAAATCATTTGCGTACCTTGGGGACTTAGTTTTAATAATATGATTACATCACTAGAATTTAGTATTCCGTGAAAGCAATAAGTCGAATAGATACCAAGGGTATCTAGCTGCCATGAGTACTATTGTACAATTTGAGCTTGGATCCTTTGAGGAAGCCGTAAAGCATCAAGTCTGGAAGGATGTTATGCATGAAGAGTATGAGTCCATAATAAAGAATGATGTTTGGGAAGTGGTCCCAAGACTGGAGGATAAATCAGTTGTCACAGCGAAATGGCTCTACAAGATCAAGCATGGATCTGATGGGAGTGCTGAAAATTTCAAGGCAAGATTCGTTGCCCGTGGCTTCTCTCAAAAGGAAGGAATAGACTATGATGACATATTTGCACCTATGGCACGATATACCACCATTCGATCGATCATAGCCCTTGCTGCTACACAAGGATGGAGTTTTCATCAGATGGATGTAAAGACTGCTTTTCTGCATGGTGTGATAAAGGAAGAGGTGTATGTGGAACAACCTCTGGGGTTCGAAGTCTAGGATTAAGACACCCATGTCTACAGGTTGAAGAAAGCCCTCTATGGGCTGAAGTCCAGAGCTTGGTACGAGAGGATAGATAGCTACTTGATGAAGCTAGGCTTCACTCGAAGTAATGCTGATCCGAACCTTTACTTCAAGGTTGTCCAGGGAAAGCCTCTCATTCTGGTGTTGTATGTGGACGACCTCTTCCTGACAGGTGCTGACCCTCTCATTCATCAGTGTAAGAGGGAGCTCGTTGCCGAGTTCGAGATGAAGCACCTAGGACTGATTCCTAGGCCTGGAGGTCTAGCAGAGACCTGGCGATATTTTCCTTTCTCAAGGAAAATAAATTATGAAGCTTCTGGTATGATGGACTGTAAGTCCGTGTCGACACCGATGGAACTCAAATTTAAGAAGTTGAGTGGCAGCACTGCTAGGCCCGTCCTACTGAGTATCATCAACTCATAGGGACCCTTATGTTCTTAGGGAACACTCGTCCGGACGTATGTTGTGCAGTGAACACTTTGATTCAACACATGGTCGATCATAACATTCACTGGGTTGGTGCCAAGAAACTCTTGAGATATCTCTGAGGCATGATAGACCATGGGCTGAGATACACTGTCAGGAGTATGACACTCCATGGATATATTGATGCCAATTGGGCTGGTAGTGTGGTGGATCGCAAGAGAACATTTGGATGCTACTTCACATGTAGATCTGCTTCGGGCAGGAAACTGAAGTCGGTAGCCTTGAGCACCGCTGAGGCCGAATACATTGTAACATGTATGGCCTATTGTGAAGTCACTTGGTTGCAAAAGCTCTTCAGTGAGTTGTTCGAGCATGTGCTAGATGCCATTGTTATCCTTTGTGATAACTAGAGGGGGATTCGTTTGTCATAGAATCCCGTGTTCTACGAACGATCCAAGAATGTTGATGGCTAGTACCACTTTATTCGAGATATGGTAAAACGAGGCGCTGTAAGGCTCGATCATATAGCAACTGATGAGTAGGTCGCGGATATTCTCACAATGCCCTTGGGGAAGGTCATGTTCCTAACCTTCTGTGAGAATCTTGGTATTGTGGAACGACCCTATTCTGAGGGTCCTGTTGGACGATGAGCTCTGGGAGCTTTGGGGGGCTTTGGGGATAGCTTCTCGGAGCTATAAGCAACCATAGGACTAGGCTTGCCGAACCTTGTTGGTGTGCTTGGGCCCCACTGTTATGATGATTGAGTTCGTTCGCCTCTCATGATCTCTGCCTCGTATGCATCCTACCCATTTGAGTTCCGGACTCATGGGAAGTACCTCTCATTTGGCCAATGAGGTGGGAAAATCTAGAGACTAGTAGCAAAGACTGATGGACGCATCAGAGATTGCCGTACTCTCTATCTAGGATGGCACAATTGAACTACTTGATATGGGATCAAGACTAGTGAGGTTCAGGCACAACTCCAAACAAATCTTTGCAATATTCTATGATTAAAGTGCCACAAGAAGATTGAAAGGTTCAGGCAGTAAGAGGACAACAAATTTGAATAGAACCTCGGTTCCTCTTTTACAACGAAGACCTACTCCTATGCAGACTTTTGCGACTCCATTTGAAGGGCAACCCGATCTCAGTTGTAGACAAAGTGTAAAGCAGCTATCGAAGTCAACAAATTATTAATTTTTTCTTTAGGCCTTGTTATTAATAAGAAGTGTCAGTCTTAAAGCTTGCAGACCTAACACAATCAACCTGAAGAATAGAAGATCGATACATATGTTACAGTGATATCTAACAGATCAATGTGTGAAAATTCAAGATGTAAAAGTGTTGTGTAACGGAGATAGCCTTTGTCACATAGATATACATATATCTTCTTCGGTGATTGCCTACAAGCCAACCTACATAGCATACTGAGCTCGGTGACAAGCACTGTGTGAGCATCTTTGTTCAATAGAAATATGGAATAAAGCGACAGTCAGCGCTGCTTTATCACAAGGCTGTGTAGTGGGTTTTGAAGCCTAGAAGAAGGCTTATGGGCTACCAGCATTTGAAGGGACTGGTTGAAGGTAATATGCAGTCTAGTAAAGGTATTTAAGGCTGTGAATGGGGTAGTTGCTGACTGTACAAAGTATTGTTGGAATTATTGTAGTAACATTGAAAGAATAAAATGCTAATCCCGACCTCTGTTTTAATGCAAAAATCTGAGCATTCTTTTGATATTTGGAGCTCTAGAAATAGTGACCTTATCCTACATTAGTTTGTACCATGATGGAACTAGGATTGGAAATGGATGTGGTGAGCTTGATCATCAACTGGACTGCCTTGAGATGCAATTGAACTGGAGGGAACCATCCATCTTTTGTTTATTTATTTATTTTTTCACATTTTCAGTTTCCATAAATCTTCTCCATTCTGTATCTGGGCACTGTGGTTGAATTTTTTTCAGCAAAATGAGTTGCAATATACAAGCTTTTTGTGCAGGTCAGGAATTTGGTAAAAGATAATCTTTTCCAGGTACCTTGTTCAGGTATCCATTGTCAAAGTCTAGTACCCTCTATTTTAATTTTTTTAAGGGACTGAGGCTTGTAGTTCAGCTCTTGCATTTTTTATTGAAATTGTATCAGAAAAGATTCAATTTAAGGGACTGAGGCTTGTAGTTCAGCTTTTGCATTCTTATACTCAGTTTCTTTGCTCAGAATTTTAGATATCCATTATCAAATTATTTTGAAAATTTGTTTTTCAAGACATGGAGTAATAGTCCTGCTTTTTTTCTCTATAGAGTTGAAGAAATATATCCTGAATAAGAGATTTGTGGATAGAGTTTTCATAGATTGACACTCTTAATTGGGGTAAAGTAGTGGCAAGAAGCATTGGAAACTAGGGCTTTCTAATGAGGTCGTAAGTTTTAAGGCTTATCATTGATGCTGGCAAATCTTAACAAATATTGCATGTTGTTTCAAATTAAATTCTAAACTTTAATTTTGTTTCCTTCGAATAAACTCACTGCTTATTGTAGTGTCTTCTTAGTTATTTGAATGTTAGTAGCATCTGTAAATTTGTGAAACAAACTGCAGTACCGGCCTTTGATGCTTAGTGTTATTCTTATAGTTTTTCTGTTTATATCCATTTTTCCATTTTAAAGTATCAAGAAAAACATGAAAATTGAAAATATCCGAGTGGTGACTGTGTTGAGATAGTTTTAAGCACCAACAAGAGCTGTAATGCATTTGACCCCTGCTATAATAGATCACTAAAAGAGTGGAAACCTGCATAAAAATGAGGAAAATTTTGAAGATAAAAATTGTGCAAACTTTGATGAGTATAGCTTTGAGCAGTTTGTAACAATTGCATGGAGTTGCTTGTACTGTGAACATTAGTTTAGGACCAGTATAGCTTTGAGCAGTTTGTAACAATTGCATGGGGTTGCTTGTACTGTGAACATTAGTTTAGGAACAACACAAAACAAAGGCAAAAATGATTAAAACTATATTTCGCAATTTGTACCAAATAGATAGATTTTGAAGTTATGAATATCTGTTTGCAGCCCACTCCACCTATCTCTTGGGCTGCCTTTTTATTTTTAAATTAATTGTTGTCATATTCCAACAATTTCCATTTTGACAACAATTTATCAGATAACTTGTTCAAGCCCATTCATCACTCTCTTTGTAAACCAAGAGATGCCAAAAACCATCACAGTTCTCTAATAACATTGCTTTCGTAATTTTGTCTACACAATTTTCTTCGGCGTGGACTTTTAAAGATCTATTCCATCATCATCATTGACTTGTCTTACAAAATGATACTTCATATCAATATGCTTAGTCTTACTATGAATGCTGTATTTGTAGCCAAATCAATAGCACTTTGGACTATCATAGAATATAATAGTGCTGTCTGCGTTCTTCCAAGCTCAATTAGAAGACCCTTCAACTGAATTTTTTCTTTGCAAGTGCGTGAAACAACGATGTGTTTCTGACTCTAGTAGATAAAGCAATTGTTCCTAAAGCTGTAAGATCCAACTAATAGATCCATCCCACAAGAATAATAAAAGCAATTGTTCCTAAAGCTTTTAAGATTCAAATAATAGATCCATTCCGCAAGAATAAAAACATAATTTGAAGTTGGCTTCTTTCTTCTTCTCCTCTTTTTATTTTTATTTTTATTTTTAATTTCTAAATCACCTTCAAGTTTGGAGTAGGTTTTTTGTTTTTTGTTTTTTAATTTCTAAATCACCTTCAAAAGCTGCGGGAGGTGCAGCATGTTAACTCACAATTAACAGGATGCCGCGTGGGAAAACAAGCAGAGTTTGCAGCACCCAGTTTTACAGTTGCTTGGGGATAAACAACATTTGAGAGGGGAGAACTGTAATATCCCTTCCTAAATAATTTTGTCAATAGTACCACAAACTTTCTATTTTGCTAATTTTGGGGGCCTAAGATAATTTTGGAGAGGAAACATAGGACAAGGGGGTTGAAATGTTTGCCTTGGTGGAATGTGGGGGCCACCTCCCCAACTAATATGCACTCCTTGAGGAGAGAGAAATCGTATGGCCAAGGGAAGAGGTTTGAATTGCTTAGTGAGGGGCCCACATGGAGGAAATGAACATAAATTATAAATAGGAGAGAGGAAGCAACATTTGAGGCCTTTTGATAATTTGACATTTGAAGTGTTGCTCTAGCTGTTTAACAGAGTTACATAGTGTTGTTCAACACAAGAGTTTCTCAAGGAGGAAGCTCAACCTTTCTTCGACGGACTCTGAGTACCACCCTAGGAAGGATTCTTCATAAGTTTCAGGAGTTGGATAGAGGGCCACGCATGTAGTATGGTTTTTGAGCAACTGAGACGCATTCAGGAGGCCACACAGAGAGTTGAGGAGGAAGAGCTGGAGTTGGGAGTTGTAGCATTGTTGAAGTAATTTTTGGTCAATTCTAGGAAAAAGGAGAAAGATTTACAAGGGTAGAATTCAACACAAAACATCAAACTGATTTTCCGGAGGAGAAACTATGTCATCCTACCCAAAAACTGCGCAATCATTGTGTAGGCACAATTGTGGGGTGGCTTGTGAAGGGATTTTGAGAGATGGGTTTCTTGGGCTTGGCTTGGGGTGCAATTGAGAAGATTTTTCCAGCCATTTTGGGACATTCATTCCAACATTAGTTTTTGTTCTAGTTTTTCTGCACTTAGAGGAGGGTCAAGCAATTTGGGGCCATTTTTTGAGCATCAAAACCAGGGCAAACCCTTTCTCGGTTTTTCTAGGTTTTTGACAAGGATTCCATGTCTAATTTATCGGAATTTTCTGAGCAGTTAGTGTTGAGATTTTTTAGTGTTGGGGTAGCATCGGATGTGCTCTAGCTCCCAAACTTTGTGGAGGGACTAGAGTACGTGAGATATGCAAAACCCAGAAAGGGATTTGAGAAATTCCATCCAGTTTAAGAGATAATTAATTAATTAATCTTTTTAATTAAGGACCCTAAGTTTGACTTAGGAAAATTAAAAGATTAAAGGTAATCAATTTAAACATGTGATGGAAATTACTTAAGTCACACGAATCAAGCTTTCTTTTAATCTTAGCCGTCGATTCAGGATTAGATCACAGCTGTTGGTTTCCCAACGAGAAAAGTATGAAGGAAAGACTTGGGGTCAGTTGGACAACACACACGGAGGCGGAGCACTGAGACTAAGCTGGAATTCTAGGGCGTGGTTTGCTAAGAATTTCCAGAAGTGTTTCAACTGCAACGAGGGGTAGTATTGGCGAGAGGGATGATCTGATCCCAAGCCAAGAGTCAACAAGAGGCAGAGAAGCAGCAGTCAGAGCAGTGCAGAGGGAGCAACAACTGCACGATGCAGAGGGCTCAGTGCTACGCAGGTGCTATGCAAGCCCAAAAAGTGCAGTGTAGAGGCAGCAGGAGGCCATCAGGGTTTACGCAAGCCTAACTACGACAACGCAGGGACAACGTAACCCAGTTTGGGGTTACGTAGGCCTCTCCTGAGCAGAGGCACACACAGGCTAGCAGAGCTTACACATAGGGCTTCAGAGCTGCGCTGGGGCTTCTAAAGACAGAAAGGGCTGAGTTCTGTAAATCCTATTTGGGGGTTGTTTCAGAGATGGAAAACTGGACTGATCTCCTCTTTTTATTTTTATTTTTAATTTCTAAATCACCTTCAAATTTGGAGTAGGTTTTTTGTTTTTTGTTTTTTAATTTCTAAATCACCTTCAAAAGCTGCGGGAGGTGCAACATGTTAACTCACAATTAACAAGATGCCACGTGGGAAAACAAGCAGAGTTTGCAGCACCCAATTTTACAGTTGCTTGGGGATAAGAAACATTTGAGAGGGGAGAACTGTAATATCCCTTCCTAAATAATTTTGTCAATAGTACCACAAATTTTCTATTTTGCTAATTTTGGGGGCCTAAGATAATTTTGGAGAGGAAACATAGGACAAGGGGGTCGAAATGTTTGCCTTGGTTGAATGTGGGGGCCACCTCCCCAACTAATATGCACTCCTTGAGGAGAGAGAAATCGTATGGCCAAGGGAAGAGGTTTGAATTGCTTAGTGAGGGGCCCACATGGAGGAAATGAACATAAATTATAAATAGGAGAGAGGAAGCAACATTTGAGGCCTTTTGATAATTTGACATTTGAAGTGTTGCTCTAGCTGTTTAACAGAGTTACATAGTGTTGTTCAACACAAGAGTTTCTCAAGGAGGAAGCTCAACCTTTCTTCGACGGACTCTGAGTACCACCCTAGGAAGGATTCTTCATAAGTTTCAGGAGTTGGATAGAGGGTCACGCATGTAGTATGGTTTTTGAGCAACTGAGACGCATTCAGGAGGCCACACAGAGAGTTGAGGAGGAAGAGCTGGAGTTGGGAGTTGTAGCATTGTTGAAGTAATTTTTGGTCAATTCTAGGAAAAAGGAGAAAGATTTGCAAGGGTAGAATTCAACACAAAACATCAAACTAATTTTCCGGAGGAGAAACTATGTCATCCTACCCAAAAACTGCACAATCATTGTGTAGGCACAATTGTGGGGTGGCTTGTGAAGGGATTTTGAGAGATGGGTTTCTTGGGCTTGGCTTGGGGTGCAATTGAGAAGATTTTTCCAACCATTTTGGGACATTCATTCCAACATTAGTCACAGCTCTAGTTTTCCTGCACTTAGAGGAGAGTCAAGAAATTTGGGGCCATTTTTTGAGCATCAAAACCAGGGCAAACCCTTTCTTGGTTTTTCTAGGTTTTTGACAAGGATTCCATGTCTAATTTATCGAAATTTTCTGAGCAGTTAGTGTTGAGATTTTTTAGTGTTGGGGTAGCATCGGATGTGCTCTAGCTCCCAAACTTTGTGGAGGGAATAGAGTACGTGAGATCTGCAAGACCCAGAAAGGGATTTGAGAAATTCCATCTAGTTTAAGAGATAATTAATTAATTAATCTTTTTAATTAAGGACCCTAAGTTTGACTTCGGAAAATTAAAAGATTAAAGGTAATCAATTTAAACATGTGATGGAAATTACTTAAGTCACACGAATCAAGATTTCTTTTAATCTTAGCCGTCGATTCAAGATTAGATCACAGCTGTTGGTTTCCCAATGAGAAAAGTATGAAGGAAAGACTTGGGGTCAGTTGGAGAACACACACGGAGGCGGAGCACTGAGACTAAGCTGGAATTCTAGGGCGTGGTTTGCTAAGAATTTCCAGAAGTGTTTCAGCTGCAACGAGGGGTAGTATTGGCGAGAGGGATGATCTGATCCCAAGCCAAGAGTCAACAAGAGGCAGAGAAGCAGCAGTCAGAGCAGTGCAGAGGGAGCAACAACTGCACGACGTAGAGGGCTCAGTGTTACGCAGGTGCTATGCAGGCCCAAAAAGTGCAGTGTAGAGGCAGCAGGAGGCCATCAGGGTTTACACAAGCATAACTACGGCAATGCAGGGACAACGTAACCCAGTCTGGGGTTACGTAGGCCTCTCCTGAGCAGAGGCACACACAGGCTAGCAGAGCTTACACATAGGGCTTCAGAGCTGCGCTGGGGTTTCTAAAGATAGAAAAGGGCTGAGTTCTGTAAATCCTATTTGGGGTTGTGAATCAATCCAGTTTTCCATCTCTGAAACAGAGGTATTGCTATAGATTTTTTCTCTGTCGGGTTGACCAATAAGGTGCCCAGATTTTCTGTACTTAGAATCTACTTAATAATAAAAACCCTCCAGTAGCTAGAAGACCGATTTTCCCGCATTGGGTTTTTTTCGAGGACAGTTGTCCAGAAAATCTTGTGTGTCACTTTGTATATGTGCATGTATTCAGTTTAGATCTGGATCTGTGTAGGCTGTTAAAGTGTTTACTTCAATGTTAATAATGAACATTTCAGATTAATAACTTGTATAAGTAGGAGAAGTAAATCGTGATTTAACAGTAGGGTTTCTGCATAAGTAATATTCATAAATTTTCACAGTTAGGAGGGGGCTCATCAGGGTATCAACACAACCAACAGTGCAAAAATCACAAGGTCAGTGCAGATTTTTAGTGGGAAAATTGCAGCAATAGTTTGGCATTGATAAAACATCCACCTGAGGCTTGTAGCTTGCCTTGTGAAAGCCAGGGTGCACATTTTTTTTTTTTATATATTGTACTCCAACAATATATTATAATAAAATTTGCCCATTTTGGTGTGTTTGGAGCATTTTTGTTTTATGGGCGTTTGCTGAAAAATATTTGTGTTGGGTTTATTGCATGTTTTTGTTATCACTCTTAATTTTACCATTGGGAATATTATACCTTCAGAGGCTTGATCAACATATCAAGTCAGATTTGAAACAACAGTAAAGTAATCCTTATCGATCGAAGGACATTCTTTCAAGCACACATGAAGAGCCTAGGAGACACCTTCATTGAATGATAAAATGATAACATACTTTGAGCATCTTTTGAGTTGACAATAGAGTGCATTTATCATGACATTAATTGAGCTTTCTTCAAGCCTTTGTTGAAACAATAGTCACTCTTGAAGCATAGTTGAATACCAACACTTGAAGAGTTGTTTTTTTGAAGCAATCACCCTTGGAGTATTGTTGAAGACCAACACTTAAAGACTTGTTTTGTTGGAGTAGTCATACTTAGAGCATAGTTGAAGAACAACACTCGAAAAATGTTTTGTTGGTGCAACCATAAAAGTTTTGCTGAAGCAGACATGAAGTTTTTGTAGAGGTAGATTTGAGAGCACTTTCTAGACCTATCTTGGATACATTTTTTAGAAGTATTTGAATTTTTTGATGGAGGCTTGAAGCAGTTTTGAAGTCACCCAAAGGGATTGAAGCAAACTGAGAGGGTTGGATCCGTAGAGGATTGGAGTTGTCGTACAAGGTTGGAGCTTGGATTTTTAGTTGAATTTTAGAGTCCTCATTCAGGGTTCAAGCCTTGAAGGAGTTAAGGACTTTTTTGTACAAGTTGAAGCTTTGGTTTTTAGATTCCTCAAATTCATTAATAAAATTATTTTCTTGTTGCACATCTTGTGTTTTGGTTTAATTAGTGATTTTAACTGGCATAATATAACAATTGTAAAGAAATATTGATTCAACCCCCCTCTCAATATTTCCAACACTAGCACACCTTACATTTTTTCCACCTTGCAATATTTTCGCTGACATGTTAGAAGGAATTTTCACAATGCAATGTTATTGTTCGTAATTTGGTTGTTCATGATAGAAGGAAATCTAACATGTGTTAGAGTTCCTTCACCTTGGAATGTTCTTACTAGCAATGTGCTTGTGCTTGTGTTAAAACGAAATATAGCACGCACTAGATTTCTTTTGGCATGCAATGTTGTTGTTGGTAGTATGCTTGTATTTTTGCTACATGTAAAGCTAACACTCATTAAATTTCTTTCACCTTGCAATGTTGTTATTGGAAAAATGCTTGTGTTTGGTCTAGAAACTATGCTAGATTTCTTTTGGTTTGCAATATTGTTGTTGTCTAATTGGTTGTTTATGATAGAAGGAAATCTAGCGCGTGTTAGATTTCCATCACCTTGGCAATGTTATTGGAAATGTGCTTGTGTTGGGGCTAGAAGTTGTGCTAGATTTCTTTTGCTCTAGAATAATGTTGTTGTCAATTTGATTGTTTATTATAGAAGGAAATCTAGCACGTGTTAGACTTCCTTCACCTTGGCAATGTGCTTGTGTTTGTGTTAGAAGGAAATATAATATGTGTTAGGTTTCTTTTGGCATGAAATGTTGTTGTTAGTATGCTTGTATTTGTGCTACATGTAAACCAAACATGCATTAAATTTCTTTTACCTTGCGATGTTGTTATTGGAAATGTGCTTGTGTTTGTGATAGAATTTGTTCTAGATATCTTTTTCCATGCAATGTTGTTGTTGGCAATATGCTTTTGTTTATGTTGGAAGCAAATCTAACACGCTAGATTTCTTTCACCCTACAATGTTGTTGTGTGCTTGTGTTTGTGCTATGCATAAATCTAACACGTGTTAGATTTTATTCACCTTGCAATGTTTTTATTGCCAACATTCTTCAATTTTGGCTCGAAAGAAATCTAGCATGCGCTAGATTTTTTTTTTCATTGCAATGTGGTTGTTGACAATATGCTTTTGTTTGCGCTAGAAGTAAATATACCATGTGCTAGATTTCTTTTATCTAGAAATGTTGTAATGTGTTTGTGTTTGTGCTAGAAAGAAATCTAGCATACATTAGATTTATGTCACCCTTCTATGAGTTTATTGACAATGTGTTTGTATATGTGTTAGAAGGAAATCTAGTGTGCACTAGATTTCTTTCGCATTGCAATGTTGTTTTTGGCAATTCAATTGTTTGTGCTAGAAGGAAATCTAGTATGCGCCATATTTCCTTCACCACAATGATGTTATTGGAAATGTGCTTGTGATTGTGCTAAAAGGAAATCTAGCATGTGCTAGATTTCTATTGCCCTAGAATGTTGTTGGTAATATGTTTGTGTTCATGCTATAAGAAAATCTGGCATGCGCTAGATTCTTAAGCTCTAAAATGTTATGTGTTTTTGTTTGTGCTAGAAGGAAATCTACCACACTGGATTTCTTTTGTCTTGCATAAGGTATTTTTGACAATATGCTTGTTTGTTCTAGAAGCAAATCTAATATGTGGTATGTTTCTTTCACCCTGCAATATTGTTATGTGCTTTTGTTTGGGAGAGAAGGAAATCTAGCATGTGTTAGATTTCATTCACCTTGCAATGTTGTTATTGGTGACATGTTTGTGTTTGAGATAAAAGTACAAATAGCATGTTAGATCTAATTCACTTTGCAATATTGTGATTGGAAATATGCTTATGTTTGTGATAGAAGAAAATCTAGCATGATATACATTTCATTTACCCTAGAATATTGATGTTGCCAATATGTTTGTGTATGGTGGGAGGAATTCTAGCATGCACCTAATTTTTTTTGCAATGCAATATTGGTGTTAGAAACGTGCTTAGTTTGTACTAGAATAAAGTCTAGCATGCAATAGATTTGTTTCACAATGCAATATTGTTTTTGGCAACCTGCTTGTATTTATGCTAGAATGAAATATTACCTGCATTGTATTTCTTTTGCAATGTAATATTATTGGAAATGTACTTATGCTTGTGCTAGAAGGAATTCTATCATGCATTGGATTTCGTTTTCACTACAATGTTATTGTTGGCAATGTGCTAGAAGTAAATGAAGCATAGGTTATATATCTTCCACCCCGCAATGTTGTTTTTGGCAATGTGATTTTGTTTGTGCTAGAAGAAACTCTAGAATGTGTAACATTTCTTTTACTTCGCAATGTTTTTGTGAGTAACATGCTTCTATTTACGCTAGAAGCAGATTTAGCATGTGGTGGATTTCAAATGCCTTACAAAATTGTTGTTGGAAATGTGCTTGTGTTTTAGAAGGAAATCTAGCATGTGCTAGATTTATTTGACCATGTAACGTTTCTTCTAGCAATATGCTTATGTTTGTAGTAGAAGGAATGATATTGATTGTTAGCTTTCATTTAAGGTGCAATGTTGTTGTTCGAAATGGGATTCTACTTGTGATAGAAGGAAAGCTAGCATACATTATATTTCCTTCATAATGTAATGTTTTTATTAGAAATATGTATGTTTTTATGCTAGAAGGAAGGTTATAATGTGTTAAATTTCCTTCATCTTGCAATGTTATTGTTGAAAATGTGTTTGTGTTTGTGATAGAAGTAAATCTTGCATCCGTTGAATTTTTTCGCAATGCAACATTATTGTTGGAAATGTGCTTGTTTTTGTGTTAGGAGTTATAAAATGCACTAGATTTCTTTGTTCTTGTTCCAAAAGGAAAACTATCAAGATTTCACCCTCACCAAGGTTAGTGCTCTGAAATTATTCTTGGCAATGCATTTGTGATTATGCAAGAAGGATACCTAGTGATTACAAGCTTTCTTCTAGACACCATTACACTTATGCAACCAATGCTCTAGGGGTGACATTGTCTCAATAATCACAATGGTTAGAGTTATAGCTTTTGATGTGCCCTTTTATTGAATTTGGAACAATTTATGGAGATAAATGATAGTGCAAAATAATTGTATATAGATATATGTTGTTGTTGGCACTACATTTGTGCTTGAGTTGGAAGGAAAGATAATGGTATAGCTTTCCTTTTGGTAGAAACACAATAATCCAATCATAATTATTTGATCCATGGAGAAGAATGTGATCTTTGTATAATTTTGAAGTTTATGAATAAATGTATTATTGAGGTATACTATATTTTGCTTCCAATGCAAATATATGCAACTTTAAAGTATCAAGCATAATTTTTTATCATGTATTGTTTTTCTCTCTATTTTGTTGTATAGTTATGAACTTCCAAAAACAATTTCACTAATGTTTGGATGCATAAGATAAGACTCTTCCTCATCAACATAAAAATCTAGGAAAACTCAAATCTACACTTATCGAGGACCTAAAGTTAACATCCCTTTGTATCCATCCTCAATAGTATGTCCTTATTGTGTATAGGTAGGGAATGCTAACATTGGAACTAAAGATTTGTAAAATGAAATTTCTTTTCTTTTAGAATAAAAATGAGAATTATCTAGTATTTACAGTACCAAAACTTTTATTTGGAAGAAAACCTCTAGTTTTCCTTTTGATTATCAAGTTGAAACATCAAACATCCTTTCTAAGTGAATATAATTTCTCCTTTTCATGGGGCTTTTAGACATCTCATGTAGCATCAATCTCGTAATTTCTTAGATTTTACAATGGACCATGTTTTGGTTCTTCAACTTCTACAAATTTCTTAAGATCATTATTCATACACATGCATTAAGACTACAAGTGTCATTTCTGAAGTTAAATAGGAACTTGGTGGTTTGATATGAGCTTATATTTGTCATTCAAAACTTTTATTTGGAAGAAAACCTCTAGTTTGGCTTTTGATTATCAAGTTCAAACATCAAACATCCTCACTAAGTGAAAAAATATTTTCTCCTTTTCATGGGGCTTTTAGACATGTTATGTAGCATCAATCTTGGAATTTCTTAGATTTTACAATGGACCATGTTTTGGTTCTTCAACTTCTACAAATTTCTTATGATCATTATTCATACACATAAATTAAGACTATAAGTGTCATTTTTGAAGTTAAATAGGAACTTGGTGGTTTGATATGAGCTTATATTTGTCATTCTATGATACTATCTACATCTCTAATTGCATGGTCTTCATATATGTTTTTTGTGTAATTTGCATGTAAAGTACTTTTTGGTAGTAGGCACTAGATGGTGGGGAAAAATGTTTCATTACATACAATATGACTACCATACTATTTGAATTATTGCATCTATATTACTTTTTGAAAGTTGTGTGTTTTTGCGAAAATATAAAATCACACTTTACATGGTTCAACCTTTTAATTACAATTTATGGTTTAATTGTTGTTACAGAATTGGTACAAGCTACAATGGAAAATATATCAAAAGGAGACTATGTTGATCTCCTTATTAATGATCAAGTCGTTGGGCTAGGAAGGGTCGAATCTATAGAGTCTGGAACTTATTATGTCGGAGAAAGGGTTAATGCATGTTATGCTGCAATTTTGATAATTGATGTCACTCAACCACATTTGATTGAGGATGTTGATGAAGGGGACATACATCCATGGAAGATCAGGAATTTGAGGCACAACATAGGTAAATCAAAATATTGAAGCATGTGTTCAAATATTATTGATAGTATAATACATTTTTTTTGAGTAAATACTAACCTTATTTACATTCGTTTATAGGTGCAAATGTTTCTTCTACATTTTCTATTGGAGAAAAGGTAGATCTTCTGCAAAATGGAGTGAAGGTTGGTGAGGGCTCCATATTTAATACAGAGCTTGGGCATAAAGTGCATGGAAAGATGGTAAAGAAAGGATGCATAGTGGTTAAATTGAGAATATTTTAAAACATGATGTTGCTCTACCACATCCAACAGGATTTGAGCATACACTAGGGGGTGCATTGGAATCTTATGAGATTTGGCCAGAATCAGATTTGGAAACTCATTGTCATGATCATACCATAAATATTCCCCAAGATAGGGTTAAATTCATATGTAAAAAGGTTTCTCTTACACATGAATGCATGGGAACAAGCATGTGCATTGCCAAAGGAATGCTAGTTAATGTCCGCGAGGATGACATTGTTGAAGGTGAAACATTAGGAGAAATGGACTTTGGTGTTTTTTTGGAAGAGATAGATGGAAATTGTGAAATATGCAAAATTGGGGATAAGTCTATACATTGTTTGGTTAGATGGCCAATAAATAAGTTGGTGGACAACAAAGGTGTGATATTAAGGGTTGAGGAAAAGTTCAAGGAGCCGACCAAGGAAATGGTGTTATGGGATGTTATAGAAGACACAAATCCCTTAAACAAATGGGATGAGAACCTTTGTAATGAAAAAGATATAAACTCAATTGATATGCATGTAACAAGGCCATATAAAAGGAATAAACGAGTTATGGCTACAACAAAAATTGCAAAATGTCAAACAAATATAGATGAAGAGAAAGAAATTCGACTTTTGGCAGCGGATGTATGTTGTACAAAAGATTGTCTTCAACATGTGGATAGGAAGGCCATTACAGGTGCTAGAAGGGGTATGAGACAAAAAAATAAAAATGGTATTAGGGAATTTGTCTTGAATTCACTCATGTCAAACACAGTCATGTCAAGGAGCCATGGCCATGGCCATGGCCTACCACCTATTTCTAGAAATGTAAAGGACATGAGATTTAATGGGAATATTTGTAAGAAAGCATGGTATAAAATACATAAGATTCCTCCAAGCACATTCTATAACTACCAACAATATTTCCAAAATGGTCAGATCAAAGCTATTCATGGTAACACCAACACATGCAAAGCACGAGGACACATCGTGGCAGCCATAGAAATATTGCACAAAATTGTAATGGATAATTCAGATTTTTCACCAAACCAAACACGTCAAGTTGAAGAAGATGGAACATCTGCTCCTTTAAGATTGCTTCCTTCGACTTACACACAAAATTCTCTGTTAAAAGAGATCAATGAGGCTCTTCAAAAGCTCAATTACCCATCAATATCACAGTCAACAATGAGCAAGATATGGAATACTAAGTTTCGAGATGTGGCATTTTCAAAGAACACCAACTTCAGTAAATACAGTGAATGTATTGTGTTGAAAGCACAGATGAAGTCAACGACTACAAAAGAGATGGAAGAAAAGGCACGAGGTAGGTTGAACAAACATAACAAGATTGTTATGTGTGGAAGATATTGCTACTATGCCCATAGAATTATGTCAGAGCGGTTTCCAAATGAGTATTTGAGCATTATCCATGATAAAATGGATAAAACAAAGACTTCAATCCCAAGGCTACGTGTCAAATCAAAATCTATTGTAGGAACAAATTTAGGTGTGTCATTGACAGGGATGCTAACACATGGGCATAACACAGGAGGTTTTGGTCATTTCTCCCTACCATTTGTACAAATGGGATCGCAATTTACTATTACATCCCTTGCAAAGTGCTTAAGGGACCTTGAAGACCCACAAATTGATATGTATGGTGATCTACTTTATGAGAGTGGAAGTTCAAGAAACCCACTTACAGATGCATTACTTGACACCTCTATTTACTCAAAATTTCAAGTTTACAAGGATGATTTTATATCTCATGGCAGATCAAAGAGCCAAAATGTTGATTTTAAAACTCTTCCTCCACATTTGTTGTTACAGTTGGACAATGCAACAAGTGATAATAAGAATCGCTATCTTTTCATGTTTTTATCACTTTTAACTGCACTTGGTGTCTTCATCACTATTTAGGTTGGATTCTTTCCTGTGGGGCACACCCATGAAGACATAGATGGAACCTACGGAAGAATGTATTCCAAACTAAAAAGTAAAGATATATATTCTTTACCTGAAATGATGGATACATATCGAAAATTTGAAGAAAAACGAGTGTTTCCACCTACACTTATTGACAAGGTCTATGACTTCAAAAGTTTCCTTAATGGATACATCAAGGAGGGAAAAAATGAACTAGTTGGACATCTTAATGTTCAATACTTCCAATTTCTTGTACTCAATGATATTCCAGTACTAAGGTACAAAGAATCCATTAGAGATACTGAGTGGTTAGAACCAGTTGAGTTATGGAATATAGATGATGAAGGTCGACCTATAATTCCCATAGGGAACCCATCTTTCTTAGATTCCAAAAAGAATGATGCCTATTTCAAAGAACTAAAGGAAGGGATAACATCATACATAAAAATGTGGAAAGACACTATCGGGAACGAAGATTCACCAATTGTTACAGAGGAATGGAAAAATAAAGTAGTGTATTCGGAAAGAGTTCTTGATACATTAGATGGAATCTATAATGATCATAGAATAATAGATGGAAGTGATTCATCTTTTGAGGATTTCTGGCCCAAGACAAGGCACGTTGTTGATGTTGATCGTAATGCACTCCATGTAATCTCAAGTATTATGGATGAAGATTTCGATAATGCAATGGATGAACCCGTATATGTTGGACCCAAATGCAACAAGCCAAAGCCAACATTCAATCCAAAGATTGATGTTCAAAAAGGAATGATGTTGCTAGTTAGATCAGGAAATGAGGATGCAGGAGAGATGATTTGGATGGCAAAATCCATCTCAGATATATTTAGGGATAATGAAAGTGAGAATCTTCATGTAAAGGTTGATTGGTGGAAGCCTATTTCAAGGAAATACAATGGAAAATTTTTAGAGCAATATTGGATACCAAATCTTGATGACACAGAACTTGGCTCTATTCCAATTAATACCATAGTTTGGGCATGGTTGCCGAAGAAAGAACATTGCAAGAAGACCAAGATAGATAAATATGGTCTAGAAGCTGTTCTTGACCTACTTGGGCGAATATCTTAAGATTAGGTTTATATGATTAATGAATGTGATTTTTTTTGAAGGATCTTTTAATATGCATTCAGACACTTTTCAATATTTGTTGTATATCAATATTATTCTCTTCATATTATTTTTGGTGGAGTTTTATATTATTTAGTATTTCAATGTAATCATGTGGTGATACAGATGACATGATTGTGCCATAAAATATTTAAATTTTAAAAGTTTTGTTTGACCAACATGACTTGTCACCATATCAAATATGCATAATCAAATTCAATAATGCACTTAAAAACATCTTCTAAACTTCAAGGTCTATTAAAACAATAATGGAGTAGCTAATTAGTATTCTATTTAATATAAACCATTTAAACACTTAATGAAAAAATGTTAGACATTTGTAATAATGTTTGAAGTGAGTTTTCCTTAATATTCCTTATTATAATTGATCTAAATCAAATTTGTTGTTTTGTTGCACTCTAATTTAAAAAAAAAATGATTTTGATCATTGAACAACACAACTAGACTTATAAAATATTTTCTCTTATAGACTTTGAAGTGGTGCCAACATTGTACTAGTATAATAAATTTGTACTCAACATAGGAAAAGTAGTTAGTGTCAATTTAAAATGGTTAATAATAGTAAGAAACACAATATTGATATATTGCTAAATAACTTTATAGGTAAGAATCTTTTTAAAAAATCAATTATTCATGAGTCAAATTTAATACATAAATATAAATATTAATGATAATAGAAATAATGTAACTTGGAATCTAAGTTTTAGATGAATGTCAATATGTTCTTTTCAATATAATATCCTTAAACACTCCAGGAATAAAAACTAAACATTTGTAGTAAATAGTTTAGTCAATTTTCTCTCTTTCCTCTTGGATTTGAAAATAATCAAATTGTATTACTTTGTTACTATTCTAATTCATGATTGATTTTGATAATTAAAATGATTAGTAACTGAGTCGAGAGGCAAGGCTCATTCTACAAACTAGTATGAGGGGATGTGTAAATTCGACTATAATTTTTTTTTTGAATGATCTATTAATATACATTCATACACACTTTTCAATATTTGTTGTATATCAACTATTCTCTTGATATTATTTTTGGAGTTTTATATTATTTAGTATTTCAATGTAATAATATTATTTTGTATTTCAATGTAATCACGTGGTGATACAAATGACATGACAGTGCCATAAAATATTTAAGTTTTCTCACCATATCAAATATGCATAATCAAATTCAATAATGCACTTAAAAACAACATCTTCTAAAATTGGTCTATAAAAACAATAGTTTTTAACTTAGTTTTTAACACAAAAGTACAAATAATAAATAATAAATAAATTATGCTACAGTTACTCTCATTCAACATTTAAATCAACATTTAATCCCTCTAGGCTCATGTTAAATCTGTATTTAAGGTGGATCTATGCTGGTATATATAGGACACATTACTATGATAATTTATCATTAAATAACTTTATGTAACTTAATATATATCTTGCATATTAATCTATTCATCAAGTTAGTCTCAATTAAGTTAGTTTTTTACACAAAAGAACAAATAATAAATAATAAATAAATTATACTACTACTCTCAATGATTCAACATTTAAATTGATCGTAAAAAAATATTTTCTCATGTCAAATTTAAAATGATTCAAACTTCCTACAATAGTATGTAATGATGATGGTGATAATGATGATTATCATCCACTAAGACCAAATAATATGGTATATAAGAAGCCATAAAGATATTACTCTAAATTCTTAAGAATTTTATTGTTAATATGCTAAAAAAGCATTAAAATAAGTGTTTCAAGATCATCATAATTTTGTTTAGTTAAAAGATCAAGAAGGTTGGTAGTGCCACAAATATTTTGAAATTTAAATCCAAATTTGAGTATAATGTGGATGATCTAAGAGGGTTTTTCATCTTCAACCTTGTCGTAGTAATAATCGTAATTTAACACATACATTGTCATGATATTTACTATATCAAATTATAATTACACGGGTTAATAATAGTAACATACAAAACATTCTTTTCATATTAAAGTTAATCATAATAACATACAAAACATTCTTTTCATAAAGTTAATAATAGTAACATACACAACATTATTTTCATAAGATGACTTTAACAA
Source organism: Pinus albicaulis (assembly GCA_034641835.2). Taxonomy (NCBI): domain Eukaryota; kingdom Viridiplantae; phylum Streptophyta; class Pinopsida; order Pinales; family Pinaceae; genus Pinus; species Pinus albicaulis. The sequence goes on along the minus strand of CM076571.1, from coordinate 289,678,567 downwards.
ACTTGGCTTTTAGTACAAACCATAAAAAATCTTAAAAGAGATAATGTAAGGAAACCAAGATTAAGATGTGAAATATTTGCTTTTGCAAGTTTATATAAATTTGTTTAATATACTTTACCATGACAAAATTTTCACCAAAAATGGTGAATATCTACATTAAAATTACTAAACTAAGTGATTTTATAATCCCACATTTTGAAAAAACTTAATCTAGTTAAAGTTTCTAAATTCTAGATCGACGAAAAACATCCAATTTTAATGAAATATGTGTTGAAACTGGTCCTTTAAATCCAGTCGGAGCCACCATTCCAAACGGAAAAGGAGCTGTCTTAAGGTCCCGACCGGGTGGTTTTCCCCAATGTTTGAAGCAGAGATTTTCTAGGCTTCAACAGATCCAACCAAAATTCAGATAATTTTGTTAATACCCACACCCACCACACAAACAGAGGTACGTAGCTTTCTTGGATTTTATGGTTATTATAGGAGATTTATAAAACATTATTCTCGAATAGCTACACCTTTATATGCACTAACAGGAAATTTTGATTTTATTTCGACAGATAAATGTGACAATGCCTTCAATGATCTGAAAAAGCTTGTATCAACAGCCCCAGTGCTGAGGGGCCCAAATTGGAATTTTCCATTCCAAATTTCATCTGATGCCTCAGACACAGCGATTGGTGCAGTGCTTGGGTAGGAGGAAGATTAAAAACAATATGCAATCTATTATATCAGCAAAAATCTATCTCCTACTGAACTAAATTATACTGTGACTGAGAAGGAATTTTTAGCTGTAGTACATGCTGTAAATAAGTTTAGACATTATATAACTGGGTATCCTATAATTCTATATACTAATCACTCTACCATTAAATTTTTAGAAAATAAACCTGTTACAAATGGAAGAGTGACAAGATGGTTGATTTTAGTGCAGGAATTCAACATTACAATCAAAGATCGACCTGGAAAAGAGAACCCTGTAGCTGATTTTCTTTCAAGAATGCCAAAGCCAACAGATGCAGCAGCAGTCGAAGACCACTTCCCAGATGAACATTTGTTCGTTGTTACTGTTAGAACCCCATGGTATGCTAATATAGAAAATTATTTGGCAATAGGTAAATTACCTAAACATCTCACCCTTAATGAACGAAAGCAAATAATACAGCGTAGTACCCGATTCTCTTGGATTGGGGGCTACCTGTTTCATACAAGGTCAGATATGCAAATTAGGAGATGCGTCCGGGAGGACGAAGTATTTGATATTTTGAAAGCATGCCATGAAGGGCCGTGTGGCGGACATTTTGCAGATCGTAGAACTGCCCATAAGGTTTTATGGACAGGCTATTATTGGCCTTCCATTTTTAAAGATGCCAAAAAAAATTTGTAGGCCTATGATAGCTGCCAAAGGGCAGGTCGCCCTGGACAGTCCGACGAAATTCCTTTGAACCCACAACTAGTAATTGAACCATTTGAACATTGGGCGCTCGATTTTGTTGGCCCTATTAACCCCCCATCAAACTAAAAAGCATATATCCTAGTTGCAACCGAGTATGTCACTAAATGGGTTGAAGCAGAGGCACTTTCAAAAGCTACAGAGGACTCTGTAATACAATTTCTTTTCCAAATCTTTGTGCGATATGGCCTCCCAAGGGACATAATCACAGATGGAGGACCGCAGTTTGTAGGTAATAAACTCGCTGAAACATAACAAAATTATGACATTCAGCACAAGATTACAACCCCATACCACCCACAGGAAAACGGACAAGTAGAGAGCATGAATAAAGTGATCAAGTCTATACTGACAAAAACTGTTGCCTCACACAGACGCGACTGGGACTACAGATTGCCAAAAGCCTTGTGGGCGTACCGAACAACATGGAGAGCTACTACGGGATATTCACCATATCAATTGGTATTTGGAAAAGAGCCCATATTTCCAATAGAGTTTGAAACTCAGACACTAAGAACAGCCCAAAAGGTGGGTCTAGATTTAAATGAAGCCCAGGCCAAAATATTGCAGCAAATCAATGAGTTAGATGAAATTAGGCTCTCTACTCTTCAGCACACTGCGTTAATTCAACAACAGAGAGAAAAATGGCACGACGCCCTCATCAAATAAAAGATCTTCCATGAAGGAGATTGGACACTCCTGTATGACTCCAAGTTTCAGGATTTTCCAGGGAAACTCTAGACACGATGGCTTGGACCTTACGAGATACAAAAAGTGCATGATAATGGCACCATTACATTAACCACCATTGATGGATCTGTACATTCCTTCAAAGTAAATGGTCATCGAGTACGATTGTACCATAAACCGCTTACTCGAGAATCCTTCTACCAACAATTATGGGAAGATTCTACCATGCAAATTCTAGCTGAAGGGGATAACTCCTCCTCGGCACCCATTCATTAAATCATTTCTTCCATTTGAAATTTGTACATAAAGATTGTTCATTTATTTTGTTTGTTTTTTATGGAATTCTGTTTCTCCAAATTCTATTTACTTCGCTTATTTTGAGTTTTTGCTGTTCCTTTCTAAAGGAACAACATTTTTGTTGATCCTTTCGAAAGGAATAGCAGCTTTGCTAAGAGTGTTTTTGCTGTTCCTTTTGAAAGGAACAACAGTTGTGCTATTTATTTTTGTTGTTTCGCAGATTGTTTTGTTGTTCCTTTCGAAATGAACAGCAGTTTTGCAGATTCTTTTTGTTGTTCCTTTCGAAAGGAACAACACTTTTCGCAGATTGTTTTCTTGTTGTTCCTTTCCAAAGGAACAACATTTCCGCAGATTGTTTCTGTTGTTCCTTTCCAAAGGAACAACACCTTTGGAGTGGATTATTTTTTTGTTTTAGACCAACATTTTGAGGATTTCTTATGACTCTTCTAAAGGCAAACATACTATTTATACAAAATCACACAAATTAAAGCTAACTGGAATCAGCGAATCAAAATAAATTGTCATTTTTTTAAGAAATTGTTTGGTAATGATAAGAAAAAGGAAAAAATGACATAATCAATAACATGACTTTGTTGTCTTACTATCACTAGAATTAATATGATCGATTATCTTTATCATGTTGGTTCTTCCCCAAATCTTTATAACGTTCTTTGATTTTTACTTATTGAATAGGAATAAGGGCATATTATTTTCTATTGAGATGTTTAGACTTCTTCCACCATCCCTACTCTTAAGGAGTGCTAAGCCATCCTTTATATATAAGTAGGAAAGTGCTATATGAAAAAGAAGAAAAAATATTTATATATTTCACTAACAATTTTATGATATGGCAGATGAAGGATAGGGGGTCTCATCAAGAGCCAGCCTACCATGATCATAAGGAAGCAAGTGAAGTGGCATTCCCATAATGGCCACCACACCAGGGATATGGTCCAATGGAAAATTGAAAAAAATTAAGAAGTCCTTGGAACAGAAGGTCTCATCACGAGCCGGCCTGCCCACTTTTCACTTCTTCCCGGTGAATGGCATTTTGATTCATCTGGTCCCCAAGCCAGCACAATGGCCTTCATTATGACATTAAACAGCACTTCCCTAGGCATAAATAAAGGACAATGGTTCCAAGGGTGAGAAAGCAACTTTTTCAAGTTTATGGACACCTGTGGGCAACAGAGCTCTGTTGATGGTATTGGAGTCACATTTTTACAAATCAATAGTAATATTAAACCCTTTTTCCTATATCTCTATCTAAATATTAAATGAAAGTATGAATCCTAAACCCTTGATTTCGAACCTATTATACATTAAAATCATCATAAATCGGTCACATTAGTTTGAGTGGGTAATAAACGCATCAGTACTTGTGTTCACCTTAGTTGTCCCTTTTCCTTATCTTTAAATCACTACAAACGTTTCTATATCTATTTACGATTTAATCACACGCATCGATTTCAGTAAATGCAATAATTTGATTGATTGTATCATAAGTATGCATGCTTTTTCCTGCTGTACAACTGTTGTGCAGTACTTTCCTCTCTTATTTGACGATCTAGGACGACCTATCATCCTCCAGGGGAGGGGTGGATGCCTCTTAATCACCGCATGCAGATCAAATCCCTATATTTTTTTACCTATATGCAAATCAAATCCCTACATTCTAGGGAATAACAAAAACTTAACAATATTATTCCAATTCATCGTGTTGTGTTGTTCCATTACATCACTGTGTGTTTGGAAAGAAGTAATAGTGTGAAGAGAAGATGGGAGGTCAACCAATTCATAGCGAGCCGTAAGTGCTAGTTGTTTCTGATGCTGCATGAGATATTCTGGAAAAATTGGGATGGATTACATACTTCATAAGGCTGCAACAACCCCATGAATCAGTGGCTACCGAGTTTTTATAGAATTTGCAGGAAGGATACTCCATGGTTAGAGGAAGACAGATATCCGTAACAAATGAAATAATTGCAGAGGTGTCTGGTCTACCAGCGCAAGGAACCATATGGACTTAGAAGAAGGTCAAGCTTCAAGAAGCCATGAATATTTTTCAGGATGACAGACAGAGATTGGTCGTCAAAGGCAAAGGATTTCATCCGGAATCATTGGGAGAACCATGGACGGAATTGGTAAAGGTAGTGCAGGCCTATATAACATGTGATGGAAGTAAAGACGTGGTAAGACCTCGCCACCTTAAGTTATTGAAAGTATTAAAGCAAAAATGTATTGTAAATATGCCTGCATTTTTAAATTCCTTACTGCATGATGTTGCCCATAGTATAAGAAAAGCTTGGCACATAGACATGGTGTTAAGCCACCATTGCCTAATCAGATTAATAGTAAGTCATAGTCTCGCCCAACAACAGACCAGTTAGGAAGAATTGATATTTTTTATTGATGGAGGATTAGCCTTACCTGCCCCAAAATGAAATATAATGACTAGCTCGGCAGTTGAGCCATCAAAACATAGACAATCCTCCCGTTCAAAAAGAAGTAGGGGAATGATAGAGGGCCTTCTGGGTAGCAGTAGCCAGCCCTTGGAATTTCCCAGCTTGGAGGATGAACAGCCTCCACAATTGGAAGGAGGGAGTCCTCATATTGATGAGGGTGAAGAAGAAATGAGTCACCACACCAGTGGTGAGAAACAAACCAGCGCAGAAGAAGGAAATAATGAAGAAGAGGAAATTGAGGGAGAAGAAGGAAGCCCTCATACTATAGAAGGAGAAATTCGCTACTCTGATGAGGAAGAAGGTAGTTACCATACCTGCGAGGAGGACGAAGATAATCACAGTAGTAAAAGAGAAGGAACAAAGCCTCCTGAAAACACTACTGCAAGTTCACCACGAAGCCCTTTGCAAGAAGACCAATTGGCCCAAATTCTGGCCAATATGAGTGAATATAATGTGCAGCCTCACAGCCCTCTGGACCTTAATATTGATATCAACCAATTGCAGGAGCACTCTGTTTTCAATAAAGAAACGGCTGAGGAAATGCCAAATGAAACAAAAGAAGCAAACCCTAACGAAATGATAGAATCAGCTGGGGTTGCTTCCCCTAATAAGTATGGACAGGAAAAGGAGAACACTGAAGTAGTATCCCAAGCTGAAAATTCTCAGGGGATTGCAGAGTCAATTGAGGGTATAACCCCTGTATAATTCAACCGGGGGCATATGAACATTGAAGAAGAACCCTAAGAATAAAACAGAGAAGCGAGCCCAACTGAAGGCACGGCTGATGAGGAGCAAAACCCCGTTGAGCAAGTAGGTCCAGAAAAAGGAACAATCGTTCCATCAAGAAAAAGGAAGAAAGTAACTGAGCTTGAAAAACTTCAGAGGGAACGACTGAAGCTTTAGAGACTAGTGGAACAACTCAGGAAAACCATTAGGGTTTTTAAAATGAAACAAATGCCCAAACGAACCCCAAAGAAAAGAAGCATAGTCACAAAAGAGCCTCGAAAAAGAGAAAATTGGCTACTAAAATAAAGCCCCAAGTTGCAGAAACTATGGCTGAGCCTAATCATGAAGATATGGAACAACAGGCAGCTATTCCAGAAGCAGTTGTTCCAGATGGAGCAACTTCAAGTGAAAATGTGCAAGCCAGTAGTCAAAATACTTTTAGTGACCCTACATTAGCCAGACTCCGAGAGGAGTTGGCACATGCTCGACTGGAAAGGGAAAAAATGGAAGAAGACACTTTTCCTAGAAGGAAATATCAGGAGTTGCAGCAGCAGATGAAGATCATCCATGAAGCATAGGTTGAAGCCCATGAGAAGTGTCGAAAGGCAAAGGAGAAGGCTGAAAAGGTAATGAATCAATTAAAATTAGCCCAGAATCGAATGGACACTCTCTGCTCATTATACACAGATGTTTTAGCTTGTAGATGTCTTGCCAAGAATTATGCTTTATTTTTATTAGAGAGATATTTACAGTTAAAGATTAAAGCAGTTAGGGAAGAAAAATATATAGAGTTAAAAACTATAGATGATTTTGTAACATGCTGCAAACTCTATGGGGTAAAGGTACATCATCTCCTGTGTGAGTTCTATTTGCATAACCTTATATTGGAAAATGATAGTGAGACAAACCCTAGCCCTTTTGTGGGTGAAATCCAATACTAAGCATTTATTTCCTTTGTTGTTAATCAGTTAAAATGGCTTAAAGCCTATAATGTTTTTCAAAGGTAGGAAAATGAGTTAGATTTGTGGCTTAGGAGTGAACCTAAGCACCCGTTAAAATTATGGGCTAGGCAGAAGAATTTGATGACAAGAGAAGGTGTTATCCAAGCATTGGGGCCTGTCCATAAAGCAATTGTCTTGAATGGGATAGACTATTTCCTATCTATTAGAAACTAGGCCTACATAGCAGCTAAGGTCGGATGGGGAATTTCTAATCGGAATGTTCAAAATAGAGAACCATTTAACTATAAAAAAATTGGATTAGCTGAAGACCGCTTGGTTCTCTATAGCAACCTCATTTTGAGGGAACGCCCATTCTGGCTAGGGTGTAGGTTTCGAAGCCCCATTGCATGGTATCCTGCTATAGATTATAAAGCCATTTATGAAATACCCGAAGGACAAATAGGGCATGTCTTCTAAGCATTAGCTGCAATGCATGGTTTTAGGCCTTTTGATGAAACACCTTCTCCAGCTTATTCCTTAACTAATTTGCATGTGAACTATCGTTTTCATGAGGATATGAAAAAGGGTAAGCAGGGGGGTATGTTGAGCAGTGGAAAAGGTATGAATTCACTATGTGTTTTCCCATTCTTTTACTTTAAACATAATTCTTTTTACTTTAGAAAGATGACTTATTACAAGAATTGTGGTAAAATTGTGAAGATTTATGTTTATTGTAAAATGGGACTAAAAACTACCTTTTATTGCTAAAAACAGGAATCAGGCGAGGAGAACAACTATATTAGAGGCGAGGCTAAAGTAAATGAAACTATTGTTCCTCCAGCGTTAGACCAAATCCTGCCAAAGACAAGGAAATTTGAACGCATCGCTAAGAAAGGGTAGGGGACAGCTCGGCTTCGGTCAAAGGAAATCAAGTGACAACTAAAGAAAGAAGAGAAGTGAATCCCTCATGATCCTTCGATCCTGAGGGATCGCTATTTAAACCTCATCTCATTCCTTGTCTTGTCCATTGAGTTTGTTGTATAAGGCAACACCTTTAGCGATTGTAGGGAGTCAGATCATTTGATTCAAAACATTCCTTTTGTAATATTACGTTTTATTGACTCTTGTGTTCAAAGAGTGATCACTATAATACTTTTATGTTCGATTAATACAAAGGCACATTTCATTTCATCTTTCAAGCTCTGAAGTAACCCAGCAGTGTTTCACTGGTGATAAGGGCCCGGCCCTGGTGGAATTACTCTGTTGTTTGTATTTCTATCCTATAATTATGGTCGTGTGATAATTGCATTTAGATTCATTATGATTACAGAGTTATTTGATCACTATTGAATTGAGTACTGGATTGCTGTGTGTGTTAATGAATTGCATTGCTATTATATTTTAGCAAGGATCGTGATTACTGTCTTATTCATCTTACTATCTCTTATAAAGCTTTGCTGTTCCATACTTAATTCTGTTTGCTGTTCCATTGGATTATGGTTCATTTCGATTGACTATTCCATAGTGTTTGTTGTTGACAGGGTTGGAGTTTAAGAAGACTTGTTATCTGATTCTGTTAAGTTTACATTTGTTGCTCAATTGTTGATTGTTGTTCAGTTACTGTTTGTTGTTTATTTCTAGTTCGTTAGGTTCAGATTATAGAGAGATTGTTTACAGTTGTTGTGTACACATAGAGATTACGAATTGTTGTTCCTTTCCATTTCTTGCTTTTAGAAGAAGTTCTTCTTAGTTATTTTCATTAGCAAGTAGTTCAATTTTGATTTCACTTTGAGTGTTTAAAGAGCAGGACTGTCAACTATAGAAGAACATTGTTTAATGCCTCCAAGTTCCCAGATTGATTGCCTTGTCTCAGTGTGATTTCAGTTGCATCGATTTCTAAGGGAATGAGTTATTACTACTGTATCCCTAATTGATGCTTTTCAGAGTGAGTAGTTGAGATTTCAGAGTATTTGCATCTATGTTACTGTAATTAGATTTCTTTACAAGCATTTGTTTACTCTTGTATCTAGAATACTATACGACATCTTTCATAGCATTATTCTTAGCTAAAGTGCAGTCTCAAACAGAGTACACACTTGAAACAAATAGTCGTTCCTGGATTAATAATTAGTGTAGGATAATTAGGTGTTAAAAAGATACCTTTTATACCTTAACATCAACTAGCTCATAGCTAATCTTATCATCCTCAATCTGATGGAAAAACTAATATAGTGAAAAAATATTTGGAAATATATCTTCGTTGTTTTGTATGTAATAAACAAACACAATGGGTCAAGTGGTTACCTCTGGCTGAATGGTGGTATAACACTTCCTTCTATACTGTAGAAAAAATGACCCCATTTATGGCACTTTATAGATATCATCCACCGTCCATCACATCATCTTTAAGAGAAAATTCTAAAGTTCAAGCAGTGGAAGATCACATCGAGCATCAAAAACAAGTTCTCCAACTCTTAAAGGATAACCTAAATTTGGCACAAAATTGAATGAAACAACAGGCATATCAACATCGTAGCGAGAGAAGTTTTGATGTAGGAGGTAAGGTATTTTTATGGCTACAACCATACAAAAAAATGTCCCTCAAGCAAGATAATAAGGATAATAAATTATTGCCAAAGTATTATGGTCCTTACAAGGTGTTGCAAAATATTGGTACTATGGCATACAAATTTGAGCTTTTTGCTTCTTCTCGAGTGCACCCGATTTTCCATGTTTCATGCTTAAAGAAGGTTATAGGTGACAAAATTCCAGTTCAAACAATATTTCTAGGACTTAATAAGGAAGGAAAAATCATAGTGGAACCCAAAGCAGTCACGGAAACAAGAAATCTACAGTTACGAAATCGATCAATTTCAGAGTATATCATCAAGTGGAAGAACTTACCCACTGAAGATTCCATATGGGAGGATGAGAATTTTATACAAAAGCATCCAGAGCTACTCAAGTGTTAAGGACAAAAATTTTTTGAAGGAGAAGGGCATGTTAGGACCCTATATTACTAGTGTAGCATGTTATTATTGTTAGTGTAGCCCCCTTATTTTTATTGTTGTACCCTTGTAGCACCCATATTGTTATATTGTGCCCTTACATATTATTGTTAGTTTGGCTAGAATTATATTGTGACCCCACTGACTCCTATATATAGAAAGGAGGTTTTGTCATTTGTATAATCCAAGAATTGTTCATTTATGTAATGTAAAGGAGGTTTCCCCCTCGAAGTGGTTGATTTCTAAGGCGTTGATCTCTCTTTTATTCTATTTTTGGAGTTGGTTTCATAAAAAAATGCAGCAGAAAATCTGAGTACAATAATTTGGATGCCAAACTGGAAATCCAATCCAAGAAAATCACTAGGAAAAATATCATGACGATTTTTCCTCATCCCACATCTAATTTCAGCTCCCGAAACTGGCCCGTTAGAAATTTACACTTCCTTCTGCGCCAACCTCTTTGCAGGCCTTGTTGCTGCCACTGCCTCTGGAACTTCCTAAAATCTGCAACGCTGCTTCTCTTCGATTGTGGAATTAATTCATTGGATCCTCTTATAAAAATATCGGCCACCAAATTTTGAATCAACCGCTCGTCCAACTGGATTGAGCTACCTTATTGTTGCTTCCTATGAAATCCTCGCACAGAACCTCGGGGAAAAATAACACTCCCTCAATCTGACTCCCCGAAACTGGGAAATCTTCCTCCAAATACTGTTGACCTCTCCTGCCACCTGCTACTCACCCACTGGCTCAACCTCCACTGTTGAATCACTTTTGTTACCAGTAATTCGACCTTCTTGGGAAACTGAGTATCAAAACTTGTGTATGCTCCATCTACCCATCGACCTCTTCTTATAATCTCCAGTTATGACTCCAACGACCAAGATTATAACTTAATTGATCATTGAGATCATCTCCAAGTTTATCCATGTGATTTTCTATAGAATTCCCACATTTCACAATTAACTACTATTAATTAACCATTTTTCCTAACTTAGAAAATTTTTCATTATGGTCAATTAATTTAATTGAGTCATCTCTAGGTGAATTTCTAGAAACGATTCTTGATTTTTGGAGAACACATGTGTTTTAGCCTCTCCACAAATTCTTGAGACTAGAACACAATCTCATGCTAAAAAAACTAACACACTACTCTCATAGTGATGGTGTTTCCCCTCCCATGTCTTAAGGATGAGAAAAACCTCCTTTTGGCCTTGGATCAACTGCAATGATCATGCTAAGGCGACTGGGTCATGCTGGTCCAAGTGCATCATCTCGTGAATAATGTGGCGAAATGAACAAACTACTAAAGGTGCTGAGGGTGCCCATCGCATAAAATGATGCTTAGACACATGATGGAGTCCCATGGCTCTCAACGCATCCCCTATAAATGTCAATATGATCCTCTAGTGGGCTTGGGACCCAGTAAAGTTTCACAACCCATGATGTAACCACTTGCCAATTACACATAAGATCTAATGTGCTTCCTCACCTTCAGGTACAATGATTCATTAGTGCATCTAAGTGAACCAAACTTGTTAATTTAGGGTACAAATGAGACTTCATAATGAGATTCCCTTCCAAATTTGGGGCTTTGAGCATGTAATAATGTTACCTCCCTAGGTAGTGTTAGCCATCAGTAAATTTTTGTCATAGCAAAAGATGGCTAAAACAGATCGTGAGGCTTCAAGAGATTATTTTCACAAAAAAAATTCTCATTCTTGAAGCCTTTTGGTGCTTTCTAACTTAAGAGTAATCTTCACTGCTGTTTCATTCAAAAAATCCATCAAGTAACCCTGCTAATATCAAAAGAGACTGTTTTTTAAGCCATTTTCCATCATTTTCTAAGCCTATTTCATTCATTTTTCCCTTTTATTATCCTTCACTTTCCTTTTAAAACCCCCTTTTATCCTTCTCATTTACCCTTCATTTTCCTAAAAAAACCTTCACAAATCCCTTTTAAACTTATAAAAAATCATTTTTTATGGTTTAAATCATCCCAGTTTTCCTATCGGAACCTCAAAAAACCCACTTAAAACCTTGTTCCACTCTTTTGTATTAAAAAACAGGCTTTAAGCCCCCTTGGCTTAAGCTCCTTTTCACTTCCCTGCCATAAAACCTTGCGCCTGCAACCAGGCGCTAGCCCCCATCGCATCGGCACTTCTTTGTTTCCTCTCCCATTATTTTTTGTCTCCCGCCGATGCGATCCCCTGAGGGCTTAATCCTCCGCCCTTTCTCTGCATATGACCCGAGGGCCCGACCATGTGCTAATTCTTAAAAGCCCCTAGCCCTTTTTTTTTGCACCCATGGTCCTCCTTTTATCCATAAGACTGCCCTTCTTGCGCTTTTTCCTTGGCCCCCTTCCTTCCTTATTCACCCACGGGCACTTTTTAATCCGCAAGTCAAACCTTTGGTGCCCCCGTAGTTAACCCTTTTGACTATGGAGATCTTAGATCTAATGGCTGAGGTTTTTTTCGGGGGCACAGGCTGAATTTTTCCCTCTGTACCCCCGGTCCCCCCACAATAGATCTCGACCGTTGATCTATTGTTGACCTGACGGCGCTAAATCACCCCCACCTTTCCCTTTTTCCCTAGCCCTTCACACCCCGCTTTCGGTCCCATACTCCTCCATCGGACCCTTCCCTTCCTTATTTTTTAAGCCCCTTTCCCTTTGTTTTTCCCTTTCCCTACTTATCAAATCCTGGAGAAATCTCAGTCGTAGATCAAAAGCCTCAAGCCTTGATCTGGCGGCCACCATGCTTCCCCTCTCACCCTCCATTCTCCTGACCATTCCTTCTCATGTATCAATCCATCCATCCCCACCGTTGATTCACCTCATCCAACGGCCATCGTTAAACCTGCAGATTAACCCCGCCGATCAAACAAACGTGCTACCAAACAAAATAGATGATGTCACTTGTTGGTCCCACCCCCCACTACGAAGCCATCTCCCAATCTCCGCTTGACACCTGGCCTCCACCACCTCCCTTCCAACATGCACCTTTCCCCATCGCGCTCCTCCCCCACCGTTGGATCTGCACCCCCAGATCCAACGGTTCACATCGCGTTTCGTGTGGATTTTCGTATCAGGGTTTAACAACCCAAATCCACGCGAAATCGGTGGTTTCCTGGTGGACATGTGTCGATCAAAGTGTGGAATCACGTTCGATCGTGTCAAAACCACTTACCACTTGGATGTCGCGTGAAAACCGCCAACTGTTTTCGGAAAACCACCAATCATATTTCGCACCCAAATTCACATTTAAACCCGGTTTTCGCAGGTTTCCTCCATGGAACCTCCTCCTACATACTGTTTGCCCTCCTTACTGCTCCTCCTGCCCTCCTCCAGCCTCTGCAAGCAGTCTATCCAATACCGCAGGGTTTTATAATGTTTTTGTTTGTTTTATGCGGGGCTTGATGGCTGTTTTAAGGGAGAAAACCCTTTCCACAGCCCATAAAGGGACAGGGCCGAAGATTACCACCTATGAAGCATAAAAAATGCAGAACAGAAACTTCCAGGGTTAATTCCATGGTTTGATCGGTGCTTTATGAGCACTGGTTATACAATCAAACCCTCAGCATACCAAAGACACCTATCCACAATAGCAAAAAGGAAAGTCAGCGAATATTTAAGATAAAGGGTTAAAGGCTAAAACCAAGCAAAATATGGATAAAGTGTAGTGATTAAAGAAAGAAATAAAGGAAAAAAATCAAAGGAAAAATATAATTAAAGGTTAATACAGTCATCAGATAAGACAAAAAGCCCAAAGATGATTATAAAGGCCCAAAAGAAAAATCAAAGGCCTAATTGAAATTCAAAGTACCAAATCAACACAAATCAATGAAGAAAGCCTCCAAATTCCACATCAGTGAGGAAATTGACCCTAAAAAATGCCACCTACAGGCCTATTTCCTCAAAATAATAAAAATTTAATGCACAGTCAGAGATATTTTCCAAAGATAGCTCAGAAGTAATTTCCAGCATACCAAAAGCCTCCAAAGTCAACAAAAGTGACATAAGTAGATAAGAGTTAATGTAAAATTTATTAAAATAGAGTTAAACATCTAAAATCTTCTCCATAAGGCCTCCCAAAGGTCGAGAAGCATTTACTCTGTATTAATTGAACAGTTGGACCTTCTTTCCACTCCACCTCCTCAAATTTACCTATATATATCATATGAGGAGCCTAGTATTATTGTTGGTTGAATACTCATTGAATGTAAATAGCTATTGAGGCTACTGAAGCTATGTTTTGTAATTGAAGAAAGATAGGCTGAGAAGAGAAGTTTGAAGTTGTAAAATACCCACGGGACTTGAAGATTGTAACTAGTTTGAACATCAAATATACAAGTTGATTTATGGGATCCTGGTCTATGTCAATGGTGATGTGTTTCGTACTGTAATTGTTATTTTTCTCATGTTTTCCATATTTTCCACTTTCTCTGATAAAGAACAGCAAATATAGATTAGGATTTACTGTAAAGTACCCTAAATCTCACTGATAAGCTATCTTTATGTTTTCTTCTAATTGTGTATTTGGGAATGATTTCAATAGAGTGTAACCAGTGAAGGAATGTTGGTGAGCCCATGTCTTGCTAAGTAAAACTTGAGATATTCTTTTTGAATGATATTGTCATTGCATGCTAAGAAAAGTTGAACTAAGGAAGTCTATGGTTAGCCCTGTCCTCTAGTTTATCTCCAACAGTTGCTTTGAAAAGTTCCCTTAAGAGTATGTCAAAATCAGGATAGGTTCAAAGTCCTTACCTGATCTTAGGCTACTTTTTATGTTCATCTTGAATGTTTTTCCTTTGAATATGCTGAAATCAGGCTAGGTTAAAATTCCTTACTTGATCTTAAGCTATTATTTGTTTATCTTAAATGTTTTCTTTTGAGAATATGTTGAAAGCAAGCTAGATTCAAAGTTCTTACTTGATCTTAAGATATTCTTTGTTTTCCTTTGAATACGCTGAAAGCAGGCTAGGTTAAAAGTCCTTACTTGATCTTGAGCTATTCTTTGTTTATCTTAAATGTTTTCTTTTGAGAATATGCTGAAAGCAGGCTAGATTCAAAGTTATTACTTGATCTTAAGCTATTCTTTGTTTTCCTTTGAGTATGTTGAAAGCAGGCTAGGTTAAAAGTCCTTACTTGATCTTAAGTTGCCCTTTGTTTTTCTTATATGTTTGCTTCTTTCACCACACTTTTAATGTCCCATACCATAAATCAAATTAAAGAGATCTTTTGACATATATGACTTTCCCCATAGACCACTCTTGAAACCTGTTGTGAAATTAAATCCTTTTTTGACTCCATAGCCCAATGGATTGATACAATTTCTCACCTATCCTATCAGCTGAACCATTTTATCAACTTGCTCACACCTTTACCCCTCAAAAAGACTTCCTTCATTTTGATGATATTCATCCCAACCAAAACAAACAAAACCCTTGCACTTCATAACTAGCCTAATATCATATCATAAGCCTTAAATAAGTATCTTTGAAAACACTCATATAGAGAGATCCCTCTCTGAATCCAGGAGGGCTAGATCCTAGGATTCCAAAGTGGTCTTGATGTAGGCTCTGCAGCATTTGTTCTTGCCAATATTGCAAACTACGAAGACCCAACATACTGGTGACCATACTGGGGATATTATTGAGTAATAGATAACTTCAAAACTCAATGAACCCCTATTCCTAAATGAATCAAGTGTCACCAAGACTAGTTATTATTGATCGTTGATGGTGAACAACAACCAAACCTTCAAAACAAGTAAAAATCCTTCACTTGACGACTCCACAACTCCCAAAATACCAAATGACTCCACTGGTAGAAGACTCTGAACTGGTTGAAAAGATATAGTGACCTCTTTTCTGATTCACAAACATGGATTCAAATATAGACCCCAAAGCAAAACTATTGGCCAAGATGGAAAAAATGGTGTACATGTTTGGAAAGATAATGGATAGGTATGAGGCTAATTTAAATATTGGTGATCTAGAGCATCCCATGCTTTTTCCAGATCAAAACAAACTCAACCACTACAAGACCTAGACAATGAGCAAGACATGTATGATGATCAAGACTTTATAGAAGAGAATGAGCAAGGTTACAGAGAGAACAATGAAGAAATATATCAAGAAATCCCTGACAGCATACCTCTATCTTGTATTGCACTGTTAAGAGAACTTTATGGCCAAAATGAAAATATTAATAGTAAGAAGTGCTTTGAGGAAACAAGTAGCCACTTAGAAAACACAGAATTTGATGTGGAAGGAGAACTAGCACATATAGGGACTCTCCCTCTATGTTACAACTCATTTCAGATTACACAAGAAGAGTGGCATCCTAATAAATAAGAAGAAACAACTCATGAACCTTGTATTCAAACTGAGTATCATAATAATCATGAGGAGTTGTTTGAAACAAAAGAAGATCAGGAAACAGTAGAAAATCCTCAAGGTTTCCCTACAAGCACAAGTGAAGATTCACTAGAAGGGGCTCAAGAAGACATCCAGCCTCAAAACCAATTAACACAAGAGAAAGAGGACTTCTGTACTTCTGCTCAAATAAGCATAGAAACATCTTCCCCTTTGACAGAAGAAGAAATTGATCAAATATTAAACAAACAGCTAGCCCTTAAAACTTCATTTGAACAAAACACTTATGCTCATCTACCTACTGAACCTTGTTGTCTTGAACCAGAAAATAAACTTGTAGATCAGCTTAAAGAAAAACAAACTGATAACCCAATATGATTGATTGGTGAGATTGGTTATACTAATTATTGTCCATTTTTTTATCAGTCTGATGATGATGATGAGCTTCAAACAGAAACTAATCATGCAGGGAAACCAGCAGTTGATTGGTGTCATAAACTTCACTATCATCAGCTTGAAAGCAACAATCAGCCAATCCAATCTATTCAAAATAGCTTTCACATAATTGGGAATCAGTAGTCTTTTAGCTCAAAGGTTGAGGAGGAAAAGAGAGAGGAATTTCTTGAGCAGGATGAAGATAAGGAGCCTTCTCCTGAAAGGGTTGAGGTAATAAAAGATACCCCTGCTCAAGAACATGATGACCTCTTCACAGAGTTCAGTCCACTAAATCAGAACATACCGGGACTACAAGAGGACAGCACTACCAAATATGATGAGTCCTCTAGTTCAGATAATAATGAAGATGAGGAAGATTTTCTTTCTCAAAAGAATCTTGATCTTGATCCAGTGGAGAAAAAGGTAATCCTGGCTGAAAAATATCTTTCAAATACTCACAACCAGGTATTGTTTCAAGATCCCTATGCTCATTTCTTGAAGATATTTGAAGAAGGGATAAAGGTTGTTAGTAGCAGTTTATTGTCAAGTACAAGGAAAATTTCTAGCACTGCTACTAAAAGACAAGTGAGATGGGAGTGGCCCTGTTTGTCCAACATGCTCAAAGAGATGAGAAAAGACCAGTCATGGAACCATCTGATTGAATGGATGTATTGGAAAAGAGAGTTTGTCAGCTAAACATGTAAATATTTCAAAGTTAGATTAGGGTAGGCAGGAATGTCAATAAAGTTCAGCCTGTGAGCATTTAGCTTCTTCTTCTTTTTTTTCTTCTTTTTTTTTGCTTTGAAAGAAAAAAAAGAAAAAGATACAAGAACAATAGAAAAAGAGAAAAATAGGGCAGAAATAAAAGAATAAAGGTACAGCCCCATATCAAAAATAAAATAAAATCTAAAAGTGTGCAAGCTTAAATGCCACTACCAAAAAGAACACTGCTATTTAGTCATACAGCCTAATTATAACTAGATAGATTTCAATTTACTGCTGATAGGTTAGTGAATCAGATTTGCCAAATTGTGTAATCTTGGTTTATCAGTTGACTAGATTAGGATAGAAAGAAATGGCTCTAATCAAACCAAAATCTGAGCCAAAGAAAATGAGATAGAATGGTTCAAACATGCTCAAAATCTGAACTTAGAAAGAATAGAAAAATAACAGCTCTAAAAATATCAAAACCAGAGCTGAAAGAAAGAATAAATGATGTTTTTTGTTTTTCAGATCTTGAGCCTTCACAGTTTTGTTTTAAATTTCTACAAATAAAGTCTATGTGCAGCTTGTACATACAGCCATAGACACCATGGAAAATCAGACAATCTAATCCTGATTTAACTGTGTTTAAATTTATGTTTTAGAAAATAGAGAATAAGATCTGTCAGACAGTTTAATCTTGGCAGATAGTAGCTTAGGTAGAGAATTTATGAGTTCAATTGTTTAATCTGAACTCATGGAAGAAATAAGTGCAGATTTAGATTAGTTTCCTGCTTTCAATAAAAGAATAAAATGTTGATGACAAAGGTTTGCAAGTCCAAGTGCACCTTATGAAGAAAAAATGTTAGGAAAAGTAGGCAGTGTAGGTAGAATGTTTGGGAGAAATTTGTTTGCTGATATGAAATATTGATCATCTTTTCTAAAACAACATGATCAAGGAAGAAAGGTTTTCAATGGATAAGGCATAGCTCTACATCCCAAAGATCAATTTCTGAAGTTCTTGACACCTCCAAGGAGCTGCCATCCCCAAGTGGAGCCACTGTTAGCCATCAGTAAATTTTTGTCATAGCAAATGATGGCTAAAACAGATCTTGAGCCTTCAAGAAATTATTTTCACAGAAAATTTCTCATTCTTGAAGCCTTCTGGTGCTTTCTAACTTAAGAGTAATCTTCACTACTGTTTCATTCAAAAAATCCATCAAGTAACCCTGTTGATATCAAAAGAGATTATTTTTAGGCCATTTTCCATCATTTTCTAAGCCTATTTCATTCATTTTTCCCTTTTATTATCCTTCATTTTCCTCTGAAAACCCCCTTTTCTCCTTCTAATTTACCCTTCAATTTCCTAAAAAAACCTTCAAAAATCCCTTTTAAACTTATAAAAAATCCTTTTTTATGGTTTAAATCATCCCATTTTTCCTATCAAAACCTCAAAAAACTCAAAAAACCCACTTAAAACCTTGTTCTGCTCTTTTGTATTAAAAAACAGGCTTTAAGCCCCCTTGTCTTAAGCTCCTTTTCACTTCCCTGCCATAAAACCTCACACCCGCGACTAGGCGCTAGCCCCAATCGCATTGGCACTTCTTCATTTCCTCTCCCATTCTTTTTTTTCTCCCGCCGATGCGATCCCCCGAGGGATTAACCTTCCACCCTTTCTCTGCATATGACCCGAAGGCCCAACCATGGGCTAATTCTTAAAATCCCCTAGCCCTTTTTGTTTTCACCCCCTGTCCTCCTTTTATCCATAAGACCGCCCTTCTCGCGTTTTTTCCTTGGCCCCCTTCCTTCATTATTCACCTACGGGCACTTTTTAATCCACAACTCAAACATTTGGTGACCCCGTAGTTAACCCTTTTGACTATGGAGATCTCAGATCTAACGGCTAAGGTTTTTTGCCGGGGCACAAGCCGAATTTTTCCCTCCGTACCCCCGATCACCCCGCAATAGATCTCAACCGTTAATCTATTGCTGATTCGATGGCGCTAAATCACCCCCACCTTTCCCTTTTTCCCTAGCCCTTCACACCCCGCTTCCGATCCCATACTCCTCCATCAGACCCTTCCCTTCCTTATTCTTTAAGCCCCTTTCCCTTTGTTTTTCCCTTTCCCTACTTATCAAATCCCGGAGAAATCTCAGCCGTAGATCAAAAGCCTCAAGCCTTGATCTGACGGCCACCATGCTTCCCCTCTCACCCTCCATTCTCCCGACCGTTCCTTCTCATGTATCAATCCATCCATCCCCACCATTGATTCACCTCATCCAATGACCCTCGTTAAACCTTCAGATTAACCTCGCCAATCAACCAAACGCGCTACCAAACAAAATAGATGATATCAACTGCCAGTCCCACCCCCCACTACGAAGCCATCTCCCAATCTCTGCTTGACACCTAGCCTCCACCACCTCCCTTCCAACATGCACCTTTCCCCATCGCGCTCCTCCCCCACCGTTGGATCTGCACTTCCAAATCCAACGGTTCACATCGCGTTTCGCGTGGATTTTCGTGTCAGGGTTTAACAACCCAAATCCACGCGAAACTGGTGGTTTCCTGGTGGACACGTGTTGATCAACATATGTAATTGCGTTCAATCGTGTCAAAACCACTTACTGCTTGGATGCCGCGCGAAAACCGCCGACGGTTTTCGCAAAACCACTAATCCATATTTCGCGCCCAAATTCACATTTAAACCCGGTTTTCGCAGGTTTCCTCCATGGAACCTCCTCCTGCATATTTCTTTCCCTCCTTACTACTCCTCCCGCCCTCCGCCAGCCTCTGCAAGCAGTCTATCCAATATCGCAGGTTTTTATAACGCTTTTGTTTGTTTTATGCAGGGTTTGATGGCAGTTTTAAGGGAGAAAACCCTTTCCACAGCCCATAAAGGGACAGGGCCGAAGATTACCACCTCTAAAGCCCAAATAATGCATAACAGAAACTTCCAGGGTTAATTCCATGGTTTTATCGGTGCTTTATGAGCACTGGTTATACAATCAAACCATCAGCATACCGAAGACACTTGTCCACAATAGAAAAAAGGAAAGTCAACGAATATTTAAGATAAAGGGTTAAAGGCTAAAACCAAGCAAAATATGGATAAAGTGCAGTGATTAAAGAAGACATAAAGGCAGAAAATCAAAGGAAAAATATAATTAAAGGTTAATACAGGCATCAGAGAAGACAAAAATCCCGAAGATGATTATAAAGGCCCAAAAGAAAAATCAAAGGCCTAATTGAAATTCAAAGTACCAAATCAACACAAATCAATGAAGAAAGCCTCCAAATGCCACATCAGTGAGGTAATTAACCCCCAAAAATGCCACCTAAAAGCCTATTTCCTCAAAAGAATACAAAGTTAATGCACAGTCAGAGATATTTGTCAAAGACAGCTCAGAAGTAATTGCCAGCCTACCAAAAGCCTCCAAAGTCAACAAAAGTGACATAAGTAGATAAGAGTTAATGTAAAATTTATTAAAACAGATTTAAACATCTGAAATCTTCTCCATAAGGCCTCCCAAAGGTCGAGAAGCATTTACTCTGTATTAATTGAACAGTTGGACCTTCTTTCCACTTCACCTCCTCAAATTTACCTATATATATCATATGAGGAGTCCAGTATTATTGTTGGTTGAATACTCATTGAATGTAAATAGCTATTGAGGCTTATGAAGCTCTATTTTGTAATTGAAGAAAGATAGGCTGAGAAGAGAAGGTTGAAGTTGTAAAAGACCCATGAGACTTGAAGATTATAACTGGTTTGAACATCAAATATACAAGCTGATTTATGAGATCTTGGTCTATGTCAATGGTGATGTGTTTCGTACTGTAATTGTTATTTTTCTCATGTTTTCCATATTGTCAACTTTCTCTGATAAAGAACAGCAAATATAGATTAGGATTTACTGTAAAGTATCCTAAATCTCACTGATAAGCTTTATCTTTATGTTTTCTGCTAATTGTGTATTTGGGAATGATTTCAATAGAGTATAACCAGTCAAGGAATGTTGGTGAGCCCATGTCTTGCTAAGTAAAACTTGAGATATTGTTTTGAATGATATTTTCATTGCGTTCTAAGAAAAGTTGAACTATGGAAGTCTATGGTTAGCCCTGTCCTCTAGTTTATCTCCAACAGTTGCTTTGAAAAGTTCCCTTAAGAGTATGTCAAAAGCAGGATAGATTCAAAGTCTTTACCTGATCTTAGGCTACTTTTTATGTTCATCTTGAATGTTTTTCCTTTGAATATGCTGAAAGCAGGCTAGGTTAAAAGTCTTTACTTGATCTTAAGTTATTCTTTGTTTATCTTAAATGTTTTATTTTGAGAATATGTTGAAAGCAGCTAGATTCAAATTTCTTACTTGATCTTAAGCTATTCTTTGTTTTCCTTTGAATATGCTGAAATCAGGCTAGGTTAAAAGTCCTTACTTGATCTTAAGCTATTCTTTGTTTATCTTAAATTTTTTCTTTTGAGAATATGTTGAAAGCAGACTAGATTCAAAGTTCTTAGTTGATCTTAAGCTATTCTTTGTTTTCCTTTGAGTATGCTGAAAGCGGGCTAAGTTAAAATTCCTTACTTGATCTTAATCTACCCTTTGTTTTTCTTATATGTTTGCTTCTTTCACCACACTTTTAATGTCCCATACCATAAATCAACTTAAAGAGATCTTTTGACATAGATGACTTGCCCCTTAGACCACTCTTAAAACATGTTGTGCAATTAAATCCTTTTGTGACTCCATAGCCCAATAGATTGATATTGTTTTTCACCTATCCTATCAGCTGAACCATTCTATCAACTTGCTCACACATTTACCCCTCAAAAAGACTTCCTTCATTTTGATGATATTCATCCCAACCAAAACAAACAAAACCCTTGTACTTCATAAGTAGCCTAATATCATATCATAAGCCTTAAAGAAATATCTTTGAAAACACTCATATAGAGAGATCCCTCTCTGAATCCAGGAGGGCTAGATCCTAGGATTCCAAAGTGGTTTTGATGTAGGCTCTATAGTTTTTTCTTTCCAATCTTGCAAACTACGGAGACCCAATAGGTAGGAGTGGTTAATAAACAACCCTATTATGGGTTCCCTGTTAATTTGGAGTAGCATCGTATGTGCTCTAAGTCTCAAATTTTGTGGAAAGGCTTAGACACATGTATTCCAAATAACCTAGAAACTGTTTGGGGAACTTCCACCTGGAGACAATTTTATTTGATAAATTAATAATTTTTAATGGGACCCTAAGTCTAAACTTAGGAAATTAAAATAATTAATGGGTATTAATCTAAATTGTGGGTGTAGATTCTAGAAGAAGACGAGGATCAAGTCAAAATGATCTTAGACATTGATTAGCTTATAATCTAGGCCATTGAATGTCAACTAGAAGATTATTTAAGGAAGCTTGAGGGTCATTTGGAAAACACACCAGGCAGATACTCAGTTGCCCGAGTTGTTGAAATTTGTAATAAGAAACAGTGAAATTGGAAACCATAAAGGACAAAAAGTGCACCACATTGGTGAGGAAATTCTAATGCACATTGGTAAGGAAATTCTGATGCACATTGGTGAGTAATGTGGGGCGTCTAATTTATTTGTCCCTTAAATAAATTGGAAAATAAATTGTAATTTCATCTCATAACAACTTGCATCAGTTAACTAAGTCATGGTGACTGTGTTAGCTCAAGAAATTCAAGTTGAGGGTCTAAGATGAAGCATTTAGAGGGACTCTAATATTTTTTGGGTCTAGTTGCAGTTGATGCATCAATGGAGTGCAAGCATGAATCAGTTAACTCAATTAATTGAGTTAAAATCAGTTTAACTAGTTCTAATTGAGTGATGAGCTAGTGAGAAGTCTAGTGAAATAAATTAGATTTAATTCAAAAGTAATGATCAATTATATAATTGATAATTCACTATTATTATTTGCATCCAGGTGAGTTCTGAGGAAGACCCAATTGAGATAGAGGTTAAAGGGAACATAACTATCAGTTGTATTTATAGAAATTTCCCATGTGCAATTAAAGATTCATTAGGATGCCATGATGCATTGCGCAATCAAGGAAGGGAATTATTCCTATTTAATAGGGGCCTAATTCTCTAGGAATTGCGTGAGCAAGGCTGGGTTGAGCAGAGGCTGAGAATTAGCTAAGTGTTTGTTAATTTTTCATGAGCATTGTAAGCCAGTTTTGAGCAGGATCAGAGTGAGACAGTTAGCAAAGTGCTGGAGAATATCATAAGAGATTAGGAATTGTATTGTTTCATGATTCCTTGACTTAATACACAATATAGATAGAGGGGTTTTGAGTAGTTTAATTCCCTAAGGACATCTTATGTTGTGCAATTGATAATTTCTTTCTCTTGCTTATATGTGATTGAGTGATCATGTTTTGTATTCCGCAAACATTGTAGAAAGATTCAGTATCTTGTTTTAGTACATCACAATATTGGATTGAATCCATTGTTATTGATTTTATACATGGTAATAGAGAACTAAGTGATATTTATACATGGTATCAGAGAGCCAAGAATCACAATAGAAGAGAAGAAATTGATTTTCTCTTGAATAGGTTCAAATTTGCAGATTTATTCTTTAGGATCCAGCAACAGATCAAGATGTCTTTCAATGGCTTGAGACTCGAATATTATCTTGAGGTAAATTTGAATTATATAGCATGGAATGACAGGATGAAGGCAATGTTGTAGGACAATGGGTTGAAGTAATTCATAGATAATGATATTCCCAAGCCCATAGCAGCAAATGCTCAAATTCTTGGTACATGAAAGAAGAAGGTAGAAAAGGTGAGAAGGATCTTGTTAGATCGAGTTTGAAATCATATTGTCTTGAGTCTCCATGGGAAGGCGACTCCATATTTTATGTGGAAGGCCTTGAAAAATCTGTTTCATAATAGCAGCGACCACGGGAAGTTGGCAATGAGGGACAAGCTCAGAAATTATATCAAGATGGAGGAGGGCAAGACGATACCAACATATTTGTCGAAGTTCACTCAATGTCGAGATGAGCTTGGAATTGTTGGTGTCACTGTAGCCCAAGATGATTTGGTGAGCCTAACACTTCTAGGCCTTCCCAAGAGCTGGCATAGTTACCAAGACTCTGTGAATGGGAGGGAGAAGTTACCAGATTGGGAGTGTTTGTGGTCTGACTTGGTTATAGAAGAAATAAGGCGGAGGACCAGAGATAGGGCCTCCGACAAAGACAAAGAAGAAGATTGTTCATTATTCATAAAAGGAAAGAAAGCCAAGGGAAATAAGTCCCAAGGTGAAGAGGGAAATAGAGACTTGTCCAAGATCAATAGTTTTCATTTTCAAGAGCAAGGGCACTATGTCGTGAATTATCCACAAAATAAGGCAAGCAAGAAAGTGCATGCAGTTGCAGCGGGTGAAGCATTGGCTTCACAGTTCGAGCTTGATTTTACTCTCATTGCATGCATGGCCAAAACTGTAATGATATGCATGTGATATCTAGACAATGGTTCCTCGTTCCATATGATAGGGAATAGAGATCTCTTTAGTGACTTGGAGGAGAAGGACCTCCAGCAGAACATAGAGTTTGGAGATGAGAGGAGGTATAGCACGACCGACATAGGTACAATTACCTTTCAGAGGGAGTCTAGCTCCCCTCTTAGACTGATAGATGTTTTGTATGTTCCAAACATAAGGAAGAATCTTGTCTCTGTAGCGGTTTTGGAAGACCATGGTTATGATGTCATATTTAGAAAATGAAAGGTGTTCATTAGGCACATTGCCACAGGATGGGTGAAACAGATCGGTGTAAGAGTCAAGAAAATGTATGTTCTCAAGGTCGAGTATGCATGCAAATATTTGAGGATAAAAGAAAAGGTTAGTGACTTGGTGGTTGAGAGGGAGCACAAAGTACCTCTAAGCATGCAGTCTTAGGAGCAATCTCAGAAGGTTGTGGAGCAGCCACAATTGGAGAAGTAGAGAGGAGACCAAGTGGAGGCATCCACTCAAGCAGAGACCTCTAGTAGGGGGGATTTCGAGCCAGATGGGCAGAGGGAGTACATGCAGCTATACCTCCAAGTGAGACGTGGGGCGATGTGTAGATATAATCCCAAGAATAAATTTGGGCAGGGTCCATCGAGATGATGTGTCTCATGGATCGAACCTGGCTACAAGGAGCCCACATTACAGTAATAGAAGGAAGGATCAATTAGATTTATGCAATTAGATGTCAGGAAGACATAAATCATAGTGACAGATGTCAAATACTGGAGCATAGATCAAAGTTGGCAGCAGTGCAAAGGGCACAAATGTAGATGTCAGCAGCAACGCAGAGAGTCCAATAGACATGTGTAGTAGCTAGTAGTAGTCAAAAGACTTTGATGACATATGCATTATACCGATTTAGTTGTTTGGAGGCTATTCAGTTTCATGAGTTGCAGGTGCAAACACTAGAGAAGTGTTGCATGCAGAACATTCCAAAGGTATCAGATTGAGATAGATTGAATTCCTTTCTTGTTGAGAGGGAGTGTTGAAATTTTCAACAAGAAATAGTGAAATTGGCAACCAGAAAGGAAAAACAATGCACCCACATTGGTGAGGATACTCAGATGTACATTGGTGAGTAATTTCTGATGTACACTGGTGAGGAATTTATAATCCACATTGGTGAGGAAATTTTGATGCACACTGGTGAGGAATGTGGGACATCTAATTTATTTTTCCCTTAAATAAATTGGACAATAAATTGCAATTGAGTGATGTTGAACTGCGCAGTCCTCACACAATGCTGAAGCAGGGCCTCTCAGAGATTAGGTTCTCATCTATATTTGTGAGAAAAAAATTTCTAGAGTTATCACATAGATTTCTCTTCATTACCACTGATTGTTCTTTGTACAAAAGATTTTTGTTGAAGAATAAATAAAGAAACCCTCATCTGTTGCACTGGTTTTCCCATATTGGGTTTTTTCAGGGACAATTGTCCAAAAATAATTGTGTCATTCTTGTGCTTGTATTTCTTTATATCTTTTCTTAGCATTTTAATTGTGAAGGCTGCAGTAGAATTTATTTAGATATTTATTGAAGTAATTTTTGTAAATAACTTGTTACTGGAATGATAAGTAGAAGAAATAATATCAATCGATGCAGTAGGTTTTCGATTTAGAAATTTTCACATGGTATCAGAGCTCGATTGGGCAAGGATACTGAATAATTTGCATGGAAGGGAAGCCATGGTGCTGCATTAGCAGCAAATCAAACTCAAGAGCGATCGCGCAGTTTTTCTGAAGAGGCTGCCAGAGAAAATAGATAGCACGATGGAAGATCATATGACTGGAGTACGAGAATATTTCTCAAGTTATCAAGAAGAACGAATGAACTTCAATATTAATATGGGAAACAAAATGAAGTGTACCCTAGTAGGAAGAGCGGCCATAGAATTTCAGACAAAATCAGGAGATAGCCTTGAGCCACGAATATGTTACATGTGCCAGGATTGGGAAAGAATTTACTTTTAGTGTCCCGATTGCAGGACAAGGGATATTATGTGTACTTCATTGGAAGGAAAGTATATTTCAAGCATCCAAGCTTTAAGAAAAAGGCTCAAATCAGAACTCGAAGTAACAAACTATATAGGTTGCATCTCGAGTCTCCAATGGCACTGGTAGGCAACAATCTCAATGGTGAAAAGGACCTGAATGAGTTTAAGCACATAAGAATGGGGCATATACACCATGGAGCTCTGAGGATACACAGAGAAACTGTTATGGGAATTCCTGTCTTAAGTACCAAGCACAATGACGTATGTAGAGGATGCGTACTAGGAAGTACGCTAAAGAAACATACTCCATAAGCAACAGTAGGGCACAAAGTGTATTGGGGGAAATACACCCAGATATCTTTGGTCCAATGTCTACTATATCTATTAGTGGTGGTGAATATTACCTTTATTGATGGCCACTCTAGGAAAACTTAGATCTACTTTTTAAAGACCAAGGATGAGGTCTTTGATCGGTTCAGAGAATTCAAAGCTCTGGTTGAAAACGTGACAAGAAAGAAGATAAAGTATTTCATTCAAATAATGGTGGAGAATATATTGACAAGGACCTCACAGAATTCTGTGAAGAGAGGGCATCAAAAGAGAATGGACAGATCGATATAATCCGGAGCAGAATGGAGTTGCAGAGCGGAAGAATAGAACTATTGTTGAGGCAAAAAAAGCAATGTTGTATGACCAAGATCTACCTACGTTCTTATGGGCAGAAGCATGCAACACAATGTGAAAGTTTCTGAACCTAAGTTACAGAAACCCTACTGCAGTTTTCATATTTACTTCTCCTATTTTTTCTGTTAAATTAACAAAATATTTTTCTGAATTATTCAACAAAAACATCAAAGTAAACACTACTGCAACCTACACATTCATATAGAGCATTTACTGAAGCACAACACACATATGAAAAAGGACACAATATTTTTTGGGAAATGTCCCAAAAAAACCCAATGTGGGGAAACTGGTGCAACAAATCTTAGAGGGTTTATTTATTAAGAAAAATATCTGAATACATCAAGGGCGCCAGTAGTGGTTTTCCCAACAGAGAAATCACGAAAAATGTGCCTCTATCACTCGGAGACAGAAAATATGGTTGATTTTGCTGAGGCTTCACTCCTTCTGAATAATGTTGAATATGAGCCCTTTCTGGCCCACTAGAAATCCCAGTGCCGCCTCTCTCAACACTGCATAAACTCTACGTAGCTGCTAGAGCCTCTGCGCAGAACAGGCTACTCTTGCGTTACCCCTCTAGGCTCTGCGCTACCTCTGCATCACCCTGAAGTGTCTGCATCAGCCTCTGCACTGCCTCTACGTGAGCCTGGCTGGGTTGCATCCCTCTTGCTGGGTCTCTGCACTGCCTAGTACAGATCTGCCTCTCTGCCTATGTATTCTTGGCCTCAGATCTGAATATGCCTCGCCGATCTACCCCTGGCCAGCACTACAAGCTCACTCGAAAATTCTTAGCAAACCGCACCCTAGAATTTCGACTTAGCTCAAGTGCTACCGCTCTGTGCGTCTTCTCCAACTGACCCCAAGCCTTCCTTTAATACTTTTCTCGTTGAAAAATCAACGGCCGTGATCTAATCTCTAATAAATGGCTAAGATTATAAAATACTTGATCCACGTCACTTAGAAAATTCTCACCCACATGTTTAAATTAATTCCCTTTAATTATTTAATTTCCCTAAGTTAGACTTAGGGTCTCCATTAAAATAATTAATTTTTGGAATAACTTAAGTTCCAGATGGAATTTCTCCTAACTATTTCTGGATCTTGGAGATCTCATGTGTTCTAGCCCCTCCACAAAGTTTCGGAGCTAGAGCACATCCG
This sequence comes from Pinus albicaulis, assembly GCA_034641835.2. Taxonomy (NCBI): domain Eukaryota; kingdom Viridiplantae; phylum Streptophyta; class Pinopsida; order Pinales; family Pinaceae; genus Pinus; species Pinus albicaulis. The sequence goes on along the minus strand of CM076571.1, from coordinate 289,650,098 downwards.
ATGCTACCCAAAATCTCAACACATAGCAGTGTATATCCAGAATAGGACTCCCCACAGACAATTGGGCAAGAGAACACTTGAGAGTGTCTTCACAAGAAAGAAGTCAGAAGTGAGTCATTTTAGGATATTCAAAAGTGTAGCGTATTGTCACATTCCAGATAAGAAGCAGAGTAAATTAGATCATACTGCAGAAAAGGGGTATCTTGTAGGATACAATGAGAATTTGAAGGCATACATAGTCTGCTAGTAGCAGTAAGATTGTAAATTTTTGAAGATGCTCTATGCTTAATGCAAATTTACTTCAATCTTCTGGGGCCCAATAAAATATAGCAATCACATAAACATGAAATTAAAATGTTGATAGAACATACCAATAGATCAACAGAAGACAAGCCAATAAATTAGATCAGATTTACATATCTTCTTGTCCAGCAAAGATGTAGAATAGTGTGTGTTACGACAGTCCACAGGATGCTTAAACTAGCAAAGTCTTTCTCAGGTCAGCCAACCCTCCAAGTGTCAAACACACATCCCCAAAGATAGCTCATCAAAAGTCAACATAATTCAAAAAAAGAATCCCACATCCAAATTTCCAGCATCTAGATTTCCGGCATCATCCATATTTACGGCATCCAGATTTACGACATCCATTTCCGGCATATTCTATATTTACGGCATCCATTTCTGACATCATCCATATTTACGGCATCCATTTATGGCATCCAGATTTGTGGCATCATCCATATTTACAGCATCCATTTCCTGCATCATCCATATTTACGGCATCCTTTTTTACACGTGGGAGAGAGAGAAGCATCTTCTAGGCTGAAAAAACCAATCAGATCATGAGGAATGTGTGTGATGAGATGATGAGAAAATGACCTCTAAGTCTCTCTAATTTATATCCATCAGTGAGGGTGTGTGACACATCTGTTGAGGCACTCAAGCTTACATTACAATTCTGGCCGACCTTGCACTTAAGTGGAATAAATTGAAAATAAATGTTTTGCTCATCCGATCAAGATGATCTTTAGATCAATCTTGCACCTCTCTGAAAGATGAATCCAATAAAAATATTGGCGTCATCATCTGAGCAGTACAACATGGAGTTTGGACCTATTTGCCAAAAATTAACACTCCCTCTCAACTAGGGAGTAACTCCATCCACCAGTGCCATCCAGACATTATGTTTCATCCTGCCGTAACTTTCTTTTCTGGCTCTTTATTTCAAACGGTGATTCACAAAGACATCACCCCCAACTGACCCGAAGTCAGCTAAGAGGTCTAAAACCTCTATAGGACTCAAAGGAGTATCATATACTAACCCAAAGTTAGTTTAACTAACCCGAAGTCAGTTGGAGGTTCAAAACCTCTCTTAGATTCAAAAGATTCATATACTAACCTGGAGTTAGTTTAACTGAATTGAACTCAGTTGGAGGTCTGAAACCTCATTTGGAATCAAAAGAGTCATATACTAACCCGAATTCAGTTGGAGGTCTGAAACCTCACTTGGACTCAAAAGAGTCATATATTAACCTGAAGTCAGTTAGAGGTCTGAAACATCACTTGAACTCAAAAGAGTCATATACAAACCCAAAGTTAGTTTAACTAACCCGAAGTCAGTTGGAGGTCTGAAACCTCACTTGGACTCAAAAGAGTCATATACTAACCTGAAGTTAGTTTAACCGACCCAAAGTCAGTTGGAGGTTTGAAACCTCACTATACTTGATCCCAGATCAAGTGGTTGGACACATGCCATCCTAGACATAGAGAGTACGGCAATCTCCGATGTGTCCATCAGTCTTGCTATTGGTCTCTATCCAGATTTCCCACCTCATTATCCAAGATGAGAGGTACTTCCCATGAGTCTAAAACTCCATGGGTAGGATGCATATGGGGCACAGATCAAAGAGAAGTGAACCAACTCAATATCATCACTATGGGGTGGAAGCACACCAACAAGGTTCAGCAAGCCTAGCCCTGTGGTTTCTTATAGCTCCAAGAAGCCATCCCCAAGCCCCTGGAGCTCCCAGAGCTCATCTTCCAACTCAAGCAGGACCCTCAGAATAGGGTCGTTCCACAATTACAATATTCTCACGGAAGGTTAGGAACTTGACCTTCCCCAAGAGCTTAGTGAGAATATCTGCGACCTGCTCATCAGCTCCTATATGATCGAGCCTTACGGTGCCTTGCTATACCATGTCCTTGACAAAGTGGTACCTAATATAAATATACTTGGATCGATCGTGGAGCACGGGATTCTCTGACAAACGAATCCCACTCTGGTTATCACAAAGGATAACAGTGGTATCTAGCACATGCCCGAACAACTCACTGAAGAGCTTTCACAACCAAATAGCTTCACAACAGGCCATACTCGCTGCAATGTATTCAGCCTCAGTGGTGCTCAAAGCCACCAACTTCTGCTTCCTGCTCATCCAAGATATCGAAGCAGAACCAAGTGTGAAGGAGCATCCATATGTGCTCTTGTGATCCACCACACTTCCAGCCCAATCAGCATCAGTATATCCAGGGAGTCTAAAACTCCTGGTAGTGTATCTCAGCCCATGGTTTATCGTGCCCCGAAGATATCTCAAGAGATTATTGGCACCAACCCAGTGAATGTAATGATGATCAACCATGTGTTGACTCAAAGTTTTCACTGCAAAACATATGTCCGACAAGAGTTCACTAAGAACATCAATGCCACTACGAGTTGACGATACTCGGTAGGATTTCCCAGAGAAGGCCCAACAGCATTTCCACACAAATTCTTGAAGTTGATTTCCATCGGTGTCGACACGGACTTAGATTCCATCGTACCAAATCTCTCCAGTATCTTCACAATATATTTTCCTTGAGAAAGGAAAATCTCACTATGTCTCTGCCAGACCTCCAAGCCGAGGAAGTAATGCATTAGTCCTAGGTATTTCATCTCTAACTCAGAAGCTAGCTCCCTCTTACACTGATGAATGAGAGGGTCATCACCTGTCAAAAAAGAGATCGTCCACATAGAGAACCAGAATGAGAGGCTTTTCTCTATCAACCTTGATGTAAAGGTTCGGATCAACATTACTTCGAGTGAAGCCTAGTTTCATCAAGTAGCTATCTATCCTCTTGTACCAAGCCCTGGGGGCTTGCTTCAACCCAAGAGGGCTTTCTTCAATCTGCATACATGAGAGTCTCTATCTTGGACTTCGAACCCCAGAGGTTGCTTCACATACACCTCTTCCTTTATCAAACCATGCAAAAAAAAAATCTTCACATCCATATGATGGAGACTCCACCCTTGCATTGCAACAAGAGAAATAATAGATCGAATGGTGGTATAGCGAGCCACAGGTGCAAATATATCATCATAATCTATGCCTTCCTTTTGAGAGAAGCCTCGAGAAACGAATCTTTCCTTGTACTTTTTAGCACTACCATCATATCCATGCTTGATATTATAGAGCCATTTCGAGGTGACAACAACTTTGTCCTCTAGTTTCGAGACCACATCCCAGACATCATTCTTCATAATGGACTTGTACTCTTCATGCATAGCATCCTTCCAAACTTGATTCTTTACGGCTTCTACAAATGATCCAGGCTCAAATTATACGATAGTACTCATGGCTGTTAGATACCCTTGGTATCTATTCGACTTCTTGCTTTCACGGAATGTCCCCCTTGGAGCCATATGTCTCTTGGCATCCTCGAGAGTATCCCTGAGCCATGAGGGTCTTCTCTTCTTTGAAGGAGGTGGATCAATAGGGTCCATCGGTCCTTCAACATTAGGTATCATCTCATCTTTAGGCTCTTCCTGCTTCCATATTCTTTCTTCATTATATTCCTTGGAGCTAGGAAGATTTATCACTTTCTTGAGGGAAGCATCTTCATCGAAGGTGACATCGTGGCATATCTCCACTTCTCTTTGACCAGACACATAGATTCTATATGCCTTTGAAGTTTCATTGTAGCCCAAAAACATTCTCTTCTTTCCAGAAGCATCCAGATTTCTTCTCTTCTCTTTTGGCACATGAATGTAGATAGGGCAGCCAAAAACTCTAAAATGAGAAACATCAGGTTTCTTACCAGAGAAGACTTATTCGTGAGTTTTGGAGTCTAGAGTGGAATGCAGGCAAACATTTTGTACGTACACAACAGTGTTAGCAGCTTCTCCCCATAGAACCTTCGGAAGACCTTGGTCACATAGCATGGAAAGGGCAGCTTCCACAATGGTCCTATTCTTTCTTTTAGCAACGCCATTTTCTTAGGAGTATACACAGTTTTGGTCTCCCTCTTAATGCCAACTCCTCTGAAAAATTCATTGAACTCATTTGACTCATACTCGGTCCCATTATCGGTCCTCAAAATCTTGATTTTCTTCCCAGTTTGATTTTCCACCAAGGCCTTGAAGGTACAAAACCATTTGAATGCTTTGTCCTTCTTCTTTAAGAAATATATCCAAGTCTTGCGAGATAATTGATCTATAAAAATCATGTAAAAAGAACATCCTCCAAGGGATGTCATGGGCAGCATACCAGATAAATCAGAATGTATCAATTTCAAGACATAAGATGTCTTTGTGACACTTGAGGGGTAAGGTCCCCTTGTATGCTTTCCTTCGGCACAACCTTGACATACGCCTTCATGATCATTCTTGAATTCGGGCATCCCAAACACCACCTCCCTTGCTTCAGGAAGGGATTTGTAATGAAGGTGTCCAAACCTCCAGTGCCATAACTTAGTTTGACGAGTTGTATCACATGGCATAGCACTTAATGGACTTCATCCAACTTCGTAGAGTGTATCAACTCTAAAACCAATAGTGAGAGCTTCCTTGAAGTTCTTCTTTCAGTCTCGAGGAAGTCCTCTAAGAGCAATGAGGACGAGCTCTCGATAAACTACTTCTTCTCCTATGGCAAGGAGATCATTCCTGATTTCTGTGAGCCTCATAGAATATGATGGAGGCTCATGAATCTTCCCATGCACATATTCCATGACATCTTTATCTTCTAATGCCAAATCCAAGGCCATCTTCCATGCATGATAATCAGACTTGTCAGTCAACTTATCATCAGACCATTGGTCCTTGACAAGACTTCTTCAGTGATTGATTTTCACTCTATCTTGGGCTTCGTCTTCACCTCAACTCTAATACCATGTAATTTTTTGAAGATGTTCTATGCTTAATGAAAATTTACTTCAATATTCTAGTTCCCAATACAATATAGCAATCACATAAACATGAAAGTAAACTTGCTGATAGAACATACCAATAGATCAAAATAGATCAGATTTACATATCTTCTTCTCTAGCAAAGATGTAGAATAGTGTGTGTTACGACAGTCAATAGGATGCTTCAACCAACAAAGTCTTTCTCGGGTCATCCAACCCTACAAGTGTCACACACACAACCCTAAAAGACATATCATCAAAAGTCAACATAATTCAACAAAAGAATCCCACGTCCAGATTTCTGGCATCATCCATATTTTCGACATCCAAATTTACGGCATCATCCAGATTTACGGCATCTATTTCCGGCATCATCCAGTACAGCATCCATTTCCAGCATCATCCAGATTTACGACATCCATTTCCGGCATCATTGAGATTTAGGGCATCCATTTTTACACATGGGAGAGAGATAAGCATCTTCTAGGTTGAACAAACCAATCAGATCATGAGGAATGTGTGTGATGAGATGATGAGAAAATGACCTCCAAGTCTCTCTAATTTATATCCATCAGTGAGGGTTTGTGACACATCTTTTGAGGCACTCAAACCTACATTACAATTTTGGCCGACCTTGCACATAAGTGGAATAAATTGAAAATAAATGTTCTGCTCATACGATCAAGATGATCTTTCGATCAATCTTGCACCTCTCCGAAAGAGGAATCCAATAAAAATATTGGCATCATCATCTGAGTAGTACAACATGGAGTTTGGACCTAGCTACCCAAAATTAGCAAAGATTGTAGTCAAACCGGATGTAAAGTTCATGGAAGACAGACCTTTCAGGAAATCTCGGGAGATACCTCCTGGAGGATAGTATGAGGATGTCCCTATTGACCAGCAGCAATAGAGGGAAGAACCGGAAGGTGGACAGACATCTGGATCAGGCACTATAACTAGCACCAGTATTTCCTCAGGTGAGGTGTTGGAACGGGGTTCCCTAACCTGCGTTTTTGGTACAATTTTGTAAAATTCGGTCCTACGTAGGGGTTTTGGGGTGAGTCAAAGCCCCTAATGTTTTGTAATGGGTTAAAGGGTAGCTCTAGGGTCCACAAACCATGGTTTCTGGACCATAGGATAGTAAATGCTATGATATTATAAATAGATAGATAGTTGGGTCTAGTAAGTAAGGAAGTCGATAGATTAATGCTATGTGAGAATTGTTAAGATCTGTTTGGGTTGTTTTGGGTAAAGACTCATGCTAGCTGTGTGTGCGGAGATCCTCAGTCCTGCTGTGTGAGGACCCTGCTAGGCTGTGTGTGTGGGTTGTTTTTGGGTTTTAAGTGAATCTTTGATATTAATTAATGCGAAGTATCATTGAATTATCTATGTGTTATCTGAATTGGTTGTGTTTACTGCTAAAGTGCATCTGTGATATTTATTTAAGTTGTGAATGTATCTGTGTTCTGGAATTGGCATGAGTATATTTGTGATCTGATATTGGCTGCGATTATAGTTCTCTGTGATGGTATTTGGTAATGCGCACATGGATGCGAATGCACTAATTAGATCTGATAACTTTCTTATGGTTATATGTTGAATACACTGTTAAAAGAGTTGCGAATAGACTCGTTATGTGCGAACCTAGTAAGATATAACACAGATTTGCCTCGAATTTCCTACTCTCTCTCAAGGTGCGGAACCCTGGTTCCAGCACCCTCCCATACTACTTCGGGTGAGACCTTGGCCTGCGAAAGCAGGTCATTGCCGAAAGGGCCAGTAGTATAGGGTTTGTTGGCAAACCTTAACCTCCGAACCTAGGTCAGGACCCCTCAAGCCAAAAAATGGTTCCGTTGCCGGGACCGGGAGCATTTTGAGAGAGAGATCAGGTAATGCCATGAGGTCATTGGAGACCTGAGAGGGTGGAAATTGAAGAGTGGTTTGAAATACAGATTCAGGAATTTGTTGTAAAGGAGAATTGTAGCATGAAGCTGACAGCTGAGAAGTGGAAGAACAAGTACATCTTCACCGAAGTCTATGAAATTTTCTTTGTAACCTTTGTGCATGAGCTTCAGGAGTGGTTGGCCAGGCTCGTAGAATTCCAGACATGTTGGAAGGACGATAAGATTACATAGTGGACACCAGAATTGATTCAACAGCTTGAGATTACTAATAATACGATCACCCGTACAGTAGATCACTGGTTGGATAACGTGCTGGGAGGATTTGTGACAGAATTCGCACTTGATCAGTTCGTATCCTATTCTGAAGCAAAGTGGAGGTTCTTCAAAGGTTTCCTGGGTAAGTTCTTGAAAACACTGCCATTATTAATCAAAATACTATTGTGCGAAAAGGGCGTTCTGTGCAGACACACTAAGTGAATGACCTTTGATATGAGCGAGAGTACAACATGAAGTGGTAAGTACTATTGAACTAATAAAGAAGGAGATAGATCCGTCTACAGTCCATTAAGAGAATCGGTTGCACACGAAAGAAATAGTCCTCCAATTACACCACCTTCAAGTCAGTATAAGGGTAAGAACTCACCCACACCTCCACCACCACCAGAAGAAGATATGGCCACCCACATGAAGCTACCCACCTTTAAGGGTGTAGGAGATGAAGATATGGACCAATTTTGGTTTATAGCAGAATCAGTATGGATTGCGCAGAATGTGGCTACCAATGTTGCAAAGAGAGTGCAGTTATCCCTCACCTTTGAAGGAAGGGCTTTGGACTGGTATATGGGATACGTAGGACATCATGCGGATCCATCTATTCAAGAGATTAAGATGGCTTTAAAAAGGCAGTTCCAAAATCCTAAGTCCTAATCGCAGCTAGTAACTGACCTAAAAGACTTTAGACAAGGACCCACTGAGTTTGTATGGGAAGTTTATTAGTAGTTAAAGAAGGTTATCAGAGATGGTGAATTTCAATATGATGATAGACAACACAAGGAATGGTTTATTATTATGCTACTACCTCACCTGCGCGGACCTATGGGTCAGCAGGTGATTGAGATGCAAGAGAAAGCCTTGGATATTGTTATGAAACTAGAGGCTGCGCCAAGAGACGATGCCCAGTTTGGAGTGTAGCAGATCCAAGGACAACTGGAAGTAATGCACCTTGAAATACAGAATCTGCGAAAATAACGGAGTAAAGAGGCTAGTCCAGACATATGGTGCATAAGATGCAGGGTGTCTGATCATACCAAGGATCAGTGTCCTCTGTTGACAGATTACATGCAAGCTGGGGGACTTAGCCCATTGCGCCCTAAGGAGGTTGCGGGACCAAGTGGCCCGACGTTATGGTGCGCTAATTCTCATGTTGCCGGGCTACACGATACTAACCATTGTCCCCATCTTGGTACTTATGTTCCAGAATTGAAGCAAAAATGGTGTCGATTCTGCTCCTATGTGGGGCATGACGAGCATAACTGTCGGACCTATGACTTGATGATAGATCAAGGAAACCTATACAGGGTACAGGCTGACCCTTCTTCACCATTGTCTCACTCAAGTAGAGGAGGCTCCCCAGTAAGGGGCAGGGGAGGGGGAAGGGGTGGAGGCACAGGTCGTGGAAGAGGACAGTTGATATGTTACAATTGTGGAGAAATAGAGCACTTTGCAAGGGACTGTCTGAACCCTGCGCGACAATATTTCTGTTACTGTCGACAATTGGACCATGTCATTGAAGACTTTCTAGTCCTAATAGTAAAAATGTAGGAAAAACAACAGACACCTACGCAGAATGTGCAGAGGGTTGAGGCGGAACCACGGGATGAGGGACCAAGTATTAATGTCATAACGCGCAGCGGCATGGCTACTGGAGGAGCTGAGGAGAAAGGCGTGACTGAACCTCTTATCCGGAAAGTAGCTGTTAAACAAGAAAACTTGGACCTACAGAAGGAAAAGGAAACCTTTGTCGCAGCTCACAAAGACTTTACTAAGGATGAGGCGTCTACTTTAAAAGCTCCAACAAACCTAAGAACAGACGATGAAGTTAAACCATTTCTACAGGCATGTATGAAGCTGCTATGAAACCAGAAGGCAGTAAGAAATCTACAAGAACTAATAGATAGCTGCGCAAAATGAACTAACCCTCCCCTGAAAGTTAAGGATGTGCACAAACTTTACAAGCATAAGAAACTCACTGGTTGGGAAATGCGGCTAATAGCACAAATTGGTGACTATGAAATGGATCAGTCTATTTTGGACCTAGGGTTATATGTGAACGTACTGCCCAAGAAAACTTGGTAGCGGATAGAAGAGCCTAAGTTGGAATGGTCTACTATCCAACTGTGCATGGCTAACCAACAGAAAACCATATCATTAGGGAGGTTGTCAAAGATTATGGTAGATATCGCAGGAGTTAAGGTCCGCGTCGACTTTGACGTAATTCAGATTGTGGAAAATGCGGACCACTATCCTGCGCTCCTAGGACTGGATTGGGAAATAGACATGGGAGGCATTATCAACCTAAAGAAAAGGAGCATGGTGTTTGAGAATGAGGGTACGAGGGTGTCCCACTAGACCCTGCAGAAGGAGAGCATTATACATAACCAGTGCGTGAAGAAGAGGATGTGGATCACATATATAATTTACCGCTCGGGACGAGGATTGAATTAATCCTACGGCTGATGGTGTGCTTTTCTGGGAGAAGGACAGTGAATGATTCTCTGACTTTGACGGGGAGATAGAAAATTGTCAGAATAGGTTACATGATGTATCTGCACTGTGATGTCTTAGAATCACAAGGGATTTCCAGTGTATCTCCTCAGAGGTAAGAGAGTTGCCCTACTTTGATGGTTTTGGTAGTATTAGGGAGTTTTTGAAAACATTTCAAGCTGAAGTCCCAGGGGAGCGAAGGATGTGGGCCCTTAATCTAGCCATGCACACAAACCTTGCAAGGTGGTGGGACACGCATAAGGCGACGTTCCAGGATTGGGAAGAGTGTAGCGAGATGATGGTCCTGCGGTTTGAACCCCCGATTCACCTGCACGAAAGTACTTTCCTTAGCCCAGGGGACCCACGCGAGCACTTGTCCGCATGGATGGAGGAATGGTGCGAAAGAACTACAGAGGAATGGGTCCACCTATTCATTCATGCCTTGGAATAACCCCCACCACATGATATTTAGATGCAGAATTACACCAGTGCACCCGCCACTGGGAAACCCTGAAGAACGAGTTTTTAGGGACATTCAGTTTGATAGGTGTAAAGGAGGCACTCGAAGAAGCTCTGCATGATATAGATGCCTTAGTATTTGATGAATCACGCCCTTGTGCAACACATGGGGCACCAATGTGGGAGACGCAGATGTAGGATATTGCCAATTGTCGCAATCTATCAATGGAGAAATGTGATGAAGACCTGCGAAATATCTCTATCCTGGAGTCGGAGGGAGAATGCGCAGTTGTTGGACCCCCACTGCAAATCATCGATGTCACTAAGCCTCTGAAGTTGCGAGAAGTCAACATTGGGATGGAGGAGCAACCTAAGCTAGCTAAAATAAGGGATTAATGGGATGATTATACTGTTGGAAGAGTCGCGAAACTCCTCACCGAATACCAGGACCTATTTCCAACGAAATTCTCAGAACTCAAACGAATTACAGGGGACCTAGGGGTCATGCGCATCACTTTAAAACTAGATACGTGCCCTGTGAAACAGTGCCCTTATCGATCGAAACCCAAGTATAAGCAGAAATGCAAGGAAGAACTTGACAAAATGATAGTCGCATGTATCATTGAACCAGTCGAATAGTTAGATTGGGTAAGTCCTATGGTGGTTGAGGAGAAAAAGACTAAGGGAGAGATATAGATCTGTGTTGACCTGCACAAACTGAATGATGCTTGCGTACATGATCCCTTTCATATGCCATTCTTAGATAAAATCCTTGATAGCGTGGGGGGGCAGGAAGCGTACTCGTTCACGGATGGGTTCTCATGCTACCATCAAATCAGGATCGCACCTAAATATCGTAGCAAAACTACGTTCGCCACTAAATGGGGATCTTTCCAGTACACTGTCATGTTGTTTGGGCTCAAGAATTCCCCTGCCATATTTTCACGAGTGGTGGTCGCAGTATTCAAGGAGTTCATCCACAAGTTTTTGGAGGTATATTTTGATGACTGGACCGTCTTCAGGTTGGTAAAGAAGCACATCTCAAACTTGTGCATGATGCTGGACACCTATGGAAAGCACCAAATTTCCCTGAATATCAACAAGTGCATATTTTGTGTACCCTTTGGGATCCTGCTAGGTCACATAGTCTGTCGACAAGGATTAATTGTTGACCCCGCCAAGATAGCAGTTATCATCAACCTGGCAATACCTACAACTGAGAAACAGTTGTGCTCTATCCTCGGACATACAAGCTACTACAGGAAGTTCATTCAAGGGTACACGCTGATCACAGCACTTATGGAAAAGTTGCTAAAGAAGGACGTTTCATTTTTTTAAGACAAAGGGTGTCATAAGAGCTTCGAACTACTAAAGTAAAAGATAGTCTCTGCGCCTATCCTCATATTTCCTGACTGGGCGAAGGTTTTCCATGTTCACGTAGATGCGTCAGGGATCGCCCTAGGAGCTGTCCTAACGCAGCCTAGAGATAGAGACATTGACCATCCAGTTTCATTTGCTAGTAGGAAACTTTTTGGCGTGGAGCGCAACTACTCCACTACTGAGCATGAAGGGTTGGCCATGGTATACACCCTGCAAAAATACAGGTGTTATCTATTAGGAGGGCACTTCATGATGTTTACAGATCACTTGGCTTTGAAGTACCTAGTGAATAAGCCTGTGTTGGGGGGGAAGATTTGTCGATGGCTGCTGCTATTTCAAGAATATGATTTTGAGATTATCATATAGCCAGGGAAGTTGAATGATGGGCTAGACCACTTATCCTGAATCGAGAGTGGTGAGGAACCAACCAACCTAGAAGGACTGCCCGATGCGTAGCTGTTTGCGATTAAGGTGGTTGATGTGCACTTCGCCGAAGTCATTCACTTCTTAACTACAGGGATGGCGCTTGCAGAATATCCAGTACAACAAAAGAAGGAGCTGGTAACCCGAGCTGCGGATTTTACCATCATAGCGGGCCATCTGTATAAATTAGGAGCTGATGAAGTGTTGCGAAGATACGTTTTGGAACATGAACGGCACGCCATATTAGCAGAAGCTCACAGGGGCGTAGCAGGAGGTCACTACGCAAGGAAAGCGATGACACATAAGATTTTAAGAGATGGACTATGGTGGCCCACACTGCATAGCAACTCTCATGATTATTGCAAAGCCTGTGACACTTGCCAAAGGACAGGAAGATCGTCGTGCAGAGGTGAAATGCCCCTACAACCGCAGGTGGCCCTGCAAGCATTTGACAAATGGGCCATAGACTTCGTGGGGCCCATCAACCCGCTAAGAAAGAAGAAGGTGCGTGCTACATCATCACTGGGACTGATTATGTAACTAGTGTTTCACGGACGAATTCCTCTTGCGGACAAGAGCGATCTCCCTAGTATCCTAAGGATATCTAGAAACAAACAGACAGATGTAGACCATTTTCTCTAGACTATTTTGCTTAAGAATTTCTCATGAAATGCGGATAGATACTCCTACCTGAAGTCCAATGCTTGTTCAATCTTCAATCCAGTCGCTTCAGAAGTTATTGATCTAGCATATAAGATCTGCAATCAAAGACAAGCAAACTAAATCAAAAGCATCTGCAAAATATGATAATTTGAAAGCAATAATATATCTTAGTGATCAAGGAGTCTAAGAATTAAATCATTCAAAAGATAAATGAACAACTCAATGAGAAAATAGAATCCATTTTTATTAACTTTGAATAAAGAAGAAACCTTACAACCTTGACGCCTTGATGTTTGTACAGGTTCTTATGGGGTCCCGAATAGCCATTTTCCTCAGTTTGACAAGACTCCAACTCTCTGAATCAACATAATACTATGGCCATGAGTATGTAATCTCTCTCATGCCAACGATGCCAACTGTGGAGAGTATAATTTCTCCAACAATTCTCTTCTACAAGCTAAGAAGTAAGTATCCACTACTAAGTATCCAAAAAATACCCTTGAGACTGAAACTTGGTCTCAATTTATAGCTAAAGGGAGGTAGTTTTAGCTCCAAAAAGGAAGGGATAAAGCCCTCTCATTATGGGATTTTAGCTCCAAAAACCAAGGGATAGCTCCATTTATGAAGGGATGAAGGTTCATAAATGGAAGGGACGAAGCTCGACCAAATAACGCTTCTAGAAGGCCCCAGCTGGGAGAATATTCGACCAACTGGGCTTCTAGAACTTAATTTTCTTTTTATTTTACCTTTTACGGGGGTCCACAGTTTTAATGAGCTTTACATGTGAGATGTACCGCAGTTTTTATAGCAATTAGTCGCGGTACCGCAGGGAATGACTAGGAAAAGTGCGGGAGTAGGCTTTTTAGGATTTTTAAGAGCTTCTTCCAGTTCCAAGACTTGATTTGGGTAACTTTATGTTTTTAGACTTTCGAGGGAGTAATAAATAGGTAATGATGAACCCATATAGACAGCTAAATGTCATGGTGGCAAATTTTAGTGTAACAGAATGCCCCCTAAAGTGCGAAGTTTGAGGAGTTCTGAAGAATTCTGAAGAGTGAAATGCTTTATCATTCTAAGGATCAGTCTGCAGGAACACCAGTTGAAACCTTGAAAAAAAATTCAATGCAAGCATATATATATATATGTATATCATCGCTAAGGTAGGCATTCCCATACTCAGATAAAAAATAACTACATGTTCTGATACAGAAATGATTTTATAATTATATGAAGAGTAGACACAGTATGGACGCATCCATCTGTTAGAAGTAGTCTACTGTATGAATAATAAAATTCCTCGCAGCCTGGATGGTGGAAACTAGATCCAGGGTCTTGATTTCTGCTTTTCGAACTAGTACAATTCTATCCATGCGATTGATTGTGTCGAAGTCGAACATGGTAGAAACCACTTGATTACCAGTCAATGATGTGAACTGTTAACAAATGTGAGAGAAACCACCAATAATGATAATGGTTCTCAAAGTACTCATTAGAATCCATGAAATGTGAATTTGTGATCTGAAGTCGAACATTTCACAGAATCGTTCGATCGAAGGTCAATGATGCAACCTTTCGTCGAAGGCGAGAAACCTGACATTAGGGCATGAAAATTCCAAGGTACTGTTAGGATTCTAGATCAACTTTCTAGATGATGAACTGTCGTCGATAGAAAGTGATCCGTCGTAGAAAAGCCCACGACATGAAACCATTAGGCCAAGTTTTGAAGAAAGTTTTAGCAAGGACTGACTCAGGGATGGTCAACGCGAATGGAGACAAATGTTTGCAATGAATGGTTTATTAAATTGATCTCTTGAACACATAACGACACTACAGATGGTGACGATTGACCTAAATCTAATACCCAGAAACTGGCTAAAGTCTTTCAATGTGGTTTGATTAACTATTTGGTCAAAGGATTTTCCCAACCCAGACATGAATGTGACAAAAGTGTCGTGTTCAAGAGTGGTATACGACTTTTTAAAAAGAAGTGTGACAATTGGATTCATTTTCTCTCTTTTTCCCCCACCATTTCTGGCAAGTACCTCTTTATTTTTGACAAGCTTGAGGAAGATAACATTTGCTTGTTATATAATCCCATCCTTCAGATGAGTCCAACTTAGTATTAAAATCAAACTCTAAGAAGGAGTGGTTTGTTCCTGTTTATAATTTACAGTTCCTTTACTGTTAAGTTTTAACGAGTCCAGTACAGGTGAAACTCGGTGTTTTTCAATTTTAGGGAGTCAGAAGAAAAACTTAAGAAAACTTTGTGGGTGTACCTTTTTGTAAATTTAGTCTTTTAAGCCCGAAAAAGGAAAAATAATGCAGGAGAGAACTTTATTGACTATGATTAGTCAACGTATACATTTTTCGTAAATAGTCAATTTCAGTCCGGAAAAGGGGTAAACTTATACTGAAGGGATGATTGTTCATTTCCTTTAATGAGTTCTAATAGTCAAGCACTCGGCAATCTTTTCATGTTTAGAGAGTCTGAAAAGGGTTTAAAAGAGGACTCCATGGTTTTGCTTTTTCAGTAAGTTTTAACGATTTCAAAAAAGTGATAAAAACATACTCATATAATGTCGTTTTTTCTGTAAATTTTAACGAATTCGAAAAAGTGACAAAAATCATACTCATTTGCCAAAATGATTATTTCACCCGAAAATCCTGTATTCTGCACAAAAAACCAAAAAAATTAAACATACATGTTTTATATAAGTAAAAATTATTTGAAAAACAACCTTTCAAAGTGGAAAATAAACAAAATATTATTTTATTTATTCAAAAAATCTTATAAAAAATAGTTTAACCAATTCATTTTTACCATTTGCATCCAGATTGAAAGTTGAGAGCTTTTGGTAGGAAAAGTTCCGAAGGAGATATCAGAAGAACCGACCGTCCGAATTCAAAACCGTCGACTCCAAGTAATCCACAATTCATTTCTCTTCATTTTTGTCTGTTTACATTCTCTTTTTAGGCTTTAGAATCATTTTTTAGGAGAAAAATAGGTTCAAAAAATCGCTCTCGGGGTACTGCAGGTAAAACACACAGTGCAAAGGAAAATTATCGGGGTCCCGCACTTTTCGTGTATGACACGTGCGGTAGCTCGTGTTGGAAATACTGAGAGGGGGGGTGAATCAGTATTCCTTTCAATTAGAGAATTAGTTCATCTTCAATTATTATCATTGTTTGTACAATGATAGCAGAAAACAAGAGGAACACAAATGCACACAGTTTTTAAGGTGGAAACCCACTTCGGGACAAAAACCACCTAATGCTTTTCTAATAATTCTTTAATATTCAACTCCAATTGAAAATAAAGCTCCAAATTTCTAGAATCTAGAAAATCATTCTTCTACAGCTCCCACTGGATGGACGCTCCAACGCCCGAGATTCTTCAGTAGTCAACTGAACGAATGCCCCAACACCCAATGAGCTAAAACTCACCCTAGCACCACCCTACCACCCTCTAGAAGAATAAAAGAAGAATGGACTCCCATACCAGGGAAAATGGTCCACTTTACAACGATATAGAATGATGTAGAAAAAGAAGATATACTAGACCATAACCCCAACTTTGACACAAACACCTAATGATGATCCTAGACCTCTCAACACTGCCTCTTCAACCCTTGGCAGATAGATACTAGTACAATTTGTACAATAATGTATTTACAAGGACTAAGTACAATGATACATTTACAATGATTGTATGCAGTGTTGTCCACTTGAAGAATTCATATGATGAACTTATTACTACTGTTATGGACCTTGGTTGCTGCTCTTTTCATGCTACCCTCTGTTGCACCTTGCTTTGCTTTGCTGCTATAGAAAGTCTGGTCCTTTACAACCCTTGACAACACATGATCTAGTTTTTTCTTGCCTTTTAGGAGATCGATATTGAATCTAGTGTATCTCTGTTATTTCAGATCCTCAATATCTGATTTTCGGTCCTGTAGTAGTCCTCTGAGTTGTCTTTCCAATGCCATAGGTCTGACCCAATTTGGATTCTTCAAGAGAGAGTTATACCCAATCTCTCACAATGCCCTAATTATGGATTGTTTCAGCAGAGCGCACTTGTACGGAATGCCACGTGTCATTGTTTCTACATTTGGCTCTGAAATTGATAGAGAGAAAAGTACACACAGTGAAATATCCGCCACTTTTTACGGAATTCCAATTCGATACTCAGAGAGAGTTATTACAAATTTACCAAGGTCACTTCTTTGAGATGAATTTCAGGAGCCTACAAAAACCCTGACTTCCACAGATCATATCTCCAAAAATATTGCGCACATTGATGTAAAATTTTTACAACAGCTTCCTCAGGATTTCGGCTTCGCCTCATAAAAATTTCAGCTTCTGAACCTTCGTAGAAACAAATTTAGAGCGCAAATGCAATGATGACCTGTTTCAGATGGCGAAATCCCTTGCCTAAGGAGGAAATGAGGATCACAATTTATATAAATGCATAGGTTGAGAAGGGCTTCAACAAGTGAAAGTGGGAGGGATTTTAGGAGCTTAAAAAATATTAATTATTACTTTTCAGTGACCCATTCCCCAACCCCATGGGGTTTTAACCCACTAACTGGGGGTACAAACTTCAAACATGAATATCTCTCAAACCATGAAGAATTACATGGCTTGCCATATATCAACGGAAACATCTCGACAAGTAGAAACCATCAAAAACATTATTGACCCAGAATATATTAATTTGGTAGGTCAAAATTCCCATGCAATATTGGGTTAGCCCCTGGTGCTGCTTGGATTGACATCAATGACAACCGCTGATCAACAATCTCCCCCTTTGGCATTGATGGCAACACAAGTACTCTCCATGCGAATCAACAATATCTCCCTTTGGCATTGATGGCAACACAAGTACTCCCCCTGCGATCATGACACCTCTTCCTACAACATTCTCTCCCCCTTTGACATCAATGGCAAAGGGTAACTCCCCCTGAAACACAACCATCCTACGAACCTGTACACACTTCCACTCCCCCTGACACGCAACCGTCCTGCAGACCTGTAATCTAATGAGAACTTGGGAGAATCCCAAGCTTTTGATGAAGATATTCAAATGCTTCACGACGTAAAGGTTTAGTGAAGATACAAGCAATTTGTTCTTTTGTACAAACATACTCAAGTTTGATATTCTTTTTTGTGACTTGTTCTCTAACAAAATGATATTTGATTGGAATGTGTTTTGTTTTTGAATGCATGACAGAATTCTTGGAGATGTTGATGGCACTAGTGTTGTCACAGAATATGGGAATAGGCTCACTGAATTTTAC
Source organism: Pinus albicaulis (assembly GCA_034641835.2). Lineage (NCBI taxonomy): Eukaryota > Viridiplantae > Streptophyta > Pinopsida > Pinales > Pinaceae > Pinus > Pinus albicaulis. The sequence goes on along the minus strand of CM076571.1, from coordinate 289,632,042 downwards.
TTAAAGATCTTGCAAAGTTTGTTTCATCCAAAGGACATGAGTACAACATGATGCTGCTGCAATGTATTCTACTTCCGCTGTAGATAACGAGATTGAAGTTTGCTTTTTTCTCAGCCATGATACGAGACAACCACCTAGATAGAATGTTGTTCCACTAGTACTCTTACGATAATCAACGCTTCCTGCCAAATCTGCATCTGTAAAGGCTTGAATAATGAGATTGTTACCCTTGGGATACCACAAACCATATTCTTTTGTGCCCTTTAGATATCGAAGAATTATTTTGACAGCAATAATATGTGATTCTTTTGGTGCTGCTTGGAATCTTGCCACTTGTCCAACTGCTTGAATAACATCTGGCCGAGATGCTGTTACATATAGAAGACTACCAATCATAGATCTGTACAACCTCTGATCCACATCCTTAGATGAGTCGTCTATGTTCAATTTGCAGCCTGTTACCATCGAAGTAAGGACGGGTTTGCAATCTTCCATTTTGAATTTCTTGAGCATTTCCTTGATGTACTTGGCTTGACATATAAGTATTCCTTTCTCTTGCTGAGATATTTGAAGCCCTAAGAAGTATGTCAGCTCACCAAGTAAAGACATCTCAAACTCACTTTGCATCTTTGTAGAAAAGTTATTACTTAGTCGATCATCATTGCTACCAAATATTATATCATCCACATATACCTCAACGACTGTTAAATTATTTTTATCTATTTGTACATAAAGATTGCTATCAACAGTACCTTTCTTGAACCCTTGTTGACGTAGATATCCATCAAGACAAGCATACCATGCTCTGGGAGCCTACTTGAGACCATATAGAGCCTTCTTTAACCTGCAGACATAGTCTTCTTTTTGTGATAGTAGAAAACCTTCAGGTTGTTCGATGTAAACTTCTTCTTCTAATTCTCCATTCAGAAACACTGACTTAACATCCATTTTGTAGACTTTGATTTTTCTTGAACATACATATTCGAAAAACATTCGGATGGCTTCCATTCTGGCAACTGGTGCAAATGTTTCGTCGAAATCAATTCCTTCCACTTGTGCATAGCCTTTGCAAACCAATCTTTCTTTGTTTCTGGTATCCTGCCCATCTTCATTCAATTTGTTCCTGAACACCCATTTAGTCCCAATGACATTTTTATCTTTTGGTCGTGGAACTAATTCCCAGGTGTCATTTTTCTCAATTTGATCCAATTCTTCATTCATAACTGTTACCCAATGTTCATTCTGGTTGTCTTCCTCAAAACTACTAGGCTCAAAGGTTGCTAGAAAAGCAATGTGAGCTTGCTGTGATGAACGAAGCTGTCGACCTTCATTTATGTCACCAATGATTTGATTTGATGGATGGTTTTTTTGAATCCACTCTTTTGTTCTCCTTGGAGGAGCTTGTTGTTGTTGTTCTGGTATATCTTGATGATCATTGTTTACTTCTTCCTTGTTGATAGTTGCTTCTTGTTCTACAATTTTATCTGTGTCTTTTTTAGCCTCTGTCTCAAGTTTCAAAGATTCTAGATCCTCATCATTACTCGCTAGAACACCATCTTCGTCAAATGTAACATTTATGCTCTCCACTGTCTGTTTTCGTCTTAGATTATAGCATTTATAGGCCTTTATTTTGCGTGAGTAACCAACAAAGATACCTTCATCAATACGTGATTCAAACTTACCCAAATTTTGATCTTCTCTTTTTATATAACATTTGCTTCCAAATATTCTGAAATATTTTACATTAGTTGGTTTTCCTTTACATAATTCATATGGAGTCTTGTTGCAATTATTCCAGAGAAAACTTCGGTTGATAATGAAGATTTTCGTATCAATTGCTTGAACCCAGAATTTTTCATCCAATTTTGATTCCTTCAACATTGTTCTACCCATTTCCTGTATGGTTCTATTCTTTCTTTCAGCAACTCCATTTTGTTGAGGTGTTCGTGTTGTTGAAAATTGCTTTTTTATTCCATTTTCGTCACAGTATTGCTGAAATAATTTGGAAGTGAATTCTCCACCATTATCTGATCTTAAACACTTTATTTTCAAATTAGTTTCATTTTCAACCAACTCCTTGTAGATCTTAAAGCAATCAAATGCTTCAAATTTTTTCTTTTGAAAACTGACGGTTGTCATCCTGGTATAGTCATATATCATTAACATGAAATATAATTCTCCGTATAAGCCTTTTGTTCTCACAGGACCACATAGATCAGTATGTATCAATTCCAATGGATGTGATGCAAAATGTTCTTTTGTTTTAAATTGGAATTTTGTCTGCTTGCCATGCCAACATGCCTCACATAGTGTGTTGGAAGGTTTTGATATTTTCGGCATTTCTCGTACTACTTCCTTTTTGCTTATCCTGACAAGATTGTCAAAGTTTATGTGACCCATTCGTTTGTGCCATAACCAACTTTCATCTTCTTTAGCTAGTAGACATGCTTTAGTTGCTTCATCTAGAACATATATGTCGTTTGGAGCTCGACTTGTTGTAGCCACAATTTTACCATACCTACCTTTCCTGATTTCACATTTTGTGGAGTTGAATAGCATTGTGTGTCCTTGATCACACATTTGTCCAACACTGAGCAGATTGTGATTCATGTTTTCGACCAATAGAACATTCTTGGCTATAACATCTTTGCTCCAAGAGTGACGGTATCTGATCCTATAACATTTGAAGATCCATCATTTCCAAAGGATATGGTTCCATCCTTCTTCTCTTTCAGAGATACAAATTTCTTTCTATCTCTAGCCATATGCGTTGAGCAACCGTTGTCAACATACCACACATATTTATTTTTTTGAGCCTTGAGAGCAAGAGCACAATTATCAGTCTTATTCTTCTTCCATGTTCATTCATTCTGTGGCTTCAAAGATTCTTCTGGAGGATTTTCACGTCTGCAGTCTCTGGCTATGTGTCCAAAGTTCTGACATTTGTAACATTCCATATTATTTCTTAAATGTTCAAATCTATTGATGTTTAGTTGAGCCCTGGGAGGTTCATATTTGAAGAATATCTTGGAATTGTATTGGTTCCTAGGGTACGTGCGACATTCTATAGCTTTATGACCAAATTTTCCACATGAATAACAATAGCCATGAGAAATATGTTGGTCCCTGGATGAAAAACTTCATCGAGGAATCGTCTTCCAAGTATGTGCTTTCGAATCTTGTCCAATGAAGTCTTCATGTATGTCAGATCTCATAGGTTCCTTGTATTTTGTTGTAGAAGGTCCTACTTCTTCTTCTTTGTAACCGAGGCTAGTTCTGTCATTGTAAGATCGTTGATTGTTGATGAGTTCTTCCAATGCCCTTGAGTTGTTGTCATAGTTTTGGACAGTTTTTCCCTTCTTCACTTCCTTACGCATCGAGACTACTTCAGCTTCTAATACTTCCCTTTCTTGGTTGCTTTCTTCCAACTTCTTTTGAAGTGACTCTTCAATACATTTGTGTTCTTCAACCTCAATTTTGAGACCTTGAACTTGTTCTTCAAGAGTATTGGAACGGATCTTCTTAGCATTGAGCTCTTTTATAAGCTTGATTGCCTCATAAAATTCTTCTATGGTCAACCCTTATTCTTCATTGTTTGATACTTCTTGTTTATTGTGCTTGGCCATAAACAATACTTTCTCATTGGCTTCTTATTTGCTATCACTTTCTTCATCGAATGATGAGCTATCTTCTTTAGAGAGAAAGTTCCTTTTGGATCCTTTCTTTTTGCCTTGCTTGTTGAATTTCTTAAAGCCTTTCTTTCCTTTTGAGTTGCCATCACTTTTGTTCAGACATTTTTCTCAGAAATGCCCAACCTCACCACAAACGAAACATCTCAATGGAAGTTTACCTTTGAATTTTCCCTTACCAGGTTTTAGTTTTCTCGTAAAGTAAGCATATTCTTCATCTGAAAGACTTTCTCCATCATCTCTCTTTTCTTCACACTTGCAGGTGCATGTCATTTCAATTGAAGGTTGTTTGTCCTTATTGGTTTTCTTAGATGCAACGAACGCAGTTTCTAGATTTGAAGTACCCTTTTCTTCATCAAGTCTCATTTCATATGCTATGAGAGCTCCATGTAATTCTTCCTCACTGAGTTTGTCCATATTTGCATTGTATTCAAAGACCGATACCTTTGGATTGAATCTCCCTAGTAATGTTCTAAGAATCTTCCGTATAATAGTCTTCTCATCAACTGGCTCTCCCAATCCTTCCAGAGTATTGGTTATTTCATCAACGTATTGGAAGTATGCAGCAATGTTGCAATCTTCTTTCATTCTGAGTTTCTCAAATTTTGCTCTATAGATTTGATGCTTTGCTTCTTTGACATTTAAGTCACCTGCATATATATTTTCAAGCTTGTCCCATACATTTTTGGAGGTTGTACAACCCAACACCTTATGATAAGCAGATTCAATAAGTCCACTGATAATAATATTCTTTGCTTTTGCATCATTTACCAAATTCTTCTTACCTTGTTCATCTGCGGTTGATGTAAATCCATTTTGAACAGTGTCCCATACTTTGTAACCTTGCGCCAAGAGATAGACCTCCATTCTTCCTTTCCAAAGTGCATAATTATTTTCATTGAATAGAGGTACACCATTCTTGGTATGCTCCATGACCTCCTTCCAGCTATTAAACTGCTATTGAAGGAACCAAGCTCTGATACCAATTGTTGGAAATACTGAGAGCGGGCAGTGAATCAGTATTCCTCTCAATTAGAGCATTAGTTAATCTTCAATTATTATCAGTGTTTGTACAATGATAGCAGCAAACAAGAGGAACACAAATGTGCATAGTTTTTAAGGTGGAAACCCACTTCGGAACAAAAACCCCCTAATGTTTTTCTAATAATTCTTTAATATTCAACTCCAATTGAAAATAAAGCTCCAACTTCCTAGAATCTAGAAAAGCATTCTTCTACAGCTCCCACTGGATGGACACTCCAACACCCGATATTCTTCAGTAGTCAACTGAACGGATGCCCCAACACCCACTGAGCTACAACTCACCCTAGCACCACCCTGCAACCCTATAGAATAATAAAAGAAGAATGGACTCTCGTACCAGGGAAAATGGTCCACTTTACAATGATATAGAATTATGTAGAAGAAAAAGATATACTAGACCATAACCCCAACTTTGACACAACCACCTAATGATGATCCTAGACCTCTCGACACTGCCTCTTCAACCCTTAATAGATAGATACAAGTACAATTTGTACAATAATGTATATACAATGACTAAGTACAATGATACATTTACAATGATTGTATGCAGTGCTGCCCACTTGAAGACTTCATATGATGAACTTATTGCTGCTGTTATGCACCTTGGTTGCTGCTCTTGTCATGCTACCCTCTGCTGCACCTTTCTTTGCTTTGCTGCCGTAGAAAGTTTGGTCCTTTGCAACCCTTGACAACACATGATCTAGCTTTTTCTTGCCTTCTAGGAGCTCGATATTGAATCTGGTGTATCTTTGTTATTTCAGATCCTCAATATCTGATTTTCGGTCATGCAGTATTCCTCTGAGTCATCTTTCCAATGCAACAGGTCTGACCCAATTTGGATTCTTCAAGAGAGAATTATACACAATCTCTCACAATACCCTAATTATGGACTGTTTCAGCAGAGCGCACTTGTACGGAATACCACGTGTCATTGTTTCTTCATTTGGCTCTGAAATTGATAGCGAGAAAATTACAGACTGTGCACTATTGCCACTTTTTACGGAATTCCAATCCGATACTCAGAGAGACAGTTATGACGAATTCACCAAGGTCCCTTCTTTGAGATGAATTTCAGGAGCCTGCAAAAACCCTGACTTCCACAGATCATATCTCCAAAAATTTTGCACACATTGATCTGAAATTTTTACAGTAGCTTCCTCAGGATTTCAGCTTCGCCTCATAAAACTTTCAGCTTCTGAACCTTCATAGAAACAAAGTTAGAGTGCAAATTCCACGATGACATGTTTCAGATGGCGAAATCCCTTGCCTAAGGAGGAAATGAAGATCACAATTTATATAAATGCTTAAGTTGAGAAGGGCTTCAACAAGTGAACGTGGGAGGGATTTTAAGAGCTTAAAAAATATTAATTATGACTTTTCAATGACCCATGCCCCAACCCCATGGGGTTTTAGCCCACTAACTGGGGGTACAAACTTCAAACATGAATATCTCTCAAACCGTGAAGAATTACATGGTGTGCCATATATCAATGGAAACATCTCGACAAGTAGAAACCATCAAAAACATTATTGACCCAGAATATATTAATTTGGTAGGTCAAAATTCCCATGCAATATTGGGTTAGCCCCTGGTGCTGCTTGGGTTGACATCAATGACAACCGCTGATCAACAGCTCACACTGTCTTAATGCAAAAAGTGCGGAGGCACCGTGAACAAAATAAAAATATGTTTTCTCTCAAATTAGGCCAAATTTTTCCATTCTAATTGGATCTAATATTTCAAAGTGTCTATTGCAGAGTATACACAATGCTTGAATGGGGAGAACGTGAACATGAGGAAGTAGATGAAGCAGCTGGAGTATAATTTCTCCAGCAATTCTCTTCTACAAGCTAAGAAGTAAGTATCCACTACTAAGTATCCAAAAAGTACCCTTGAGACTGAAACTTGGTCTCAATTTATAGCTGAAGAGAGGTAGTTTCAACTCTAAAAAGGAAGGGATAAAGCCCTCTCATTATGGGATTTTTGCTCCAAAAACCAATGGATAGCTCCATTTATGAAGGGATGAAGGTTCATGAATGGAAGGGACGAAGCTCGATCAAATAGCACTTCTAGAAGGCCCCAGTTAGGAGAATATTCGACCAGCTGGGCTTCCAAAACTTACTTTTCTCTTTATTTTACCTTTTACAAGGGTCCGCAGTTTTAATGAGCTTTACGTGTGGGATGTACCGCAGTTTTTATAGCAATTATCCGCGGTACCGCAGGGAATGACTAGGAAAAGTGCGAGAGTAGGCTTTTTAGGATTTTTAAGAGCTTCTTCCAGTTCCAAGACTTGATTTGGGGAACTTTATGTTTTTAGACTTCTGAGGGAGCAATAAATAGGTAATGATGAACCCATATAGACAGCTAAATGTCATGGTGACAAATTTTAGTGTAACAACTAGATGGGCCGAAGCACAAGCTATGAAGGACTGTACTGCAGATACCGTTGCGCACTTCATTTTTGAACATATTCTAACCAAGTTTGGTTGCTCGAAGATATTAATGAGCGATAGAGGTACACATTTTATTAATGAAACAATACAGGCCTTGACTGAAGAATTTTGGATCCACCACGCGAAAAACACCATGTATGATCCACAGGCAAATGGAGTTGTAGAAGCTTTTAATAAAATCTTGGAGCAGGCACTGACCAAGGTCTGTAATGTCGATCGCAACGACTAAGACATGCGCATCTCGTCAGTCCTTTGGGCCTATCAAACCACCTACAAGAAGCTGACTGGGAAAACACCGTTTCGGATGGTTTATGGCAAGGAGGCCATTATGCCCATGGCGTATATTGTTCCTAGCCTACGCATCGCGGCCTTTACCAACATGGCAGAGCCTGATATCATGGAGGAGCGGTTAGCACAGCTTGTAGCCTTGGAAGAAGATCGTTTCATTGCTAAATTCCATCAGCAAGTTCAGAAGGCTTGGGATAAGGCATGGCATGATCGACATATTCGGCAAAAGACATTTGTGGAGGGAAAACTGGTCCTGCTATACGATAGCTAGTTTGTGAAACACCCAGGGAAGTTCTGTCAGCACTAGCTAGGTCGCTATATGGTAAAATAAATTACTGACGAAGGAGCGGTCCGGTTAGCCACCGTGCGAGGTGATATGATACCAGGATATGTCAATGGAAACTGACACAAACCATACTGAATCAAATCACTGTATGGCCAGAGTAGCTGTATGGGGTGAAATACGAGTAGGCAGGAGGACAAACGTAGGCAAGACCGTGGTACACGCAGGTATCAATCGAAGGTCTGGAAGCACAGAGAGGTGCACTGGAAGCGTAGGGGTGCACTCAGAGCGCATGAGATGTGTTGGAAGTGCAGAGGTAATCTACAAGTGCGAAAACTAGCCATTGGAATAGTAAAACTGGGTAAAAATAAAATTTTACCGTTGAAAGGAGCGGGCGGCCAACAATTAATGAGGCGATTTCCGAAGATTTTTTACCGTTTACTTGATGGTAAGTTTCTGATAAGCCTCACCCAACCGTTGGTGATCTCCAAGGCTATAAAATCAGAAGGATAGCTCAAAAGAGGGTTCCATGTATCTTGAACAGTTTTTGCTTTGCGAAATTCTAGGACTGTTGCGCTTTGTTCATGTCTAATCGTGCTTCCCCCTCTTATAGTAGTAACCCTAAGTTCATTTTTCGCGCAAGAATGACTGCGAATAATCTCGTTGAATCTTCCCAAACTGTGGCCTCGATGGAGAAAGAATCTGAGGAAGTACTAGAAGTCACCCCTGAAGTTGAGGAGGTTATGTCCACACTGAGCAAGGGAAAGAAGAAGGGGAAGGGAAAAAGCCAGGAGCAAGGGTTGGGGAAACCTGCGAAGTGGGTTGGGGAAACCTGCGAAGTGGGTTGGGGAAACCTGCGAAGTGGGTTGGGGTGAAGCTGCGTACTTCCCCTCGAAAACATTAAATCCACGCGAACGGTGCCCCAGGCGCGTTCACCCAACCCATTAAAGAGACCTCTGTTTGCTCAGGAAGAGGCCCAGATCGCTGAACCAATAAGTTGGTTGCCACCCTATGTGCAGCCTCGCAGGCCCTCGGTGCGCACACCCAAGAATCTCGATGGTATGCGCGCCTATCTGTAGATGCCTCTGATTCCGGGCGAGGTCCCCATCATTGGAGACTGCTTTAGAAAGCTCCACATGGTCAAGTTTGACGATCATGACCTAGCAAACTTGGAGGCCTTCCACGAACTGGCACCAGAATTGTATCTGGAGAGGGTATTGGAGGATGATGTACTTAAGGTAGTCCCTATGCCATGAGCAAGTGGATTGGCTGGGTCTGAGTTATTAAACTTGTTGCGGATGCCTCATTTCAGCCACTACAATATCACTGATAGGATTGTGCGACAGTTTCTCACTCTGGTCCATGACAGTTGCTTATGGATTCAGGACTGCATTCCCATAGACGCAACTCTCATTCACCGTATCACTTGTCTGCGCATGAAAGGGCTGAATCCCATGGAATGTGTCGGGAAGAAATATGAACAACAGATCGCTGATAAGGTGCGTGAGGATTATCACGTTGACAAGAACACTAGGGGGTTCATGATCAGCACTATCAGCGACTCCAATGGGCACATGGGCACCTTGTTGTTAGCATTCAAGATGATGCGCAAGTGTCAGGTTGCCACGGTCCTCACATATGTAATCCAGTTGGTTGGCTGCTGCGAAAATGGGTTTCGCTTCAACTGGTCCCAGTTCCTATGCACTGAATTTCTAGAGAACGTGCATGAAGCCCGGGATCATGGAAGGGCCTTCTGTTACTCCTGGTTGCTACTCCTCATCATGTTGGTCGCATGGGAAGCCCCAGAAGATTCGGTCCTCCCCGAGCTAGAGCCGGATATGTGCGAAGGGGCATGGTATGCGAATCTATGGGATTCGAAGGATGAAAAACGAATTGAAGATAATAAGGTCTTTTGGGTCCTATTTCAAAGCGAGCTCATAGCTGCCATTCACTACCGATCGCGCTTGTCACCAGCAATTTATGACAAGTACAAGATCATCAAAATGTTTCAAGTAACAATGCACAATGTACATATCAGGGGCCGAAAGGATCCATCATGGGTATCACTCCCGTATATGGTCACTGACGAGGAGGTTGATCGTCTTATTGCTACTTGGTCTCCGCATTGGAAATTAGGCTTCAAATCAGGTATGCAGGGCACTGCAAGTACGGGCACCACAAAGGTCACCCCGCCCAATAACACCAAAAAGATCAGAGGACAAGGCAAGATTACTGGGAAGGGAGTGGACCCGAAATCACAGAAGGATTCGCAGCAGGATCTGGGTGTAGAAGGTCTGGATGCGAGAGGTGTTGATTCCCCTCGAGGTACGAAACGGACTGGTGACCCTGTTAAAGGACCACGGAAGAAGAAACGAGCTCAACATCCAGAAAGAGACACAGGAGTTACTCTGACAGAAGAGGACCTAGAGCAGATCGCAGACGCAGTCACCCTCGCCGCAGAAGATAAATGGTTGGCTTTGGAAGACCAGCAGAAGGCCACGGTTGATACACTCTAGGCTGAGCTCCGAGCTCTATAGCTCAAAACTGACACCCTGCAAACGAGTATGATTCAGGCAAGGTCGTCCCCAGCAAAAAGTAGCACATTGATCATTACAACGAAAATTTGCCTTTGCCCTCTACCAGGCGCAACCCTCATGCTGAGCCCACCTGAATTAGGTACGCAAGTCTAGGCCTATGCAGAGGTACAATTGGATTTAGCCCGGCTACCACATGAACCATTGCAGGTCCTCCACGTATCCATTTTCGAAGAAATTCAACACAGAGATCGCCAGGTGCACCAGCAGCTCAGTACAGTTGAGCAGACGATTGTGGAGAAGACCGTTGAAGTGTCCCAGGCACAAGCTGCATACACCCTGGCCACCACACAGCAAACAATTGGAACGCCTAATCAGTAGGCTCTGCGCAGATGTCACTGAGGATATCCCGGCTTCTGCCACTCCCCAAGCCAATATTGAGGGGCTTGTTACAACACTAAAGGCTCCAAGGACCGAGATTCAGGCTGTCAAGATAAATATGGAACAACAGATTGCAGCGTTACAGGCCAAGTTGCAGCCAGAAACTCCACTTGAGGTAAGAGCCCAGTGAGTTGCGCTGGTAACTGAGGCCACCAATACTATCACAGCTCAAATTGCTCAAGGCGCAGCACTATTGGAGACAGCTATGCAGTTGTGGTCTAAGGTGCAGCGTGACCCCCTCCTACGAGATTTTACTCAAAAAATGTGCCAGAAGGAGGAATATTTTGAATAGCTTGAGGCTACCATGTCATCATTGATCCCCGCTCAGCGCCTGGCACAACTGCGTACTAGCCACCAACTTAGATATGACATTGAAGAGCTCCACCGCAAAAAGAAGGTTCTCATCGACCACTTTAAGCCTTGGGCCGAAAAAGCCCTCAATCTCTCTCAGGACGTTGATATCGGAGTTAATCAACTAAACAAGGCTTTGGAGAGCATCACTGCTACTACAGAAGGTCCAACTTCGCAGAAGTTGGTGGAGATTGCTTAGAATGCTTTTGCGGAGAGGGAATGATTATTGCCTCCGCTAGTTGATGTGATCAAGCAACTGCAGGCGAAGATGCAAACCCCATGGCTGCAGTGACTCGGGACGAGTCACAAGATTATGTTGGCGGCCTGTTGGAACGGGGTTCCCTAACCTGTGTTTTTGGTACAATTTTGTAAAAGTTGGTCTTGCGTAGGGGTTTTGGGGTGAGTCAAAGCCCCTAATGTTTTGTAATGGGTTAAGGGTAGCTCTAGTGTCCGCAAACCACGGTTTGCAGACCATAGGATAGTAAAGGCACGATATTATAAATAGATAGATAGTTGGGTCTAGTAAGTAAGGAAGTTGATTGATTAATGCTATGTGTGAATTGTTAAGATCTGTTTGAGTTGTTTTGGGTAAGGAATCCTGTTGACTGTGTGCACGGAGATCCTTAGTCCTGCTTTGTGCGGACCCCGCTAGGCTATGTGCACGGGCTGTGTTTGGGTTGTAGGTGAATATTTGATATTAATGAATGTGAAGTATCATTGAATTATCTGTGTGTTATCTGAATTGGTTGTGTTTACTGCTAAAGTGCATCTATGATATTTATTTAAGCTGCAAATCTATCTATGTTCTGGAATTGGCATGAGTATATCTGTGATCTAATATTGGCTGTGATTATAGTTCTCTGTGATGGTATTTGGTAATGTGCACGTGGATGCGAATGTACTGATTAGATCTGATTACACTGTTAAAAGAGCTTATTACAATGTGCTTTGTTATGGTAATTAGATGCTGATTACACTGTTAAAAGAGCTGTGAATAGACTCGTTCTCTGCGAACCTAGTAAGCTATAACACAGATCTGCCTCGAATTGCCTACTCTCTCAGGGTGCGGAAACTTGGTTCTAACACCCTCCCATACTAATTTGGGTGAGACCTTGGCCTATGCAAGCAAGTCATTTCCAAAAGGGCCAGTAGTATAGGGGTTTGTATGCAAACCTTAACCTCTGAACCTGGGTCCGGACCCCTCAAGCCAACATGAGGGAAGTCCAAATAATTCATAGCAGATGGGACCGCAGGAAGAGGAAATAATTGAGCCACCCATCACCTGTAGGTTTTAACCCTGAACAGAAATTATCTACACACGAATCTTATAACAGAAAATAAACAATAGCGAGAGCATAAAACATAAAACAGATCAACACAGAGATTTTCCCCTAGATCCCAAATCGGGACGACCAGCTTGATTTTTCATTATATTCCTTTTAGTGTTACAACACATATATATACATGCCGGAGCATACATAAACCCCAATCCATTAACCCTGGATTAGAACATAACCGTAGTTCCCTTGACCGGATCTACAAAAATACCAGGGGCCGAAAACCATCGAACCCCAAAACTATGTGCAAAACCATGCACAAAACCATGGGCGGATCCGCCTATGAGTGGGTCCGCACAAAAAAAAAATTGGCTGGGGCGCTGCCCCGGACCCCAACGGTGGGGACTGCTTCGCCCCTCGTGACACCCCAGCTACGCCCAACGCAACATACAACGCGTGGGGCTAATCGTGGAAATAATATAACACATACCCAACATTCTCCCACTTGTTGTTTTCTTTCCACGGGGGGCCACAGGAGAGCTTACTCATTTGGCCAATTCTTCAACACCCATTGTTTCTCTACACCAAGAGAACTTCTGAGTGCTCACAAACTTTGTCAATGCATCCGCAACATTCTTCAAAGTGTCCACCTTTACCAGCAACACCCTTTTAGCCTCAACCATATCTCTAACAAAGTGATATTGAACATTAATGTGCTTTGTCTTTGAATGATAAGCAGGGTTCTTAGCCAAGAAAATTGCACTTTGGCTATCACAGTCTATCCTTATAGCTTGATGTACCAACCCCATACTTGAACACAATCTCTGCAACCAAACTGCTTCCTTGCTTGCATGAGTGGCTGCTATGTATTCTGCCTCTGTAGTTGAAAGAGCCACTACAGACTGTCTTTTACTCATCCAACTGACTGCGCCTCCAAATTGGCTAAACACATACCCACTTGTAGATCTTCTTTGGTCCAGATCTCCAGCCCAGTCTGCATCAACAAAACCATGAATGTCCAACATTCTTTCCAATCCTGGTCTTCCCTGGTAGCACAAGCCATAATCACTAGTGCCACGTAAATATCCGAAAACCCGCTTCACTACTGTCCAATGCTCCTTCCCTGGGTTTGACATAAACCTGCTCAATACTCCCACTGCATGTGCAATGTCTGGTCTAGTACAGACCATTGCATACATCAGGCTACCCACTGCACTTGCATATGGAACACGGGACATATACCCCTCTTCTTCTTGTGTCTTGGGACTGCTCAAGAACAACTTTAATAACTTTACACCTACGTGAATAGGAACCTTCTTACCGGTTTACTATCCCGCATTATTGAACCCCCGCAATATAGTCTCGACATACTCTCCGGCTTAACCAGCCTTTTCGCTCGATCTCTCTCTTAATTTCCATGCCCAAAATATAGTTTTATAAAAAAGACCGCGTATCCTTCATGCGAATTTGGAGAACAAGCTTGGGTTCCTTTCAAATCTTGGATAATTTCTTTGTCATTTCCAATCAACAACATATCATTCACATAAAAGACCAAATAAATAACACTACTACCAATTAATTTGAAATAAACACAAGATCCTCCTTGCTTCTCGGGAAGCCACAAGTCCCGCATATAGGTATCAAATTTTCCATCCACATCCCTGGTGACTGCTTTAACCCTCCAGTTGAGACTTCTTCAACTCGTATCGTTAGCTTCTTTTCTCTTACCCTTCACCATAAAGCCTTCAGGTTGCTTCATGTAGATCTCTTCTTCTAGATCCCCGTGAAGAAATGTTGTCTTCACATCCATCTGTTCTATCTCAAAATCAAATGCAGCAGCAACAGATAAAAGTAATCTAATAGAAGTAACTTTAGCAACAGGAGAAAAAATATCACCAAAATCAATTCCCGGCACCTGGGAATAACCTTTCGCTACCAACCGAGCTTTGTATTTCTCCACCTTGCCTTCTACATTCATCTTCTTCTTAAACACCCATTTGCTCCCAATGGGCTTCTTTCCAGCCGGCAACTCCACCAGATCCCATGCATCGTTTTTGTGCAAGGATGCCATTTCATCAACCATGGCCTCCTTCCAGAGTTTTCCATCCTCTGAATCTACTGCCTCCCTGACAGTTCTGGGTTCATCATCAGTTATAGTTAAGGCAAAACCTGAACAAAAGGCAGATGGACTATACCTTTCTAGTTGCCTTCTTTCCCGAACTGATCTTCTCAAAGCTGGAGTTTGTGGCTCTTCATCTTCCGAGTCTTCTTCCGTTGTAGAGTTTGATTCATCCTCCTTTAGCTCAAACTCTATCTTCTCAGGTTCCTTTGGTAGGACCTCATGTTTAACAACATCTTTCACTTCTCTAAACACCACATCTCGGCTGTACACAACCTTCCTTGTTTCTGGGTTCCAAAGCTTGTAACCCTTTAAACCATCCTTATACCCAATAAAAATGCACCTTTCAGATTTATTATCCAACTTGGTCCTTTTCTCCTTTGGAACATGTACATATGCATCACATCCAAATACCCTTAGATGTGAAAGAGAGGGTTTCTTACCAGTCCATACCTCATGTGGAGTCTTATCCTCCAACGCTGATGAAGGTGATCTTTTAACTAAGTAACATGCAGTCTCCACTGCCTCTGCCCAGAATTCTTGTCCTAACCCGGTACCACTGAGCATGCTTCTTGCCTTTTCCATCAGTGTTCTGTTCATTCTTTCTGCAACTCCATTTTGCTGCGGTGTGTATGGAGTAGTCTTCTGTCGTGCTATACCACACTTCTTACAGAACTCTTCAAATTCATTCTTGCAGAACTCCCCACCATTATCCGTCCTCAACGCCTTTATCTTCTTCTCTGTCTGATTTTCCACCAGAGCCTTAAATTCTTTAAATTTGTCAAAGACTTCAGATTTCTTCCTCAAGAAATATATCCATGTGTTCCTTGAGAAGTCATCTATGAATGAAACATAGTACACAGATTTTCCTAGTGACGGAACTGACACAGGTCCAAACACATCACTGTGCACAAGTTCTAATATTTTGTTTGCCCTCTTAGCACCAGAAGGAAAAATCACCCGATTCTGCTTCCCATATACACAATGTTCACAGAAATCGAAATCCAGAGAACAATTAGACATACCTTCTACCATACCATCTCTATGCAGTATCCGAAGGCCCTTCTCTCCAATATGTCCAAGCTTTTGATGCCATAGCATGGTCTTTTCTCCAGAGACAGCTAGGCTTTCCGCTCCACTTTCAGGAACCATAGAACTGTTACACCCATCAATAACAGTGCTACCTTGTAGCTTGTACAGAGTTCCAGTCCGAACTCCCCGCATTAATACCAGTGCTCCCCGAACCATCTTGCATGCATCTTTCTCGAACACTGTTTTTACACTTGCATCATCCATCTTGCTTACAGAAATCAGATTTCTGGCCAATGCAGGAATATGCAGAACACCAGGAAGTGTTCTAATCCTTCCACCTTGCAGCTTCAGCTTGACCTTTCCACGTCCGATGATTCTAGCCCTCCTATCATCCCCTAGGAAGACATCACCACCATCATATTTCTCATACTCGTAGAACCACTCCCTATGGGGAGTGAAGTGAAAGGATGCACCTGAGTCAATCAACCATGACTCATGATCTACATGTGTATTTGAAGAAGAAGCTAAATACACATCCCCACCTTCATCCGAGGTGGTTTTTGCCTCTGCAGAAGGACCTTCATCAGATCCCTTTCCTTTCTCAGGAGCTTTAGATCCGCATTCCTTTTTGTAGTGCCCTTCCTTTCCGCATTTCCAGCACACCTTTACAAACTTTCCAGGAGATTTAGATCTCCCTCTAGATTTAGATCTCCCACTTGAAACCTTATTCTTGTTTCTGTTCTGGGACCTTCCTCGTACAAATAAGGCATCTCCATTCTGACCCTCCATATTTCTCCGTCTCATTTCCTCCGACAGCAAGGTTGAGACAATGTCATCAAAATTCAAGGTAGTTGTATTGCTACCTATTGCAATAACCAGACTGTCCCACGAGTCTAGTAGAGATTTTAATGCACTTATCTTCATCTGAGATTTTAATATCAACAGACGACAACTGACTTACCACAGTATTGAAGGCGTTCAGATGCTCTGTCACCAAGTCTCCATCCTTCATCCTCAGGTTATACAGCTTTTTCCGCAGGAACAACTTATTCACCAGAGACTTAGATTGGTACAAAGTTCCAAGTTTTTCCCACAAATTCTTCGCCGTAGCTTCCCCAGATACATTCAACAATACTGAATCTGACACACACAACCGTATTGTGCTCTTAGCCTTCCGATCCAGTTTCTTCCAGTCTTCATCTGACATTGCCGTTGGTTTAGTACCCGGATCTACCGCGATCCACTGATCTTTATCCACCAGCAGATCCTCCATCTTGAGCTTCCACAACTCAAAACTCTGACCATTAAATTTCTCGATCTCTATCTTTCCGCCGCTCGCCATACTTTTTCACCGCAAGAATCGATCCCGCAGATCTCCCACTGCACAGGGTCTACCACAGGCCCGAGCAAAAAACCCTCAACAACAAAGGCGTCCCCTTGAAGCCGAAACAGCTCCGATACCAAATGTAGGTTTTAACCCTGAACAGAAATTATCTACACACGAATCTTACAACAGAAAATAAACAATAGCGAGAGCATAAAACATAAAACAGATCAACACAGAGATTTTCCCCTAGATCCCAAATCGGGACGACCAGCTTGATTTTTCATTATATTCCTTTTAGTGTTACAACACATATATATACATGCCGAAGCATACATAAACCCCAATCCATTAACCCTGGATTAGAACATAACGGTAGTTCCCTTGACCGGATCTACAAAATACCAGGCGCTGCCCCGGACCCCAACGGTGGGGACTGCTTCGCCCCTCGTGACCCCCCAGCTACGCCCGACGCAACATACAGCGCGTGGGGCTAATCGTGGAAAGAATATAACACATACCCAACATCACCAATGGAAGAACCAATAAATAAGTACAACAGACGCTAAGAGACGCAGAGGAGTTTGTTAGAGCTCCTAGAACCGAGAAAAGGCAGCGTAGACAACATGACAGAAACCAAGCCTTAGTAGCACAGGTTGAAGAACCATATAGCTTTCAAGAGGTCGTACACATCAATTTTGGGTGGATGCCATGGTATAAGAGTACAATTCTATCATAACAAATGATTTTTGGGAAGTTGCACCTCGACAAGAGAATAGATCAGTTGTAGGTTCGAGGTGGATCTACAAGATTAAGTATGTTGCATATGGTAGCATAGAGAAATACAAGGCTAGGTTTATGGCCAAGGGATTTGCACAGAGGGAGGGAATTGACTGTGAGGAGACCTTCACCCCTGTTGCCAGATACACCTCCATTAGATATGTTTTGTCCTTAGCATCGCAGATGGGATGGGAAATTCACCAAATGGATGTCAAGGCAACGTTCTTGAATGGGGTGATAAAAGAAGAGGTGTACATAGAACAACATGAAGGCTTCGAAACCCATGAGAAGCAATCTCATGTATGCAGATTGAAGAAAGCCCTATATGGGCTCAAGCAGGCACCCAAAGCATGGTATGGTCGAATTGACAGCTACTTGCAGTTGGGATATGTAAAGAGTGATGCAGATCCCAATCTCTATTATTTGATGGTAGAGAATCCACCACTAGTTCTTGTACGATATGTAGATGATTTTTTTCTTACAAGGTCATCTAGGTTCATAAAGGACTGCAAGAAGAACTTGGAAGCAAAATTTGACATGAAGGATTTGGGGTTGATGCATTATTTTCTAGGGTTGGAGGTATATCAGAAGAATGGAAAGATATTCCTAGGACAAGGAGGATATGCCACAGAAATTCTGAAGAGATTCAGGATGCAGGATTTCCAGCCCATGGCAATGCCCATGATAACCAAATGGAAGAAAATAGATGCATCAAGAGACAAGGATGTAGACCCCACCTTGTACATACAACTCATTAGGTCACTTATGTATCTAGTCAACACCAAGCCAGACATATGTTTTGTGGTCAACACCCTCAGTCAGTTCATGGTAGAACCGAAAAGGGTACATTGGACAGTAGCTAGGCACATTATCAGATATGTGTGGGGAACAGTCACATATGGGTTTAAGTACACCCAAGGATATGATGTCAGATTGAGCGGATTCACAGATGCAGATGGGGCAGGAAGTTCAGTAGATTGGAAAAGAACCATCGGGTATTGCTTCAGTATCAGATCAGGAATGACCTCCTAGTGTAGTAGGAAGCATAAGTCTGTAGCACTGAGCTCAACAGAAGCGGAATATATGGCAGCAAGCACAACTACGTGCGAAGCTATATGGATTAGAAAACTGCTAGAGAATTTATTTGGAATGATGGAAGCAACCAGTGTCTTCTGTGATAATCATAGTTGTATTAAACTCTCTGAGAATCCAGTATTTCATGATCGTTCAAAGCACATCGACATCAGGTGTCATTTATTAGAGACTGTGTTCAACGTGGGACAATACAGTTGTAGTACGTCCCGACAAGAAATCAGGTGGCAGACATACTCACCAAAGCTCTAATAAGGGCAAAGTTTGTTCACTTCAGAGAGCAAATGGGTATGGTTGAGAATTCGTTTCGGTAGCAGAAACAGGTGATATCTCAGCCACGGATGCATCATTTGAGAGGGAATTGTAGTACGGATGAAGGGTTGGCAATGCCAGTGTCAGTAGCAACATAGTTGCAACAGCAGCATAGTAGTTGGTGGATAACTTTTCAGACATCAACAACGCAGAGAGAGATGCTTCAAAATCAGAGCAATATGCAGCAGGGTGTATTACTAGAGCACATTCCTCACTAAGAGGGAGTGTTGATTTAGGGTAGCATTGGATGTGCTTTAAGTCAAAAAATTTGTGGAGAGGCTTATGTTAGTCATTAGTATTTTTCACTATCTTTAGATGACTATAAGATGTTTATAGATTTCTTAAAACAATATTCCCTGAATATCTTGAGTTTCATAAATCTCACTGCCTTCATCATCCTTATAAACCTATTTTCACTCTTCCTCAATTGGTCTTCCCAAAGCCACCCTGTTGCTCCTAAAAGACTCATCATAGGCTTATACCTCTCATTTTCATCCTCCTTCCCTGCCTATGACCTCATTGCCCTATTTTTCCCCTGTCAATAGATTCCATCCTCCCTCTAGGGTTTCTAGTTGTTATCTCATTTCCATGTCCGTTTTGGGCATAATAGCCCACAACAAATACTCTGTTTTCACTTGAAAATCTACAGGTCCAATTTCAGTGAAAATCAAGTCAAAGGACCCTCCCACTTAGTCATTAGGGTTTTACATGTTTTCAAGGTTATCCTTGGATGTTTCAGGCACTGCCTTTTCCTTCGCTAGAATCTGGTTTAGATGTAATAGAATGTCAAGACATGGTTATTCAAGAAGGACCTAACAGTTTCCAAAGAGGATTATCTTCTCAGTTCAAACTCTACAAATGAGAAAAATGAAAATAGTTCAGCTCTTCTGCATGAGTGTTGAAAGATTAATCAGCAGAAAGTACTGATGCGGTAGACTATCTACTCTTGAATGAAGGCAAATTACAGCAAAGGAAAGGGAAACAACTTGGTCTTGAAGATGATTAGGGTTTATACACTTGATGGTCCAATTGAATGCCAAAACAGTGATCACTTGCAAAAAATGACATGGAGGAAGCACACAAGGCCAAGCATAAATAAATTCTATCAAAAAATATTGAAGAAATATGGAAGAAGGTAAGGTGAACTGGACATAAATGAATGAACTTGAAAGGGCTATAGAGAACTTAGAAGACAACACTGATGATTGTTGTGAAAGACTACAGACACTTAGGGTTTTGGAAAAATGGATAGAGAAGATAGAAGAGTTAAGTTGAACTTGATGGTGGTAACTGCAGCAGATTTTGAAGAAGCTAGTGGGTGTGATTAAATCTCAAATATGTCAAAATGAACTTGTCATGCCTCAATGACCAAAAGAAAAGTCAACTTCATGTTTTTAGTCACCTACAAGGCAAAATTATAAAAGAATATCAGTGAAAAAGAGAAAAAAAGGTTTCAAACATTAGAAAGTGGGTTTTCATAATTAAATCAAATTCCTCTTATCTATTAAATCCCATTTCACCCTTCAAACGAATCATTGTTGCATTTCAAATGATCAAGAGCACTCAGGAAAGAAAAACTTGTGAGTTTGCAAACCGAATTTGGGAAACTTTTCTTGGCACTGCACGCCTGGGAAGTGGTGCTATGCCCTTGACATTTTTTCCCCACACATTTTCTGAAGGTGTTGCACGCCTGGAAGGTGGCGCTGCGCACTGGGAGTGGCACTGCACTCTTGCCCGACACACCCTCTGCTCATTTACAAAGGCGCTACGTGCTTAGGATTGGCGATGCACGCTTAGGTTTGGCGATGCGCCCTCAGCCTTGGCATTGCGCGCTTGGACAGAAAGGGTTTCTAAGCCCTCCAACCACTCAAATCACTTCAAAACGCTTTCAAATTTCCTCCAAGGTCATCCTAACAAATCTTAAGGGGTAAGTACCTGACATACACCTATTTTCAAGCTATTTTGGTGATTTCACAATCAATGGAATGAAACCCTAATCAAACCCTAAGTGTCAAGCTTGAAATCACTATCTATATGCTTATTTCATCCTCTTAGACAAAGTATCAATCATAACAACGGAAATTACATTGGTTTAGAGGGCTGCCATTCATATTTCATGCCACAATAGCCATTCCTTTCATTCTCACTCATTCCATTCATTTGCAAAGTGCCATTTCATACCCTCCCTTCATCTCATTTCACATCAGCCCTAGGGTTTCTAAAACAGAGTTTACAATGTCTGAGGGTGAAGACAGTGGTATGGAGGCCCAAATGCCAAGGAGGTATGATCATAAAGGAGGAAAGATAAACAGATTTGAGCCCCTCAATACAAGGGAACTCATGGCATCTCCCCTTACTGTTTCCCGCTTCAAACATGTAGGCTGCTTTGATTTTTGTGAAAAGGTGTAGCAAGTACAAAACCACCCTGAGCTAACAAGACTTTTTATTATCAATTTGCATGAAAAACAAGTTAATCTTGTTGGGGTCACCTTTGAGTTGTCTACAAATGCCATTTCCAATGCTACAGGAATACCAAGTGTGGGAGAAAATTGGTTCAAGCAAGAAAACCTAGACATGAGTTACTTTGAACCATATCTAAAACCTAGGTATAAAGACCACCACAAGTCCATCTTCCCCTTTTCTCATCTGCTTGATATATATGCACCTATGATGAGGATAATCATTAAATATTTTACATGTGAGGGAAGGTTTTCCCGCCTATACTCCTATTACATCTGGCTTCTTATGCATTTCACCAGAGTTAGGATGCTGCATATACCATATTATCTTTATTGAAGCATTGACAAAATGGCCTACATAGTACAAAAGAGAGACTATCCTCAGCAAATGCAAAGCTTGTTTCATCACTCACTTATCAAGATGGTGGTTATGCACCAACTCCAGCAAAAGAACATTCCATGGAATACCTTCATTGCCCATGAGGTTTTCACTACTCCACATGACCATCATCAACAGAATGTCCCTTCATCATCCCATCCTACAGAATCCATTCCTCCATCACCTCTTGTTGATCATACATCTCCACCCACTCACATTCCTTCACCTTCATATCATGATGACCAAGCATCAAGCAGTAATGGAAACATTGAGACAAATGGCACTAAGATGAGTAACATTGAGCCACTTATTTTGACCTATCGGAGGGGATACAGGCATGTGTTCGTTGCCCTTAAGAGGCAAGGGGGCATGCCTTCTACATCAACAAAATAGCTTGACAAAGGTAAGGAAAAGGTCACAAAGCAAGTCATTATTGAAGAGGATAACAAGCATGAAACTGAGCAAGAGTTTCAGCTAATTCACCTTCACATTGAGGATGAGGATGAGGAGAGGATCACAAACATGCTGCTTAAAAGCAAGGATGCCAAGATTAGTGAACTTCAAGCTAATCTTGGTAGGGCCAAAAATGTGATTGAATATTATGAGCTTGAGAACCAGCATTTGGAGACAAAGAAGGCCATCAGTAAGGTCAGAGAAATTAGAGCTCAGAAAGAGGCCAGAAAGGCCAAAGCTATGCTAGATGAGACCTTGGGCACTTTTGATAACAGTGGAGATGAGGAAGAACAACTTCCTAGGAAGAGGACAAGGATAATTGGGTTGAAGAATGTTTTAGCCCGGGAAAGGAAAAGAGAGACAGAATTGGCAGAGCATCTCACTCCAAGTGAGCTGCTTTCCATGGAAATCAACTATGATAGAGAATCTTGGTTGGAGAGGGCAAACTTGCACCTAGAATATCAGCTAGAGAAGGCCAAGAGAGACATTGACTTGCAAAGGAAAATGGCAAGGCATTATGCTTTGAGAAACAGAATTGCAAGGGCTAAGCTCAAAAGAGCCCTTGCAAAGATTCAAGCACAAAATGAGGAAAAGGAGAAGGAAAAACTAGATATCCTTGCTGATGTATCCTTCCAAGCATCCCAAACATGATTAGCAAGGTAAGTTCCAAATTTTGGCACTTGGTGCAAATTTTGAGTTTTTTACTGTTTGGCCAACAAGAAAAAGGGCCAAACGTGCAGCGCCACTAGCGTTGTGGCTTACATATTCATGATCCTCATGGAAAGTACATCATCCACAGAAAATTTCAGGCCATTTGGAGCAAAATTGGTCCCTCTAAAGGGCCAAAAACCATCTAAAAATCACCTTTCTGCCCTCTTTTCAGCGCTGGCGTTGTGCCCTTAGCAATCTTGGGAGAATGGATTTTTGACCAGGAAAATGAACACCATTTTTAAAACTGAAGGCAAACCTGGAAACTAGACAGGACAGGCTTTCCAATGCGCTATCATGGAGCTCATTTGGACACCGGAAAGGCCTCCAAAACTCAACTGCAAAACAGGAAATTTTTCCAGTCTTGGCGTTGCGCACTTACCAGAAAGTCAACAAAAGACATCAGAAGTTATTGAAAAAGATATTTTGAAGGCTTTAAGGACAAATACCTCTAAAATGAACTGAGGAGTTATGTTAGAAGTTATTTTTGTCATAAATAAGTTTTGGATATTTTGCCTTGGGCCTTGCATGGTCTCCAAGGTAAAAGTGCCTTAAATGTGTAATTAATGAAATTTTGAAACCCTAGCTAGGGTTTATCTCCTCACTTGGCAGTTAAATACTACATGTAATGCTTCATAATTTTTTTTGGTTGATTATTGAGATGAATATTACATAGACTTGGAGTTGTGAATAAATTGGCTTTGGAGCTTTGTGAATGTTTTGGATTGAATGTCAATGAAGCAAGCACATTCATAGGATTCATGAACCTGGTTAATGGTGATGTTGTTCTAATTTAGTAATTGTTTTCTTCTGTTTTCATATTGTTTCATCTTTCCCTTATGACAGAGTAGAAAATTTAGATTAAGACATGTTGTTGAGAGGCACCTTGATTCTGTCTACCTTCTATTGTTTAGATGTTTTCCTCTGCTAGGTCTGATTGAAGAATTCTTAATTTCTCTTTGATTCCACTTAGCTTATTGTGTTGACAATTATTTGATGGAGCCAAGCCAAAGAAGTTTATAGTATGCCCTGTCTTTTGGTGTAACTTAAAACATTGTTTTTAAGGCATTTTCTTTGAAGTTTACTAATTAGGGTTTGGCTGAAGAAGTTTATGGTTTGCCCTGTCCTTTAATCCATCTTGAATAGTCACTTTGAAGCTCTTTTATAGTTTGATTAAGGATTTTAGGAATTCCCTGCTCTTTAATCATTACTAATGTTTTATCTTAAATGTTTTCTTTCTCTGAATGTGAATAACTAGAGAATTTAGGAGTTCCCTGCTCTCTAGGGTTTGCTGGATTGTTGTTTTAAAGTTTACTAGGTAAAGCTAGGTCAAAGAAGTTTATGGTGCACCCTGTCCTTTTATTCTTTCTTAAGTATAGTACTCTTAAAGGCTCTTCTTGTTATAGTATATGTTAAAGGATTCTTAATTGCCCTTTAAACCTACTATGTTCACAATTTAATGTTCATTTTACACCCACATAAGCCTCTAAGATCCATTTGGCTTTGTTAACTTGCCCTATGAAACACCCTTGATTCATTGTTGTCATTTCCAAGCCTTTCACAGACCCCATAGACCAATGGTTTAAATTTCTCTTACTCTGTCTATTCTACTTGACAAGCAACCCAACCAAACAAAACAAAACAAACAAACTCTATCATTATAACTAGCCTAAAATCAACATCTTAAAATCATACAAGTCATATATTTTATACAAATTTAGAGAGAGCCCTCTCTGAGTCCAAGAAGGCTAGGTCCTAGGACTCCAAAGTTGGTTTGATGTTACCCTTGTCTATTTGGTCTTGCTAATCTGACAAATTATAGGGACCTAACAAAATGGTGATCGCGGTGGGACCTGAGCAAGTAACAGCTTGAATATTCCTTCAAAACTCAAAAATCCTATGTCAAACCAAGATAAATCAAGTGTTAGCCAAGAATGATATCTGGTTGATTTTCCATACTAACATAATGGCGAACATACTGGGAAACACTCATTAAAAATCTTATTGTTACATAAAGAACTCAGAAAACCTAAAAATATTTCAAGATTGATATCAAATTGTTAATGGTGGACAACAAACTAATCCTCAAAACAGTTAGCATCATCCACCTGGTGACTCCACTGTTTCTCACAGACTCCTCTGGGAACATCTTAATTAATCCTGATAGAAGGAAACCCAGTCACATACTGTGTGAATTCAGTCATCTTTCAGATAGGTCTGTTTTTCTAAACCTTTACAAACTTCCAGCCTCTCTGTGTTGTGGGTCTGAAATATGGCTTCACAAAGAATCAGCACCAAATATCACCCTGACCCAAACCCTCCTGATATAGTTGATGACCCAGAAAGAATCCTAAAAAAACTTCTAGGACTAAAGATTCAACTATTGTCAGACCAATTCACAAGGCAAGTTCTTTTCCTGAAAACATTACATCCTTGCAAGATATCCAATTTGACTTACACCATAGAAGAAACCTATTTAGAACGAAGTCTCAAATTTGGATAGACCATACAGACCTTCAGCCTACAAGCTTACAGCAGAGTCCTAGTAGATAAGCCTCTCCTTCCACTCCTCCTGAATTTCAGCTTCTCCACCACTTTGACTCTTTTCGTTCCAAACCTACTCAATATCAGCTAGCTAGTCCAAGTACATCTACTACCCCCACTCATACATCCACTGTGCAAACCACTCCATTTCATCCTCCACCTCCACTCATAAACCCTCCTCTTGTAAATCCTCTTTGGGTCCCATTACCTCCTATCATGGCAGCATGGGATGCTCCTCTGGTACTACCACAACCTTTATTACCTATGCCATAGGACTACTAATCTAAAATCCCTCACTTTAATGGAACTGATTCTACAACTGCCCAACAGCATTTAGACAAGATGAATGATGCTTGTGATTACCAAGAAATAGAAGAGGAAACCATAAAAATGAGAATGTTTGCCCAAAGTTTAGGGGGAGACCCAAAGAAATGGTTCAAGAACTTAACCCTTAATAGCATTCATGATCTCCCTTCCCTTTATCAAACATTTATAAACAAGTGGGAGACCAAGAAAAATCCTCTTTAAATCCTATCATAATATCATAACCTTAAAATAAATGTTGGAGAGAGTGTCCAAGACTACTGCACTAGGTTCAATAGTGTATACAATGCACTCTCACCCCACATGAAACCCCCATAAGGCCTAGCCTTAGTAAAATTTCTAGATGGATTTGATTCGGACATGGCTTATCAATTAAGAGAAAGAGATCCCCTTACCTTAGAAGACATGCAAAGGGGAGCAATAAATGTAGAAGCCAATCTGATTGTTAAAAGGGCTAGGATGAGAGCAGAGAAGAGGGTTACATACAAAGATAAAAATACAGCCTCCACATCCGATGCTAAAATTGACAGCCTAGTTAGGACAATGGAAATGATGATGGATAGGATTAACTTGAATGAAAGAGCACCTCCTAGGGAAAACCAAACAAACCCTCAAAATAGAAACAGAAACCAAAACTTCAGAAGAGACCCACCTCAAATAATACAAAGAGAAAATGACCAGCAAATCATACCTCCTTTCCAAGAAAACTATGTAGATGAAGAGGATAGAGAGATTGAGGAGCCAAAAGAAAATCATGTCAATCTAATAGACTCCAACAATGAGGATGATGTTTTTCTCATAGAAGAAGAACAAGGCATGTTTTCCTCAAACCAAACTGAAAGAACATATGAGGATTCTGAAGAATACAAACTAGGGTTTGAAAATGCTATCATGGAGGTTCATAGGCAATATGACCCCAGAAGTAGGAAAACACAAGACATCCCCAAGAGGAACAAACCAGAAATTTCTGCTATAAAGACCCATGAAAACACTCCTAAAAAGACAACAGAAAATACCAACATAATGGCTAAGAATCATGATCAAATAAAAAACAAAATCAGCCAACATGATGGTGACCCAAGCTGCCCTAGTACATCAACTAGTGGCCTTGAAAAAACTCAGTTAACTGAGGTTCCAAATAAAAATCAGCAAATCAAAGTTGTTGAAAGGACCATGTATGATAAAACTGATGTAATGCAATATTCCTTTTTCAGAAATATCACAAGTCTATGCCAGAGATGGACTGCGGGGGCATTTACCGGATATGTCACCTTCTAATGAAGGGTGAGATCTGGAGGCTTGCTGGCCCTTTGCGGACTCTGGCTACAGATATGTGAAATTTCCTAGTAGGAATGACTAGCAACCCAAGCCTAGAAAACGCATTTTCCTGGAATTGAGGTAGCAGGATTCGATCCATGGTCTGGGATCCTTTGAATATATCTATTCAGAGATAAAATCCAAGAGTGGGCTCAAAACAAATGTCTCTAGAAGCTTGAGACAAGTCTCCTTTGTCTGTTTATCTTCAGAAAATTCCCAATGAAGAGGGCTGCATCAACAAATGAACATGTACTAGAATAGCAGCGTTATATGAGAGAGCCAATGTGCATGAAACTATAAATAGTCACTGAATATATATAGCAGCAAAGAAAATATAAAAGTACTTGAAGAATCACTCACTCAAGCTGAGCAAAGAACCCCTCAATGGCATGCATATGGAAGCATATCACAATACTGCTACACAAGAATGCTTGTGACTAAAACTGTGCAGTCAATAGATGGTACTGCTGCATATATAATGTCAACACATGGATTTGGAAGTATAAAGCTCAAAGAAATATGGGGGAGCAATATCTCAACCCCTGAAATCAATAATACAACAATCCTTGGGAGGATTGGCTGAAATATACAAAAAGGCAAAAATGTCGAAGTTGCTGCCTCTAAACTGGAATAGCGCTGCAACTTAGAAAATGGATGGTGATGGCTGAAAATGATGCATATTCTGAATAGATCTCCTCCAATGGATCTTTCAAGAGAGAGGCTAATCCAATCCCTGAAGATCTCTCCCTCCAAACTAGTGGTGCAAACCCCATTGCAAACCTGCTCAGAAATAACGCAGTCAAGGGAAGGGACTGCGCTGTGAATGATGAGAGGAGCTGGGCCTGATGCAAAGATGTAGAGAATGGATCTGAAATCTCCTCTAGTGACCTCCCGGATGCAAAGAAGCTCTCTCCTCTAAAATCAGAGCTCCGGAAGTGTTGCTATGGAAATCTCCACTGCAACCCAGCAACACAATGTTTCCTGCACTGTTGAAACGCTATACTGAAGGGAAATGCTTTGCCCTTGAACCAAAATGTGGAGGAGCTGAAGAACAAACCTTCAAGAGGCTTCTCAAGAAGGAGAGCAAATCCTAAACAGGAATTCCCTCGGCAATTCTTGCTAACCAACAAGAAGTTGTTGCAAGTCCACTGGACCAAAGATGTATAATACTCAAGATGATTTGCAATGGCTACCTTGCCCTCCTTTTAAACAATGTGAGCTCCCTCTCAATGGACCCCACTCATTAGGGTTTCCTTCCTCTAGAAGCTTCCCTCCTTATCCCACTGCACTAGCCCACAATGTGTGCTCCACCTCATGCTACTGCGCAGTTTGACTTGGTCAAACCTGACCTAGCCTTCTTGCAAAAGCCCCCTTTCACACATGGAGGTGTGAAATCAAGCTCCAAAAGTAATCCTCCTTCATACCAAGAGGATTTTTATTACCTATTCATTAAATGAATGGGTCTCCTACCCATTTTATTTATCTCCTATGTGCAAATAGAAAAAATTAATGTTCCATAAAAATTGGGAACATTACATGTAAATATACCAAGAACACAGACACCATTTAATATTGAGGGTGAAATTTCCAGGATCAAAATAGCCATACCCCTTACTGAACTAGTGACTCAAGATGTATATAGATTTCAAGTTTTGAAGGCTTTAAACATAGGAAATGACACCAATACTCTACATCTAATTAATGACAAACCAAAATTGTTGTTTGGACCAGAGGTAGAAGGAAAGTTTCAAGAGGGAGTTGTGCCTCCATTCTATGTCAGTTTGAATATCCATGACAAAATCCTACACAATGCCATGCTAGATTCTGGTGATTCACATAATCTCATGCCAAAGGTAGTGATGGAGAGATTAGGCCTCGAAATAGCTAGACCATACAAAGACTTATACTCTTGATTCAAGAAGAGTTAAATGTCTGGGTTTAATCAAAGATCTATGTGTCAATCTGGCACAAATACCAGCCAAGAGCCTAGTCATGGACATTGTAGTGGCTAACATACCCCCAAAATATGGCATGCTTTTATCTAGATCATGGGGAGCCAAATTCCAAGGAAACCTCCAAATGGACATGACATATGCTACCATTTTGGTCTTTAACCAAACAAGAAGACTGTACAGAAAATCTCACATGAAATACATGGTAAGCAGTCAAGATAGGCCAAAAAACACCCCTCTCTATTCTATCCATTCAGACCTTGATTCATTTATTTTGTATAATGAAGATGACATTAATGAACAAGTAGATGAAAAAGAGGAAAAGCAAGACTTGTCAAAACAGTCAAACCCAACACAAGATGAAGAACATGATAGCCAAAACCCTAGCAGTCTTGAACAACAACATAATGGTGAATCTGAACTTGAAACTATTTGGAACATGAGCTTTGATGGCTCTTGTGGCAAAGCTGGTTCAGGAGCAGGTGTATGGAGACACAACACTAATGAAGGTTATTCTTACAAGTTGGATTTTCAATGCACAAACAATATTGCAGAGTATGAAGCTCTTCTCTTAGGGTTACAAATTTTCAAAAGTATAGGAGCTAAGAAGATTTATGTTCAAGGAGATTCTGAGTTGATCATTAGGAAAATCAAAGGAGAATACTCAGACAAGAATCCTAGGCTAAGAGAATATAGAAATTCTACCTTAGATCTCCTAAAAACATTTGAAAAATATGAACTTACCTCTGTCCCAAGAACTCAAAACAGCGTAGCAAATGCACTGACCTTTGCTGCCAGCACTTGCCAATTACCTCATGCCAATGAACAATACACGGTAAAGGTCAAAAGCAGACCAACAATCTCAGATAACATAGATTATTGGCAAGTTTTTGAAGGTGACAAACACATTGAAGACTTCCTCCAATCCAAAAATGAATTTGACATACTAGAACCAAACTCAGATCATGGAGAGGAATGCATTATTGAGGAACAAACACTCAAAACAGAGCCACCTTATGCTGCTAATATAAATTTGATAGAACACCCTCATGAGGCAGAATTGTATGAAGATTCAGACAAAAGGGACCTTGAGGTATTGCAATGCAAAGACAACTTATTGCCAAGAGGACTTGCACCCTTAAAATAATTGTTTGATTTCAATGATGTTGCTAGGAAGCCTAAAATGAAATCCACCGAAACAGATGTAGAAGAATGCAACATAGGTTGAAGAAGAACCTAAAATGATAAAGTTGTCCAAAACATTTCCAACCCTTATAAAACAAAAATTCATTGAGCTATTCAAAGAGTTTAAGGATGTGTTTGCATGGAGCTATGAGGACTTGAAGTCTTATGATACAAACATCATTCAACATAAGATTCCTCTCGAGGAAAACCAAAAGTCATTCAAGCAGAAATTGCGTAGAATAAACCCTGCCCTGATGCCTCTAGTTGAGAAAGAAATAAAAAAGATGTATGATGCTGGAATAATAGTCCCACTCAGGTACTCAAAATGGGTCTCAAACCTTGTATCAGTTAGAAAGAAAACAGGTGAAATTAGGCTATGCATAGACTTCGGAAATTTAAACAAGGCCTCCCTGAAAGACAACCACCCTTTACCTAAGATGGATCATATACTGCAAAGGGTGGTACGCTCCAAAAGAATATCTTTGCTTGATGGTTTTTTAGGGTATAATCAGGTGCTAGTACTTACGAGTGATCAGCACAAAACAGCCTTCACTACACCTTGGGGCACCTTCATGTATATCAAAATTCCTTTTGGGTTAATGAATGTCGATGCTAATTTTCAAAGAGCCATGGACATTACTTTTTCCGAAGAAATAGGCTTCTTCATTGTGATATACCTTGATGACATAATTGCCTATTCCAAAATCGATGAAGAACACCTAGCTCACTTAAGAAAAGTCTTTAAAAAGTGTAGAAAGTATGGTTTATCTTTAAATCCTAAGAAAACCCTGTTTGGTCTTCAAGAAGGGAAACTTTTAGGCCATATCATATCTGAAGAAGGGATTAAGATATACCCAAAAAGGATTGAGGGAATATTACAGATTAGTCACCCTAGAAACATCAAAGAGTTGCAATCCTTCATTGGAAATATCAACTTCTTAAGAAGGTTCATACCAAATCTCGCTGAACTCCTAAGAAACATTACAAACATGTTGAAAAGAGAAATAGGAGTCAAATGGACCACAGAAGAAAAACAATCCTTTGAACTAGTGAAACAAACACTTACCCAAACACTAGTTCTAATCAGCCCTGACTTTACCAAGGACTTCTTCAACTTCTCATTTGCATCAGAACACACAATTGTTGTAGTATTGCTACAAAAGAACAGAATGGGACAAGAACAGCCCATAGCTTTCTTCAGCAAGGCACTAAGAGATGCACCTCTGAAATATAATATTTTGGAGAAACAAGTTTTTGCCTTAATCAAAGCCTTAAAAGATTTCAGATTTTACATCTTGCATTCACATGTCATTAATTTTGTTCCTCATGCAGTTGTTAAGGACATACTAACTCAGGATCCTGATGGAAAAAGAGGTAAGTGGATTGTTGTATCTTAGAGTATGATTTGGAAATCAAGCCCACCAAGCTAATCAAAGGGCAAGGACTGGCCAAACTGATGGTTGAAGCAAACTTTCAAGTATTGGACATAAATATGATACATTCCTTGGATGAACAAGAGGAACTGGCGACTCCACCTATTGAAGAAGCATTTCTGAACTCACTCTGGTATGCTAATATATTATATGTGCTTTTTAATCTAAATGCTCCTTCTGATTTGTCCAAAACAAAGGCCAAATTCTTGAAACAAAACGCTGTAAATTTTTGTATCCTAGACAAAGTTTTATATTGGAAAATTTCTGTTGATATCCTGCTTAAATGTTTACTTGAAGATGATGCACATAGAATCATGCATGAGTTTCATGAAGGAGAATGTGGTTGTCATCTTTATTGGAAAACCACTGCCAACAAAATCCTTAGAGCTGGTTTCTATTGGCCCACTCTTTTACCTGATATCCACAAGCTAGTAGTGACTTTCCATAAATTCCAAATCTTCGAGGGAAAGAGGAAACTACTGCCTTTGTCTTTACATCCTATTAGTGTTGAAACTCCTTTTCAACAATGGAGTTTCGATTTCATTGGAGAAATCCACCCTGCCTCCTCTGCCCAACACAAATGGATCCTCACTACAACTGACTATTTCACCAAATTGATAGAAGCCATCCCTTCAAGGATTGCCACTGACTTAGTAATCATCAAATTCTTTGAAAATCACATCTTGTCCAAATTTGGTTGCCCAAGAAAAATCATCACTGATAATGCTGTTGCATTTAAGTCCAAGAGAATGGTGGACTTTTGCCACAAGTATCACATTACATTAGGGCATTCTACAGCTTATTACCCTCAAGGTAATGGGTTGGCTAAGTCCTCTAACAAAAGTTTGGTAAATATCATCAAGAAATTGTTGGAAGAGAACAAGAATTCATGGCGCAGCAAACTGGTGCATGCACTATGGGCAGACATATTAACAAGCAAGAAATCAATTAACATGTCTCCTTATCAACTAGTGTATGGCATGGATGCAGTTTTTCCAACATCCTTGGGAATTCCAGTGATGAAGCTCCTTCAAGAGGTACAATCAGAGGAGAACGATATGCAAAGGAGGCTGAACTAAACCATTCAATTGCAGCAATCAAGGGAAGAAGTATACAACAGGACACAAGCAGTACAAGAGAATATCAAGAAAATATTTGATAAGAGGACCAAAGCAAATGATTTCCATATTGGAGAAAAAGTGTTGAAGTCGGATTCAAGAAGAGAGGACAAAGGCAAACATGGAAAATTTGAAAATCTATGGAAATGTCCATACATCATCCATGCAGCAAGAGGTAACAATGCATTCTTTCTACAAGAAATGGATAGAACCGAATTATTTGGAGGCCCTGTCAATGGGAGGATGCTCAAGCACTATTTTTGTTGAAATTCTTAGTTTGAAGTTTTGTTCATTGTACATAACATTGCTTGAATAAAAGATAAAAAATGAAACACAAAAACAAAGAAAAAGAAGAAAAGAGGGCAAATAAAAAGAAAAAGTAAAGCCCCATACCAAAAAAGAATATTTCTGAAAGTGTGCAAGTCTAAATGCCACTACTTTGAAAATGGAAAGTCTTGTTCAGTGATACAGCCTAACCTTGATTGAACATGTTTTAAATTTCTACTGATAAGTTAGAAAATTAAGATTTTCCAAACCATCTAAACTTGGCTCATCAGTAGACTAGGTTAGGAAAAGATATTGGTTCCCAAAGCCTAAATCTGAACCAAAGAGAGAAGAGAGGGATAAATGACAAATTTCAAATTATAGCCCTCAGTTTTCTAGTTTCACTTGTACAAAATAAAATCTGTGTGCCACTTGTCTAAAATGCCACAGCTCATGACAAACCAAACTGCTCAACCTTGATTTGGTCATGTTTTGAATTTTGTGTTGATAGATTAGAGAATGAAAATCTGTCAAACTGTTTAACCTTGACAGATAAGTAGATTAGGTAGAGAATAAAAGGGCTCATCAGTCTAATCTGAGCTCTTGGAAGTGATAAGGGTAGAAGTAGATAGTTTTTATGCTTTCAAAAGAAAAGATGATGTTCAGGGTTTTCCAATCCAAGTGCACCCAAATGAAGAGAAAATGTTAGGAAAAGTATGATGGGTAGGTAGGGTTAATATTGAAGCAATCATGTTTTTTTTTTTTTAGATTGTAAAATCACAGCTTCAAGGAACAACAGTAAGATCAGCATGGAAAAATAAAGAGAAATCTGCCAAGCATGTGAGGCATCTCACCTGCAAAATCAGAGATCTGAGGTTCTTGACACCTCCTGAAAGGCGCTGCCCTCCCCAAGTAGAACCACTGTTAGTCATCAGTGTTTTTCACTATCTTTAGATGACTATAGGATGTTTATAGATTTCTGAAAACAATATTCCTTGAATATCTTGAGTTTCAAATATCTCATTGCCTTCATTATCCTTATAAACCTATTTTCACTCTTCCTCAGTTACTCTTCCCAAAGCCACCCTGTTGCTCCTAAAAGACTCATCGTAGGCTTATACCTCTCATTTTCATCCTCCTTCCCTGCCTATGACCTCATTTCCCTATTTTTCCCCTGTCAGTAGATTCCATCCTCCCTCTAGGGTTTCTTGTTGTTATCTCATTTCCATGTCCTTTTTGGGCATATTAAACCACAACAAATACTCTGTTTTCACTTGAAAATCTGTAGGTCCAATTTCAGTCAAAATCAGGTCAAAGGACCCTCCCACTAGGTCATTAGGGTTTTACATGTTTTCAAGGTTATCCTTGGATGTTTCAGGCACTACTTTTTCCTTTGCTAGAATCTAGCTCAGATGTAATAGAATGTCAAGACATGGTTATTCAAGAAGGACCTAAAAGTTTCCAAAGAGGATTATCTTCTCAGTTCAAAGTCTGCAAATGAGAAAAATGGAAATAGTTCAGCACTTCTGCAGGAGTGTTGAAAGATTTATCAGCAGAAAGTACTAATGAGGTAAACTATCTACTCCTGAATGAAGGAAACTTACGACAAAGGAAAGGGAAACAACATGGTCTTGAAAATGATTAGGGTTTATACACTTGATGGTCCAGTTGAGTGCCAAAACAGTGATCACTTGCAGAAAATGACATGGAGGAAGTCTATAAAAAAGATATTGAAGAAATATGGAAGAAGGTAAGGTGAACTGGACAGAAATGAATGAACTTGAAAGGGCTATAGAGAACTTGGAAGAAAAAACTGATGATTGTTGTGAAAGACTGCAGACACTTAGGGTTTTGGAAAAATTGCCAAAGAAGATGGAAGAGTTAGGTTGAACTTTATGGTGGTAACTGCAGCAGATTTTGAAGATGCTAATGTGTGTGATTAAATCCTAAAGGTGTCAAAATGAACTTTTCATGCCTCAATGACCAAAATAAAATTCAACTTCATGTTTTCAGTCACCTGCAAGGCAAAAGTATAAAAGAATATCAGTGAAGAAGAGAAAAAAAGGTTTCAAACATTAGAAGTGGGTTTTCATAATTAAATCAAATTCCTCTTATCTATAAAAGCCCATTTCACCCTTCAAATGAATCATTGTTGCATTTCAAAAGATCAAGAGCACTTAGCAGAGAAAAATTTGTGAGTTTGCAAGCTGAAATTGGGCAAATATGCTTGGCATTTGCGTGCCAATCTTGGCGCGTGCCTGGAAGGTGGCGCTGCGCTCTTGCCTGAAACACCCTCTACTCATTTACAAAGGCGTTGCGCGCTCAGGACTACCGCTACACACTTAGGTTTGGCGCTGTGCCCTCAGCCTTGGCACTGTGTGCTTGGACAGAAAGTGATCCAGGTGTATATTGGTGGCCACCTGCCTATTCCACTTGGGGCCCCACCATTGTCTCTTTCAGTTTTTTCACAACTTACTATTTTTAGCAGTTTTTCGGGTCCTAAACTTCCGAAGCTGTTTTGAAGCCCCAAACAGAGATAGTATGCCAAAGTTACATACCCGGGAAGTTGAAACACCAATTTACCCAAACGTGGCCCATAGTTTTGGCGCTTCATCTCCTAGGGTTAAGTTTTTGGACATTTAGAGTTCTCCATTGTTTCTCCATAATAAATAGGCCCTCGAGCCTCATTGTAACACAGTTCAGAGGTCTGTAGCCGCCACATCTCTTCTCAGAGATTCTCTACCAACACCCTAGCTATTTTATTTCCATCATGTTTGTAAGCATATTTCTGTGATTTGATATTAATGAAATGAAGCCTTATTTCCGCTGTATTTCTATGTTTATGGTTATTTCTGTATTTTGTTGCATTCCTGCATAAATCTAGATCAGTGGTATCAGAGCGATCTGTTTTTTCTCGATCCTTCTTTACATGTCCCCAACAAGGTCGGGATATAAGGAGTTAGGGCTCGATCTGGTGGAACCTTTGCAAGATCAGCCTCGCAAACCCCGATGGACGCCCATGGGGGACGAAAAGAAAGATGAGGGAGCAAGAGATCCTATCAAAATATTGCTTGAAGAGGCCCTCGAAAAACAAAGGAACGCGATGATGGATAACTTTTCCCAGATCCTTCAATGACTACACCAGCGGCGCATCTGCATCCAGCAGCCACTCTGGAGGCGCGACTCCCTTTAAGGTACAAATAAACTTTGACATTCCCATATTTGAGGGTCAAATAGATGCAGATGTCATAGATAGATGGTTGAATCTATTATAAGGATATTTCTCGGTTCATGACTTTTCCGACTGGGAAAAGATTATTTTTGCACTCCTCAAAGCTACCCCCCATGTCAAGGACTGGTGAGAAACCTAGTGTGAGAAAAAGGATGAGACGGAACCCTCTCTGTTCTCATCCGTACCCACTTGGAATTCTTTCTGAGATGCCATCAAGGAACAATACTATCCCATGGGGAGCTATGAGGACAAGTACATACAACGGACCACGTTGCAGCAACAAAGGGATCAAGATGTACATGAGCTAACGAATCTATTCCATACCCTGTGCACAAAGTTGGGTATCAAAGATTCAGAGAAACATTTGGTGCTAAAGTATCGCGGTTGTCTGCACAGATACATTCAGGAGGAAATGGAGTTCCTCGACATCTCTTCGCTTGGTACGGAATACCGGTATGCTGCCAAGATTGAGCAGAAATTCAAATAGAAGAAGCGAGACTTTGGATCTGCGAATCAAAAGCAAGGGAAAGGTGCCCCTAAACCACATAACAAAGGACAAAGCCAAGGCATGGTGGCCCAAGACAACCTGCCAAAGACACAAGCAAAGAACAACACCGCGAAGCCAAAGAAGGACACGGGAAAGTGGCGTGAATTCCATAAGAGCTCCACTCACAACACAAATGAGTGTCGGGCCAAGCAGTCGCTGGTGGCTGAGATGAGGGCTTCTGAATTAGAAGCATGCTCCGACTTTGAATCAGAACCTGACAAGGTGAATGACAAAGGGAAGCAGATTATTGATGCGGAGCCCAACGCCACTATTGCCACTACGAAGATCCAGAAGATCCAGAGGAGGCAGAGCGTCACTTCTACTCCCATATTTGGGTAAAGGGTTCCCCACTACGGTTCATTGTCGACAATGGGAGCCAAAAGAACCTCATTTCAGCAGATGTCGTGAAGCGGTTGGGCTTGCCGACCACAGCGCACCCACAACCATACACCATCGGGTGGCTTCACCAAGGATGGGATCTCCGCGTTAGCCAGCAGTGTCGTCTTCCTTATAACATCAAGCCCTTCACGGATGAGGTATTGTGTGACATTGCTCCTATTGATGTTTCTGATGTATTATTAGGCCAACCATACTTCTGGAAGCAACATGTTGTGTATGAGTCCCAGCCTCGCGCTGTTATTGTTACTTTGGGAAATAAATTGTACAGGATACCAGAGGTACCACTGCTTCCCACTATCTCTTTGGTTACTGCAAAACAATGCAGTAATCTCATTTCCCAAACCAGGAAATTTGTTTTCCTGATGATCCCCCCCCAGGGCAAGAAGAAGACTGTGGCCACGACCTCTAGACATGGCTCCTCTGCACGACAACAACAAATGGACAAGGTTGTGGAGGAGTATGGGGACATCTTCACCTCACCCACAGGAGTGCCTCTACACTATCAGGTCAAGCACCCCATTGACCTGACCCCAGGGGCGCCGCTACCCAATGGACCGATCTATAAGCACTCTGTTCTGGAGAATGATGAAATCAAAAGGCAGATTCAGGAGCCGTTACAGAAAGGTCACATCTGGCCAAGTTCATCGCCCTGTGGGAGCCCAATCGTGTTGGTACAGAAGAAGGATGGGACTTGGAGACTTTGTATTGATTATTGGGCGCTGAACAAGATCACTGTCCAGAATAGGTACCCGATCCCATAGATTGATGACCTTCTGGACCAACTCAAAGGGGCAAAATATTTCAGCAAGATCGACTTGAAGTCTAGGTATCACCAGATACCAATCGAACCCTCTGATGTGTGGAACACTGCCTTCAAAGCCAAGGAGGGCCTTTTCGAATGGCTCGTCATGCCTTTCGGATTAACAAATTCTCCCGTAACCTTCATGAGGTTGATGGATGACATCTTGCATCCATTCACCAACTCATTTGTAGTGGTATACTTGGATGAATTTCTGATCTTCAGCCTGACTTGGGAAGAGCACCTCCACCGCTTCCAAGAAGTCCTCCAAACACTGCGTCAACACAAGTTGTGTGCCAATTTGGACTAGTGCATTTTTGACATGACCCTGGTTCAATATCTAGGATACATTATTGATGAAAGGAGGTGCATGCGGATCCAGCCAAAATCCAGGTCATTCAGGATTCAGCCCCAACCACCCTAACAAAGCTTCGCAGCTTTCTGGGTCTTGCTAATTTCTACCGCAGGTTTGTGTTGGGATTCTCTCATGTCACTTGGCCCTTGAGTCAAGTCACCAAGGGAGGAGAAAAAGAAAAATTATGTTGGTCGAAATCTCAACAAAAGGCATTCGTAGAATTGAAACATCGCCTCTGTTCTGCCCCAGTGCTCACATTACCAGACTTGCAACAACCATTTGAGATCGAGACAGATGCCTCTGACTATGCTATTGGGGAAGTTCTTACTCAACAGGGGCATCCAGTGGCATATCACAGTGAGACATTTTCCGACACAGTTCGAAAGTATCCCACTTATGACAAAGAAATGTATTCCATTGTGCAGGCCTGTCGACAAAGGAAGCATTACATTTTGGGGAAGGAGACAATCATCCACACAGACCATCAACCCCTGCAATTCATACAAACACAAGGGAAGTTGCAGAACGATCGGCATCAGAAGTGGTCCACATATATGCAACAGTTTCATTTGAACATCAAGTACAAGAAGGGTAGCACCAATAATGTTGCAAACTACCTCAGCCGACCATTGATCGTGGCCATAACCACCCTTCTCAACTCTTGTGGGCATGAGACTTCTGATTGGCCGCTTCTCTACAAGAGCGATCCAAAATTCAGCTACACATACAAGGCACTCTTGGGGGGTATGCAAATTCCAAATTTTCACCTCCAAGATGCACTATTATGTCACCTAGGACACCTTTGTGTTCCTTCAAGCGAGCGTGCCAAGATGATTTGGGAAGCGCACTACAATCGATTCGTTGGGCATTTTGGGGTCAAGAAAACAGTGGCAGTACTCAGAAGTATTTCTATTGGCTGAACCTTCGACAAGATGTCAGGAAGTACATCAGATCTTGCACTGCTTGCGCCATTGCCAAACTGACCATCAAGAAGCAAGGGCTCTATACTCCGCTACCTACCCCTAGTCAACCTTGAGAATCCATCTCCATGGATTACATGTCAGGCCTTCCTTCTACTAAGCATGGAAACGACTGTGTTTTCATGTTCGTCGACAGATTCTCAAATATGGCCATTATGGCGGCCTGCAAGAAGAATATCACAGCAGAAGCCATTGCTAAACTCTTCTTTGAACGAGTGTGGGTGCACTTTGGGATCCCACAGTCTATCATATCAGATCACGACAGCAGGTTCCTCAGCACATTTTGGTCCAGCCTCTGGTCAATGTTGGACACCAAGCTCACCAAGTCCACAGCTTTCCATCCCCAAACTAATGGCCAAACAGAGATCGTCAACAGGATGATTGTATACATTATGTGCATGTACAATTCAAAGCATCCACACACATGGGATGAGAGCCTTCCCTATGTACAACACAGTTATAACCGGGCTCTCCACAGCTCAACCGGCCATAGCCCCTTTCAGGTGGGCTTGGGATTCCAACCACTATTTCCCATTGATGTAGCCATGCCATTTGCAGCTACTCATGCCGATTTGGCTCATGTCCAGTCTGAAGCTGGCAATGCAAACAACTTCATCGAGCGCATTCAGCACATCCACCAACAAGTTTATGACATATTGGACAGAGCCAATGCTAAGTACAAGCAGCGACATGACCAACATCGGGTGCCACACAACTTCCAAGTGGGTCAAAAAGTGTGGCTACATTTGTAGAAGGAGCGCCTCACTAGACCCCACCGCAAGATTCGCCCACTCCGATATGGGTCGTACACCATCACCAAGGTTGTAGGGAACAATGCCTTCGAGCTCAGTATTCCACCATTCCTTGGTCTGCACCCAGTATTGAATGTACACTGCCTTCGTCCCTACTTCCCACCTCTATTGGACACCTCTGACATTGCAGAAGAACTCACACCAAAAGAGTTAAACCTAGACTACATGGAACAGGCCACCATAGACTATATCATGGACATGCAAATCAAGAACACTCGTCGACAAAAGATCCAACTATATCGAGTTGTCAAAGTTGGCCAACTCCTGCACCAAGGCAAGTGGTTCACCAGGGACCAAGTTCAACAGAAGTTTCCTCATCTCATGGAGGAACTCAACGCAATGGGGACCGACTGGCTACAAGGAGAATGATCGGTGGATATTGGTGGCCACCGTCCCCATTCGCAGGGCCCACCATTGTCTCTTTCGGTTTTCACAACTTACTATTTTTAGCGGTTTCGGGTTACGAACCCAAAGCCATTTTGAAGCCCAAAGCTTCGAGATAGTATGCCAAAGTTACGTCCCTGGGAAGTTGAAACACCAATTTACCCAAACGGGGCCCATAGTTTTGGCGCTTCATCTCCTAGGGGTTAGGTTTTTGGATGTTTAGGGTTCTCCATTGTTTCTCAATAATAAATAGGCCCTCGAGCCTCATTGTAACAGTTCAGAGGTCTGTAGCCGCCACATCTCTTCTCAGAGATTCGCTACCAGCACCCTAGCTATTTTATTTCCATCATGTTTGTAAGCATATTTCTGTGATTTGATATTAATGAAATGAAGCCTTATTTCTGTTGTATTTCTATGTTTATGGTTATTTTTGTATTTTGTTGCGTTCCTGCATAAATCCGAATCAGAAAGGGTTTCTAAGCCCTCCAACCACTCAAATCACTTCAAAACGCTTTCAAATTTCCTCCAAGGTCATCCAAGCAAATCTTAAGGGGTAAGTACCTGACATACACCCATTTTCAAGCTATTTTGGTGATTTCTTAATCAATGGAATGAAACCCTAATCAAACCCTAAGTGTCAAGCTTAAAATCACTATCTATATGCTTATTTCATCCTCCTAGACAAAGTATCAGTCATAACAAGGGAAATTACATTGGTTTAGAGGGTTGTCATTCATCTTGCTTGTCACAATAGCCATTCCTTTCATTCTCACTCATTCCATTCATTTTCAAACTGCCATTTCATACCCTCCCTTCATCTCATTTCACTTCAGCCCTAGGGTTTCTAAAACAGAGTTTACAATGTCTGAGGGTGAAGACAGTGGTATGGAGGCCCAAATGCTGAGGCATGATCATAAAGGAGGAAAGATAAACAGATTTGAGCCCCTCAATACAAGGGAACTCATGGCATCTCCCCTTACTGTTTCCTGCTTCAAACATGTAGGCTGCTTTGATTTTTGTGAAAAGGTGCAGCAAGTACAAAACCACCCTGAGCTAACAAGACTTTTTATTATCAATTTGCATGACAAAAAAGTTAATCTTGTCGAGGTCACCTTTGAGCTGTCTACAGATGCCATTGCCAATGCTACATGAATACCAAGTGTGGGAGAAAAGTGGTTCATGCAAGCAAACCTAGACATGAGTTACATTGAACCATATCTAAAACCTAGGTATAAAGACCACCACAAGTCCATCTTCCCCTTTTCTCATCTGCTTGATAGATATGCACCTATGATGAGGATAATCATGAAATATTTTACATTTGAGGGAAGGTTTTCCCCCCTATATTCCTACCACATCCGGTTTCTTATGCATTTCACCAAAGTTAGGATGCTGCATATACCATATTATCTTTACCGAAGCATTGACAAAATGGCCTACATAGTACAAAAGAGAGACTATCCTCAACAAATGCAAAGCTTGTTTCATCACTCACTTATCAAGATGGTGGTTATGTATCAACTCCAGCAGAAGAACATTCCATGGGATACCTTCATTGCCCATGAGGTTTTCACTACTCCACATGACCATCATCAGCAAAATGTCCCTTCATCATCCCATCCTCCAGAATCCATTCCTCCATCACTTCCTACCGATCATACATCTCCACCAACTCACATTCCTTCACCTTCATATCATGATGACCAAGCATCAAGCAGTGATGGAAACATTGAGACAGATGGCACTAAGATGAGTAACATTGAGCCACTTCCTTTGACCTACTGGAGGGGTGTTTCCTGCCCTTAAGAGGCAAGGGGCCATGCATTCTACATCAAAAAAACAGATTGACAAGGGTAAGGAAAAGGTCACAGAGCAGGTCATTATTGAAGAGGATAACAAGCATGAAACTGAGCAAGAGTTTCAGCTAATTCACTTTGTCAATGAGGATGAGGATGAGAGGATCACAAACATGCTGCTCAAAAGCGAGGATGCCAAGATTAGTGAACTTCAAGCTAATCTTGATAGGGCCAAAAATATGATTAACTATTATGAGCTTGAGAACCAACAATTGGAGACAAAGAAGGCCATCAGTGAGGTCAGAGCAATCAGAGCTCAGAAAGAGGACGGAAATGCCAAAGTTATGCTAGATGAGACCTTGGGCACTTTTGATGACAGTGGAGATGAGGAAGAACAACTTCCTATGAAGAGGCCAAGGACAATTGGGTTGAAGAAGGGTTTAGCCCAGGAAAGGCAAAGAGAGACAGAATTGGCAGAGCAACTCACTCCAAGTGAGCTGCTTGCCATGGAAATCAGCTATGATAGAGAATATTGGTTGGAGAGGGAAAACTTGCACCTAGAAGATCAGCTAGAGAAAGCCAAGAAAGACATTGACTTGCAAAGGAAAATGGCAAGGCATTATGCTTTGATAAACAAAATTGCAAGGGCTAAGCTCAAAAGAGCCCGTGCAAAGATTCAAGCACAAAATGAGGCAAAGGAGAAGGAAAAATTGGATATCCTTGTTGATGTATCCCTCCAAGCATCCCAAACATGATCAGCAAGGTAAGTACCAAATTTTGGCACTTGGTACAAATTTTGAGTTTTTTACTGTTTGGCCAGCAAGAAAAAGGACCAAACGCGCAGCGCCATTTGCGTTGTGCTCTTTTTTGGGGCACTCAAATGACAAATGTCTTACATATTCATGATCCTCATGGCAAGTACATCATCCACAGAAAATTTCAAGCCATTTGGAGCAAAACTGGTCCCTCAAAAGGGCCAAAAAACACCTTTCTGCCCTCTTTTCAACACTGGCGCTGCGCCCTTGGCAGTCTTGGGAGAATGGATTTTTGACCAGGCAAATGGACACCATTTTGCAAATTGAAGGCAGATCTAGAAACTAGACAGGACAGGCTTTGCAATGAACTATCATGGAGCTCATTTGGACGTCGAGAAGGCCTCCAAAACGCAGCTACAAAAGAGGTGATTTTTCTAGTCTTGGCGCTGCGCCCTTGTACCTTGATGTTGCGCCCTTACCAGAAAGTCAGCAAAAGACATCAGAAGTTATTGAAAAATATATTTTGAAGGCTTTAAGGACAAATATCTCTAAAATTAGCTGAGGAGTTATGTTAGAAGTTATTTTTGTCATAAATAGGTTTTGAATATTTTACCTTGGACCTTGCATGGTCTCAAAGTTCAAAGTGCCTTAAATGTGTAATTAATGAAATTTTGAAACCCTAGCTAGGGTTTATCTCCTCACTTGGTAGTTAAATACTGCATGTAATGTTTCATAATTTTTGTTGGTTGGTTATTGAGATGAATATTACATAGACTTGGAGTTGTGAAGAAATTGGCTTTGGAGCTTTGTGAATGTTTTTGATTGAATGTCAATGAAGCAAGCACATTCGTAGGATTCATGAACCTGGTTAATGATGATGTTGTTCTAATTTAGTAATTGTTTCCTTCTTTTTTCATATTGTTTCATCTTTCCCTTATGACAGAGAAGAAAATTTAGATTAAGATATGTTGTTGAGAGGCACCTTGATTCTGTTACCTTCTATTGTTTAGATGTTTTCCTCTGCTAGGTCTGATTGAAAAATTATTAATTGCTTTTTGATTCCACTTAGCTTGTTGTCTTCAAAATGATATGATGGAGCCAAGCCAAAGAAGTTTATGGTATGCCCTGTCCTTTGGTGTAGCTTAAAACATTGTTTTTAAGGCATTTTCTTTGAAGTTTACTAATTAGGGTTTGCCTGAAGAAGTTTATGGTTTTCCCTATCCTTTAGTCCATC
This sequence comes from Pinus albicaulis, assembly GCA_034641835.2. Taxonomy (NCBI): domain Eukaryota; kingdom Viridiplantae; phylum Streptophyta; class Pinopsida; order Pinales; family Pinaceae; genus Pinus; species Pinus albicaulis. The sequence continues at coordinate 289,587,590 of CM076571.1, read as the reverse complement.
TTGAATAGTCACTTTGAAGGTATTTTATAGTTTGATTAAGGAATTTAGGAGTTCCCTGCTCTTTAATCATTACTAATGTGTTATCTTAAATGTTTTATTTCTCTGAAGGTGAATAACTAGACAATTTAGAAGTTCCCTGCTCTCTAGGGTTTGTTGGATTGTTGTTTTAAAGTTTACTTGGTAAAGCTAGGTCAAAGAAGTTTATGGTGCGCCCTGTCCTTTGATTCTTTCTTAAGTATAGTACTCTTAAAGACTCTTCTTGTATAGTATATGTTAAAGGATTCTTAATTGCCCTTTAAACCTACTATGTTCACAATTTAATGTTCGTTTTACATCCACATAAGCTACTAAGATCCATTTGGCTTTGTTAACTTGCCCTATGAAACACCCTTGATTCATTGTTGTCTTTTTCAAGCCTCTCACAGACCCCATAGCCCAATGGTTTAAATTTCTCTTACTCTATCTATTCGACTTGACAAGCAACCCAACCAAACAAAACAAAACAAACAAACCCTATCATTATAACTAGCCTAAAATCAGCATCCTAAAATCATAGAAGTCATATCTTTTATACAAATTTAGAGAGATCCCTCTCTGAGTCCAGGAAGGCTAGGTCCTAGGACTCCAAAGTTGGTTTGATGTTACCCTTGTCTATTTGGTTTTGCCAATCTGACAAATTACAGGGACCTAACAGCATAGACACATGTATTCTAGATAACCTAGAAATAGCTTGGGGAAATTCCACTCGGAGATAGTTTTTAGTTTTATTTGATAAATTAATTATTTTTAATGGGACTCTAAGTCTAAACTTAGGAAATTAAAATAATTAATGGGTATTAATCTAAACTGTGGGTATAACTCATAGAAGAAGATGAGGATCAAGTCAAAATGATCTTAGCTATTGATTAACTTCTAATCTGGGACGTTTAATGTCAACTAGAAGATTATTTAAGGAAGCTTGAGGGTCATTTGGAAAACACATCAGGCAGATACTCAGTGGCCCGAGTAAGATCAATTTTTCAGAAAGAAGAAATCAATTCAAAGGGAGAGTTGCAGGTGGAGAGGAGAGAGAGGGTATTAGCATCAGTCGAGAGTGCAAGAGTTGGTGACGCGGTGGAGAGAAGGGGCATTGCAGAAGCAGCAGAGGAACAATGCAGTGTGACGCAGAACTGCGCAGTCCTCATGCAGTCTGACGCAGTGGAGGCAACAGGGCCTCTCAGGGATCGGGTTCTCATCTATATTTGTGAGAATTTTTTCTCTAGTGTTATCACAGAGATTTCTCTTCATTATTGTTGATTGTTCTTTGCAAAAAAAAAAAATCGGAAGAATAAATAAAGAAACCCTCATCTGTTGCACCGATTTTCCCACATTGGGTTTTTTCAGGGACAATTGTCCAAAAATAATTGTGTCATTCTTGTGTTTGTATTTCTTTATATCTTGTCTCAGTATTTTAATTGTGAAGGCTGCAGTAGAATTTATTTCAATATTTACTAAAGTAATTTTTGTAAATAACTTGTTACTGGAATGATAAGTAGAAGAAATAATATCAGTGACTGCAATTGGATTTCGATATAGAAATTTTCACATTCCCCGCCCCTAAGGGGAAAGACATCTCCAAGGTACATCCTTCAAGCGATAGGAGTCAAGTGTATAATGATGAGGTGGATAGGGACACAAGGGTCTCAAGGCCAAATGTCATGGGTTCAAGGGTGGTAATGATAAGGGATATCCACATACTTGGGTGTATAGATCTAAGACGAAGAAATTGTGATATATGAGTTACCCCGACCTTTATTTTCCATCCTTCTTCATTTTCCTTTTTTCTTTTCTTGATTTTTTTTTATTATTACTACTTGGGGCTCCAAGAGATGAGAGCATGTTGTGTATGATATAAACAATCATTACCCACTTAAGGTGAGGCAATTCATCATCCACTAGGGGTTGGGACGTGCATGGGTTCCTTAATGATGTGGGGGCACTAATGTGACCCTAGGAACCAGGGTAATGGCTATAATAAAGGATTAGAGTTCATGTTTGGCTTTTTCCCACATGTTAATATAGTGTCTCGGCCATCAATTGCATTTTATAATATTATTTTCTTTTGTTTCTTGCTTGTGGCCATGATATGCTTTTAACTTTCTTTTTTTAGTCGCATCAACCTTCGGGACAACATTTCTAGGCTCAACCCAAACACGTGGAGAAGGGGAGGGGGTGTACTAAAGCCTTGTGGACCCATAGAGAGAAGATGATGAAACAAAGCTTGTAATGTGTGGAAAGGAGTGAAAAATGTGAAATCGGGAAAGGCGGTTGTGCTACCAAAATCGGGGTTTCCCAAGTAGTGCTCTTTCTGAAACTATAAGCCAATAGGGGAGATCCTACGGGACTAGGATTGAAGATTAACCCTCCATTTAAGGTGAGGGAAAAAAACTACAGTCAAAACCCTTCCTTCTCCCAATTCACCCAATAATCCATACCCAAAATGCCCAATGAAAAACAAGCATAAGCACCTGATGGCACAATGAAAAACATACCTTTATGATTTGAATAACCGCCCTTCAAACATATGCCCTTGCAGATGAGCGAGGGGACATATGACTAGCTCAACGAGTGGAGATCAAGTGGCACAATATATCGGCTATACTAGTGACAAATCTAGGAGAAAATTTCTCCTATGGAGTCACCTACTTTTGCTAGGTAATGGGTCCCTATAGCAATTATATTGTATTCAACAGCTGTAACTTGCCTTCAAACCGAAGATCTACCTCAAAAGACATTATTTTAAGTTATCGAAGTTGAATCCATACAAAGAAAGTAGATGCAACACAATATGTTTTTGGAGTCAAACACTAAGAACAGGGAGAAAATCAAAATGAGAGTGTAATCAGCAACATATTTCCATCCACAATAACACCAAGATATAATACATCAACCTCCACAAAGAAAAGAGACTTATGAACCTAAACGTATCAAGCATTGAAGTTTTCCTTTTAAGAAGATAATGCTAACATAAACCAAGGACATATTTTTTAAATACACATCAGTGCAGCATGCATTCCAGATCCTCCTCTAGGACCTCCTCTGGATAGTCTTCTATCTTGAGTTTTCTCCACTCAGCTTTGGATGTTAGAGGAGCTAGCTCCAGCATACCGGATATGCTGACATTATGGGCAGCCAATATTTTGGGTCCCTACCCATTGTACATCCTTCTCTCAGATCTGCCCTTTTGTTTCTAGAGTTCTGTTCTCACGTCTTAGCTTAGATCAACACTTTACTTTCTGCATCTTGCTTTCTATAGGAACCGTTTTTGGGTTTGCACTTTGTATTGACATCATTGTTTGGCAGTCCCATTAACCTACCTTGGTGGTCATTAGTCAGACATTAATAAAATTATCTTATCTTATCTGCATACTAAAATCATAAAATGACCTTGACTGAGTATTATTCAGAAGACTGTTGCATTAGCGTAAAATACAACTTTACAATTAAAATAGTAGAAATTTTGTCTTCTTTCATCTATTGAAAGATTAAAATTTTGCAAGGACTTTTCATCTTAGCCTCCAATCTCTTGACCTCACTGCCCATTCAGGTTTTCTTTCAGCTTTAATTGTTCTTTGAAAGAGGTTGTCATGTTCACTGTATATGCCTTTTTGCATTTTGCATTTTGTTTTTAACTATCATTTTATAAATATAAGACGTATTTTTCAAAAAAAGAACTTTTTATCCACAAAGAGGGCTTAACAATCATGTTGAAATTTCATTCAAATCCAAGTACAGGGTTTTCCATAAAAGTCTTTTGTTGGAAACCTTCAGTTTCGATAATAATATGGAGGAGATGAACCATGCAAGACTTCCCAGTACAATGCCATTGTAATGACCAACCTATTTCTCAATTGATATACATGAGTTACAATCTGTTCTATGATATAAAAAAAAATTGATTGTCATAGCAATAATAGATTTTATCTAGAAAGCAATGAAGTGCTATAGACAGCTTCGATTTACAAAAGAAATAAATTCAACGTAAGTAGAAACTTCCATTTTATTCCTTAGACCTCAATATTTGGAACAGGTCCCTTGAACCAATGCCTTGCATTTAGCAGCCAACTTCCAAAAGTTAGCACAAATAATCCCCCAACTGCAACAGGTGTATAGTTAAGGGTATCTTTTGTAATTGGATATGCCACGGGTAGTGAAAATAGGACAGTAATAGTGACAACCCATAAAACAGCTATCCAACCAACAAATAGACTGAATCTACCAAGGTTAAAAGGACCTTTCACAAAAGTTTTGCGTGCGAGTGTTATACGGAACAGAATAGGCAGCGCATATGCAATGTACAAACCAATTGTTGCAATTGAGACCATAGCTTGGAATGCAACTAGACTGCCCAGGGACTGCAAAGGAGTAGAAGTACCAATATCATTAAAAATGAACATAAATCAGGTATGATAATCAGATATTTGCATTGAAATTCATTATGGGTTTAAACTTTAGATATTGGAACATATCTTAACTGTAAATTATCAATAAAAGAAATAAAGATGGCATTAAGATGAAATAAAGCAATCAGCATGTGTGTGAAATAGACAAAAATTTGAAATTCAAGATGTACATTATATTGCAACATCATATATTAATTTATACACCATCTTATGGAATACAATAACATGTAAATAAAATGACAAAATAAGTGAGAACTGCGAGAAATTGGAACATTTCTTTGGAATATAGATATTATCTAGGAGATTCTTGCCTTCCGAAAATGCTAGTTTGACGTAGTAAAAGGTGTGATTCAAAAAAAGGAAACACATTTTCAAAATATACATGTTAAGTCGAAGAACATAAGTATCAGATCCATTTATCAGACAGCAAGGGAGAGGTAAAATTTTTGTGAAAGAAATTTTTAGAGATGATTTAGAAAATGAATTTAGCATTCCATCTTAGTGTGAATCTGTTAGTGCAGGAGAAGCCTCCATCACTTATTTACAAGACTTCAAGCTGCACACAATTGAGAATATAGTACACATCAAATATTCCCCTGTTGCTGGGATTCCTTTTGTTAGATTACTGGTTGCTCTGAGTTGTTCTCCATTCATTTGTAGTGAATTGAGTAGCAAATCAGTTGGCTGTTTGGGTGGAGAGAGGGTGCACTTGTAGTGATCTTCAGCTATAGGTAGGGTGCATTCATATTGGGAGTTACTCTAGTTGAAGTGCATTCACATCAGGAGTTACACTAGAGGTGGAGTGTATCATTCTAGGTGAGTCACACATGAGCATGGAGGTGTATTTATTGCCGGGAGTTACACCTGAGCTGGGAACACTTTCCTAGGTGAGTGCATTTATTTCTTAGGACTTGAATAGACAGCAGAAGGCATATTCATGGCTGGAATTATGCCTTCCATCTATGGTGCACTACCCTTGAGAGTTACTAATCCTTAAAGGGAGCACTTAGTGGGAGTTACTCACCTCAATAGGGCACAGCATTAGTTGCTGTATGTTGCTGTTTAGGAACACCCTCCTTTTATTCTATAAAAGGGAAGGGTGCACTGCTATAGTTTCTTCTTCTTTTCCAGAATTGCTAGTGTATGGATAGCCTGAGGCTTATATCAGCTGCAGTTGTAATTCTTTTTAGAGTAATAGCTAGAGACGTGAATGCTTTCACAGACTCTGGCATGTTGTTTACATTTCCAAATTTCCTTTTTCATAGATCTATCATCTAGTTGAGTTCTGGTTTAAACTTTATATACACGCTTGAGCAATTGATCATTTAATTCTGTAATTGCAGATTCGAAGTTTTGAAAGGTGTTCAATTATGGTTTCCAATTACAGAAGGATTTTATTCTATTGAGTGCAGACCTTGTAATGTTCCAAACTGAAATTTACAGCAAATAACAGAAACATATACAAGGAAGCAACAACAAAAACAAATTCCAAGTATGCAAATCAAAAGACACAAGGAACTGAGCCAAATAATGAGTCGTTTTATTAATAAAAAAATCTGAGTACATAATGGCAAAGAATGATAGAACCTGGGCCTGCTATGCAAGCTAGGCAAACACTAGGTGAAATCTCACTGATCCAACTGCTGAGATGGCTCAAAACTAATAATGCGCACTACCCAGAGAATCTGCTACAAGCTGCCAAATGGAACTGGACATTCTGCTCAAATAATGCTTGGAATTCTCTGAAATTGCCACCGTGGGCTCCTCTCCTCAAACCCAAAGATACCCAGAAAGGGTTTGGCTCAACTCCAAGCCAAAAACGAACCCACAAAGTGGTGCGAACTCCCCAGCGAACCAACAATACACCTTGCTATAAGAATGTAGGATTCTTGCCCGAATACTGCCCGGAAAATTCTGTAAAATTAGCTGGAGCCTCCTCTCAATAAACCCGGAAAGGGTTTGGGCTGAATCCAACATGCCCCAGTGACCACAAGAAATGCGAGTGGCTCTAACTGGCCTGCAAAATGCACAGCAAGAAAATTTTGTTGTAGAATGCCCAAATTAATCCCTGGAAACACCTCCTTCAGCACTTGCAAATCACTTCAAGTCTCCTTATTTCTCCTTTGCCCAAACTCCAAACTCTCCCTATCAAAATGACCAGGCAATAGTTGACCAGTGACCCCTACGCAGGCCCTAAAATAGATAAATTCATCCCTCCAAAATGCAGCACTCTCAGCCCTGCAAATCACCAAGGAAAAACTCTTCCTCACTATGAATAAATCTTTTCCAATTCCTGGGCCAAAACTCCACCGTTTGCTAGCTTCTCTCAGCCCTTTGAATTTCCTTCTGCGCCCTAAACGAAACATGCACTAGCTGGAAATAGTCTGCAATGTAGCTCCTAGAGAAGCCCTAAGATGGACTCCTTACTCTCCTAGGGTGATAATCAAAGTTCACCGAAAGTAGAGGTGGAATTCTCGCTCGAAAATTCTGTGTTGAACAACATAATTGTCTTGGCTAAGCAGCTCAACAGAACTAATGTTGAAATTGTAAAATGACCAAGGATGCCAAAAGTGAGGCTCTCAAGCTCTATCTATAATTTGTTAGCCTCTTCACCCCTTGTGGTCCCCACTCTCTCTCTCTCCCCTAATTCACACTTCCTTGTCTTTTCTCTCTCCTCCAAAAGTATGAGTTCCCTCCTTGGGTCGAATTTCTCTTTCTTGTGGCCCCCACATTCCACTAGAGCTGCAATTTTCCCTTTATCTCCTAAATCCCAATGCCAAAAATGTCTCCTCTTTCCAAAATTATCTCTAATGTGGAAAATCAAAATTGGGGCATGGAAGTCCTCCCCACCAAAAGTTGCTTGTCCTCAAGCAATTCCTGAACAAGCGCCCTCTCTATATGCTGACCCAAATGGCTATTGCAAACAACACTGGGGTCCCAAATGTGCAACTGAGTCATTCTTGTCCCCAACACTATGTTTTCATGAAGGAGTCCCCCAATAACAAGATCCCAAGCCTTCTTGATCAATGTGAATCACCCCTTGCTCCACTCATTGTCCAACCTGGTACAAGCATCCAAGGCCCTCTACATACCATCAGTAAATAGAGAATCATGATAACGTAAAGTCCTGATTGACTCTTGCAACTGCTCTACTGAGTCACCCATCTCATGCACTCCAAGGGTGGACTCCTAAAGACACAATCCGACCCCTGTGGAGATCAATCCTTGCTAGCATGAGCTTCCCTCAATCTCCTCCTACTAAACATCCCTCCATGCCAGTGAAATCCCCAATGCCAACAACGAATCATTATAATCCAATGGAGGATCGGAATGACCTCCCCTTGTCAAAACCAACTCATCCCTAAGGGTAGTTGAACTGTCAAGTACTATGAGGCCAAGGTCCCATGCCCATCGCAAAAAGAAACTGTCTTGTTGACCCTGCGACACTCTGGTCAATCATACTGACAACCCAACATGCTCGAACCAAAGCCTCCTTTCTTGTGATTCTTGGCCATAATATATGTGATGAATGAAGCTATGCCCAACCTGCCATGGTGCCTCAACAATGCTAGAGCTTCTCTCTCCATGGTTGGCCTCAATCCTAAGCAACAACCTACCTTGCCATATGAGGAAGGCCTCAGTGATTCCCCATGTGTCGGCCTGAGAATGAACCAGATCACTTGCCATCCTGATTGTACTCACTAATAAATGTAATGTCCAACTAGTCAACTAGATCCCATAGCCATACGGGAGGTCCACAACCCCCAATCTTCACTGCCTATTGTTGTGACCCCTTTGTGCCTCGTCTCTGACCCCTATATGTATCCAATAGATAGACTCCTTATACCATGAATAAATTTGAAGCACACTAAACTGCCCTGTGCCTTCCATATCACACAGTGAGATATGCTACCCTGTCTCCTGATGGCGCACCACAATATTGCCTGGTGTTTAAACATCTACCTGTAAGAAAGACCCACCACCTATTGTATATGCTCTTGTAACCCCTCGGAATGCCCTGCCCAAAGTGTGTCATGCATCTTGTTACCCAATAACTGTGGGTAGATGGTCCTCAACTGATAGCCAACAGCGCCTTGGAGCCACCAGATAGCTCAATGTGCCACTATCTCTGCCACCTGAGCCAACTATGTGGTCCCTCGCCCATCTGTTATGATCTTATGTTTGAAGGTAGGCCTCCTAACCACGAAGGTATGACTTTTCATTGGTATAGTTGAGTAATTTTGTTTACTTATCATGGACACTTTTGGGCATGGATTGGTGGGGAGATTCGGCAAAAAGAGTGGGTTAGGTCTGTACTCTTGTATCCTCTGCCTGATTTGGTGGTTAACCTTATAGCCTAGTCCTGTGGGATCCCCTTTACTGGCTATTAGCTATAGGGCTGGCAATACATGAGAAATCTCGATTTTGGTTGTGTGGTCTCACTTCTCGACACCATATAAATCACTCCCATCCCCTCATTTTAACCCCATTCATCGCCTTTCCCATCCGAGTCCACATTTTTCCACTGGGTCCACAAAGGGTTAGCCTCCCCCTCCCCTTTTCCACACTTTGGGTCGGGCCTGGAACAATGCCCCAGAGGTTGATGCAGCTAAAAAGAAAATAAAAAGCATAATTTGGCCACTCTAAACTGTAAAAGTACCACAAAATGCAAAAGATGGCCGAGACATACAAATTTACCCCGTGGGAAAAAGCCAAACATGAGCTCCACCCCTTATCTATGGCCATCACCCTGGTTCTTGTAGAAATTTCTGAATCTTATACTTTATGCAGAAATTATTACTGTTAATCCGGTTATGCTCCTCCTACTTAGATAAGTTATTAATTGAATAAATTCAAGTAAAAATCGAAGCAAAACACATAACAGATCTCTACCAATCCAGATCTAGAATAAGCACATGCAAACATTGACAAAGTGACAGTTATTTCTGGACAAATAGTCCCTAGAAAAACCCAACATGGGAAAACCGGTCTCTAGCCGCTGGAGGGTTCTATTATTAAGAATATTTCTAAATACACAAATCTGGGTTCCAGATCTGGAAAACTCAATAGAGATAATGCTAGATCTACAGCTCACTAGCTGATCTAGAGCCAAAATAATGACTAATCCACACCCTCAAATGGGATTTACAGAACTCAGCCAAGATTAGGGCCTAGAAACCCCAGCGTTGTCCATGAAAGGCTCTGCGTCAGCCTTGGAGTCCTGTTAACCCTCAGCGCTGCTCCGGAAGGGACTGCGTTACCCCAGACTGGGTGACGCAGTCACTACGCTGCCCCTGAAGGGTCTCTGCGTAACCCCTGAGGGTTTCTTGCTGAAAATCATGCTGTCCTTGCTGCTGTTGTTGCTGCCTTCCTCTGCGTTGTCCTTGAGCTGATCTTTGCCTCTTGTGTATTCTAGACCCCGAGATCAGATCATCCCCTTGGTCTAAATTCCCCTCTCTACCGCTGAAACACTTCTGAGAATTCTTAGCAAACCTTGCCCTAGAATCTCAGCTTAGCTTCAGTGGTCTGCCTCTGTGTGTCTTTACAAATGACCCCAAGCCTTTCCTTCATACTTTTCTCGTTGACAAATCAACGGCCATGATCAAATCTTGAATCAATGGCTAAGATTAAAAGAAAGCTTGATCCGTGTGATTTAAGACAATTTCATCACATGTTTAATTAAATTCACTTTAATTATTTAAGTTCCTTAAGTTTTAACTTAGGAAATACATTAAAATAATTAATTAATTTAATATCTCCTAAACCATATGAAATTTCCCAAATCAATTTCTGGGTCTTGTAGATCAAGTGTACTCTAGTCCCTCCACAAAATTTGGGACCTAGAGCACAACTGATGCTACCCCAAATACACAAAATCTCAACACTCCCTCTTAGCATCAAAGGTGTGCTCTAGCAATATATCACATTATGCATTACATGAATTTGAGTACTGGTTCTGTGCTATTGAAGCTTGGCCTCCTGCCGCTCAACTCTGCACTGCTGCTGCCATTTTGTATTGCTGTCCATGACTCTGCCACTGCCACTACAACCACTGTACTGCAGCTCCCTCTCAATATGCTGCATCTGTGCTGCCCATAGCACTGCCACTGCTGATCTGCTGCACTGCAACTTCAATTGTTGAGAGAAACAACTGAATCTCCTGCCCAATCTTTGACAAACAAGTCATATGGGCTGCATCCTCATCACTGAAGCTCCATAGGCTACAGATTTGTGCTGGCATCTAAAGAACGATGCACAGTTACATCTCTGCCTGCGTAATCAGACTCCCTCTGCACTACTGAAATCACATCAGCTCCTTGTGCTGAAATCTATCACGTTGTTGGTGCACTGCGTTGTCCCTCTGAAGCTCTCTGCGCTGCTGCAGCTTTGCACTGCGTAAGCAGCACTACTCTGCGCTGCTGAAATCACATCAACCTCTGCGCTGCTACTGCTTCTACGTTGTTGTTTCTTTGCTCTGCGCTGCTCCTCCCAGTCTTCAGATCTGCCTCTGCCTCTGCTTCATCTATGATCTATGCACCCACTTCTCCGCTTGTCCTGCTACTGTCTTAAGGCTGTCGTAGCTCGCTTGTGATCCAAGGGATGAGCTGCTCAAGGATCCCACCTTTCTTCCATGTAGCTCCTCTACATGTCCACGACACCCCACCTCCGTGGTTCATGAGCACTCATGGTTGCATCATCTTCTGACCCATCATCTGCCACAGCGGCTTTGGAAGAAGATGCTTCCTTGTCTTTCTTCTTCTGAGGACAATGGCTGGAAAAATGTCCCATTTCACCACACTGGAAGCATTTGATCTTTGAAAGATCCTTCTTCTTCTTCAGCTGCTTCTTTGATGCCAAGGCTGCATCTTCCTCATCTTCCTTCTTTACTTTGCTCAATCCTGGGCTGTGCTACCTCTTGGTGAACCTACGGAGTTCTTCTTGACGCAAAATTGACCACAAGTTGTCCCAATATGGGAGGTCCGCTCTGCCCAATATACTTTGGACAAAGGTTTCCCACTCATCCGTGACTGCATTGAGGGCAGTCTTGACTATCACGGCATCATCCACCATTGCACCTGTTGCAGTTAGCTGATCTCTGATTGACTGCAGTCTGAAGAGGAAGTGCTCCATGTCTTCTCCCTTGGTCATCATGAATGACCTCATTTAGGTCTCTAACAACATTTTTCTTTGGACAGACTTTTCCTCATGAAGTCAAGGCCTTCCACATCTCGTTAGTTATCTTCTTCTCAGCTATGTGTGGTACAATATGGTCCTTGATACTATCCATAATCAGCCACTTGGCATGCCCAGCAGCTTCCATATGCTTCCGAAGGAGATCCGCATCTGTCGGTGTGGACAAAGTCTACTCTGCATGGTCTCTTAGATTGTATGCCTCAAGGACAATTAGGATCCTTGCCTTCCAAACCGAAAAGTTTGAGAGGCCATCTAGCCTATCCTGATCACGTAGTCCATCAGGAGCCATCTGCTCAGACTGTGTCGGAACTTCCTTTTCTCTTTGCTAGAGAAATGGATCTAAGGCCCTTGGTGTAACGGGTGCCTTCTGCTCCCTCTGACAACTGATTTCCCTTCTTGGAAATCTACCTAATCAACTATGATTCAGCTTCTTCTTTGATCCTATGATCAAATTCTAAGTTTCCTTTGGCAAGAAACTCTCTGAGAAGCTAATCTCCTCCCAATCTTTGTCACTTGTGCTAAGGCTAAAAATCTGAAAACTTCATTTTTGTAACCCCACCAGCGCTTCTGAATTTATGCATCTTTTTTGCAGTTTTTTCTGGATCCAACAGATTCAAATCTGAATCACACTGGTTGGCTTCAGACTAAACCAACGTTGTTTCTGAGATGCCTCTATGTAGTAATTGCGTGGGCATGCTAGGACACAGCGCTCGACAGCATCACCCTTCCCTCTGCGTGAATCTGCTCCTGAAAACTGCGCTGTCCCTTCATATCTATGTTTCTGTTGCTTTTCTAGCTGCTTTCTGCAGCTAGATCCTTCAGATTCTTCTGCTGGTGACCCTCCTAGATCTGCAATTCCTCCGATACCATATAGAAATTTCTGAATCTTATATTTTACGCAGAAATTATTACTGTTAATCTGGTTATGCTCCTCCTACTTAGATAAGTTATTAATTGAATAAATTCAAGTTAAAATCGAAGCAAAACACATAACAAATCTCTACCAATCCAGATCTAGAATAAGCACATGCACACATTGACAAAGTGACACAACTATTTCTGGACAAATAGTCCCCGGAAAACCCCAACGTGGGAAAATAGGTCTCTGGCTATTGGAGGGTTCTATTATTAAGAATATTTCTGAATACAAAAATATGGGGTCCAGATCTGGAAAACCCAACAGAGATAATGCTAGATCCACAGCTCACTAGCTGATCTAGGGCTAAAATAATGACTGATCCACACCCTCAAACGGGATTTACAGAACTCAGCCAAGATTTGGGCCTAGAAACCTCGGCGTTGTCCCTGAAAGGCTCTACGTCAGCCTTTGAAGCCTCTAAAAGGCTTTGCGTCAGCCTTGGAAGTCCTCCAAATCCTCAGCATTGCTCTGGAAGGGTCTGCGTTACCCCAGACTGGGTGACGCAGTCACTACGCTGCGCCTGAAGGGTCTCTGCGTAATCCCTAAGGGTTTCCTGTTGAAAATCACGCTGTCCTTGGAGAGACTGCTTTGTCCTTGCTACTGTTGTTGTGCCTTCCTCTGCGCTGTCCTTGAGTTGATCTCTGCCTCTTGTGTATTCTAGACCCCGGGATCAGATCATCCCCTTGGTTTAAATTCCCTTCTCTGCAGCTGAAACACTTCTGAGAATTCTTAGCAAACCCTGCCCTAGAATCTCAACTTAGCTTCAGTGCTCTGCCTCTGTGTGTCTTTACAAATGACCTTAAGCATTTCCTTTATAATTTTCTTGTTGACAAATCAACGGCCATGATCAAATCTTGAATCAATGGCTAAGATTAAAAGAAAGCTTGATCCGTGTGATTTAAGACAATTTCATCACATGTTTAATTGAATTCACTTTAATTATTTAAGTTCCCTAAGTTTTAACTTAAGAAATACATTAAAAAAATTAATTAATTTAATATCTCCTAAGCCAAATGAAATTTCCCAAATCAATTTCTGGGTCTTGTAGATCAAGTGTACTCTAGTCTCTCCACAAAATTTGGGACCTAGAGCACAACTGATACTACCCCAAATACACAAAATCTCAACAGTTCCTATGGGCCCTAGGTGATCCCCTTCCATGTTAAGTAACCCGTGATTGTCCCAACCACTGGTGGGCAATGAACTACCCCACCTAAAGGGGGTATCCACTGCTATATGCTACACATCATGCTTTCATCCCCTAGAGAACCCAAGCAATTATGAAGAAAAATCAATCAAAGGCAAAAGGCATATGAAGAATGGTGGAAAAGCAAAAGTCGGGGTAACTCATGTACCATGATTGCTCCCTCCTACATTCATATACCCAAGTGTGGGCTTCCCCTATTATAGCTACCCTTATACCATGGCATGTGGCTTAGAGCCTTCCCTGATCCCCACTCATTTCCATCATTATATCACATACCACCTTCCACTTGATGGTCGTACCATGGACATGTCACCCCCTTTCAAGGTTGAAACCACCTAATACGGTCCTTGGTTGACCCCCTTATTAAGCTTGGAGACACCTGTACATGCCAAAGCCCACTATGGAAAGGCATGCAACAATGAGGTGTCCATTTGATTCCATGATTTGTAAGCTCGTTTACTTGATTACTCTAATGATTCGTTGTACTGGAGGACAAGGGTATGCATTGGATCTCATGCAGAATTGTAGGTGGTTCTCCATTTGGGGTTTGGTCTCCCTATACAAGGTCCAAGCCCTCCAGAGGGCCACATTGGCACTTGTAGGATGAGCATTGAGAGCCATGGGCCTCCACCATAACAGAGAGCACTTCATGGATCCCCAACACCATTCAGTGATTTCTTGTGTTCCACCTTTTGGATGAGAATGATGCACTTGGATCACCATGCCAAGCCGATTTCACACTTGTACCACACACTTGGCAGAGGTTCCAGGCTCTAGATGAGGATGTGTCTCACTGCGAGAGACAAAGGGAGGGCTTATATCATTATCCTAGCCCTTACAGATGGTTTATAGGCATTATCAACTCACTTGGGGACACCACATGTGACTCTCTCGGGTATCAAGGGGCCAACCCCTTATCCACTATGTTTGGAGTCTATTCTCTCACCTTGGCACATTTTGGACTCCACTAGGCCTTCTCAATGGCCCAACAACTCATTATGTTTATTATTTCGCTCTCTTGAGAGGATTATCTTTCTATTTTGGAGCAATCTTGGTGGGCTTGTCACCAAGAGATGTTATTATTGCACATTATTTTATTATTTGGGGCTTAATTAGGCCTAATTAGGCAATTCAAACTCTTTAGAGAGGATATAAATTGATGAGAGGCTCATTCATTCCTCTCATCATCACTTGGATTGGATTAGTATCTCTTGAGAGATTTTCACACTTGTTGGGATGAAATTTTTGGAATTTTCTTGATGCACTATGATGTTTGGATTTTCATTATTTTCTTTGAAGCTTCTCTCTAATGTGAAGTTGATGAATGGAAATACTCTCTCTCTCTCATGTAAATGAAATTTTAATGTCATTCTTGTTATCTTACTTGTCTAATGCATGTATTGTTATCATTATTCTTGTATTGGTTAAAGTAATGCGAAATTCTTTTGGAGACCTTGAATAAGTGATTAAATGCATGTGTTTCTCTTTAAGGGATTGGGTGTGTTGACCACACTTTGTTAACGACCCCATAGCAGTACACCTCCATTTTTTCAAATGGGATTCATCATGTTCGACGTGTTCACGCCATTCAGATTTCATCTTCAGTCGACATTTTTATAAATGATGTAAACCCATTTTGCATGTTTATGATGTAAATGATCTAAGTAAGACCACTATGTATGTAACAACCTAGGTAAGCCTAGTATTTTTGTGATGATTTCTATCCTAGGAGGTTTTTTGTCTCACTGATTCATTTGTGTTTCTCGACACAAGTGATTGGCAGAGTTTTCCCCTTCAGCCTCACCCCAAAGCTAGGGTGGATTTTGTCATCAAGATGCTAAGTGAGTCCTAGTGTTTTCTATCGAGTTTTTGTAAAAGTAGTTTGAGAATAATCCTAGCTAATTGGCTAGATTATTTTATTACAAGCTACTTGGTCTACTAGATCATGTTTTGAGTCGCAGAATTGGATAGCTATTTGAGGGTCTATCGCAAAGGGGTATTCCCCCTTTATGTGTCTAAATGTATTTATCTTATGTAAAGAAGGTTGGAAAAATAATTAAATCTCCTCTCAATCAATTAATTACATTTTCTGGTCAATTTAAATTAAAAATCCTAAGCCATAAATTTAATTAATTTTAAGTCCTAGGTGAGTTAAAATTCTTCATAGACAAAATTCGTCGGTCCTTAAAAATATATATATTAAAGGTCCCAGACTAAGAGAATATTGAGAATTTCAAGGAATTTTGGACCCTTGGGCCTTGGTGGTTAAGTCAAAGTCAAAATTTTGAGGTAATTAACTCAAAAATATTATTTTTGAATTAATTAAAACGGAATTAAATGATAAATTCGAATTTCCTCAAAATTATAATTTCGACAGTCCAATTAAAAAATAATTAAATCTTTTTCGATGATCGAGATTATTTTGACATGGATCAACCAAACTAGCCGTTGGAGATTTTATCTTATAAATTAGAGGTCTTTGTATGTCATTTGCATCCGATCTTTGGATCGTGCACTTGTCCTCAAAAGCTCTTGTAATTTTTTGATCAATAAAGCATAAAGACTTTGAGGTTACAAACTTTGATGTTCCTTTTCCAGATCTATGTGGTGATATTGTCTCTAAACTCTACTACTTTTATTGGCATTTGATGGTTGATGGCCTTTATGGATTGATCTGCATACAGGTATCTTGTGCAGTTTTCTAGGTTTTCTTAAATTGCATTTTGATTTGAGAGAAATATCAATTATCTATATTTCTGAAAGGTCTCATGGCTGTTTTTTAAATCTCTATCAATCTAAAATTCAGATCTAAGTGTGCAGAGATCATTATTCAAAATTTGAGCGTTTGGGGAAATCTTCAATTAGATTAGCCGACTCTTGGATTTCAGAAATTCTGAAAAAGCCCATTGTTCCCTAATTTCTAAGGTTATCTTACGGAATATTTTTTGTAGGGTCTTTCTAGAGCTTGTCCCTAAATAAAAAAAATTTATCTTAATTTTTTTAATTTAAAGCTAGATCTGGCTAGTAAGAGCCTTAGATCTTCAGATCTGGGAGCGAAATCAGACTTATGTTGCTCAGATCTGACAGATATGCAACTCTTGTGCATAGATCTGTAAATATATTGTATAGATCTGTAATTTACATGTGTAGATCTAAAGTTTTGTAACATAATTTTGAATTCTAACATTTGGGTTTTTAGGATTTTCTCTATTATTGTACATATTGGGTATTTGGTTTTCTTTTTTCACTTGTGCAGGAATAGATCTGAAAAATCAGCCAAAGAAATCTTCAGATCTGAGCCAGATCTAGACCCTAGGGGCAAGATCTGGGCTCGATATTTGTTTGCAGGAATAGATCGAAAAAATCAACCAAAGAAATCTTCAGATCTGAACCAGATCTAAACCCTTGAGGACGTATAGGATTTTGAGGCTATTTTCATCTCCAAAATTCTAATTTTCAAGTGGCAACATTATCCCAAAATTTCAAGAATTTTCAGCAGTGGGATTTTCAAAGCCTTGGGCTAAGGGTTTGATCTCTAAATCCTTATTTACTACAAATTTTATTACAGCAAGCAAATCACAAATAATTAGGCCTTAAAAACACATTTTATATGGTCAAAATTGTTTAGAATTGCAAAATCTTCATTTTCATAATTTTTGGCCATTTGGGCATTTTTAATTTTTCCTAGATTTGACTTTAAAGCTTGCTGGAAATTACTGCATAACTATGAAAAATCAGATCTGAACATTTCTGATGCATATCCTAAATAAGGTTTTAAAAATTTGAATTTTCAGTTTTTTCCGCAAAACTTACTATTTTTAGACATAGTGGGGAATCGGGATCATTTTCAGTGTTTTCAATTTGTTGATCTATTATCAATTTATTATTGTTACAAACTTATCAGTTCTGAAAATTATTGAATAAACCCTCTTAAAGCCTTAAAATTGAAATTTTCAAGTTTTTGTAACGACCCATTCCCAAGTTGTACCCAAAACGATATTAGCGTGTGAACGATATAGGCATTTGATAGCTACACCTGCCTTACCGCCCACATCGCACTAGTACACCTACCTACTAAGATCAAGATTACATAGATTGGGAACTTAATATTAAAATTTCATATTTATATTAAGTTCAATTAAGTATAAATTTTATGAAAAGAGGTAATAAAAGAAATGAAATAATTAAGTTAAATCCTTAAGTTAAAAATGAGTATGCAATATTAAAGATTAATATTAAAAGAACTTAAATAAAGTCCCAAGCTCTATAAATAAAATAACTATATAATCCCACCTTCATAAATGTATATTCGTACTCACCTTAAATGTGGATCACCCACCATAAAAACATTTAATATGAAAATAAAGTTGGATAAGGCCTCGGGAGGCTAGAGGCGGTGGAGGAAGATTGTTTAAATTACATTCCTATCCAAATTTAATGAAAAGTATACCACCATAAAGGCAGAAAATATCACCATTAATAAGGGGAAGACCTCGGGGAAGTATGAGGCGGTGGAGGGAGCTTATTTAAGAGAGGTGATATGGAGGTGAAAGGGAGTTTTTTTTTTAAGTGAGGGAAAAGAAACGGATTTTGCTTAAGATAGATTGGATTGGGAGATTGAATTGTTTGGGAAGGATTCTCTGGTTCTTGGAAATCTGGGCACGTGGGCAGAGGAGACATCCTCTGGGTCTGGGATTGTCCCGGATTTGGCTAAGAGGATTTGATTGTCCCGGTAATCTGTTCTGTTCACGACATCACCAGGTGCTCAGCTAATCTTCAACCGTTTCAGGATTTGTAAATTTGTGCTGATTTTCAGGTATTCTTCTACGTATAGATTAATTATGCAAGCTGAAATTTCAATTTTAACTGTTACAATGTTTATTAGATCTGTTTTACTTAAACTTAAGTGCAGATGGGTAAAATCTTAGAAATCAGGATACAGTGTCCTTACAGTTTTAATATATTTTTGCTATTTCTGGAAGTATTTGGCAGCTATTTTGGGTAGTTTTATCTTGTTGATCTGTCATTGTTTCACTGCTGAAATAAAAATATGAGATCTGAAATTTCTCTTAATCAAGCCCTAAAAATTGATTTTTCTTCAAGTTCAACAATTTTTACTATTTTTAGTCATTTTGGGCATTAGTGCTGGTATCGTTTGTTTGCTAATCTATGGTTTAAATTACTGCTGCAATTTATATTTCAGATCTGAAATCTTATTGAAGAAAATATCCTAAGTTTAACTATAGGAGAAAATTAAAATTTTATTGGATTTGCATTATTTTAGAATATCGTTCAATCCATAAATTATTTGATGAAATGTTTATTTAGCATCTAACTTTCATGGTATATCTAGATGAATAATCACTGAGATTTAAGTGCTAGTAAATTTCATATGTTTCAGTTGGGTTTGATGATCATTGGCATCTGAGTTTTGGAACGTGTTCTATCAATTAAATTGCCTAATGTTTAATTAACTTTTGTTTCATTTACTTGAATTATAGGATGTTTATTGAATACTAATGTTTGGGAAATATTTTCAAGTAAGTGTGATCGATATCTGATTTTGAGAGCTCTATTGTGGATTTGTATATCTTTTAATCGAGTAATCTTGTGGGCATCTTCATAATTGACACTCTCGCTTAAGTACTTAGTGGTTAGATCAGATTATTTATAATCTAAGTGCTTTACGCTTTTTAACATTAACTCTCATCTTCGAAGCTTGCTTCATCTCGCTCCTTCTTCAAATCGTTTTCCTTACATTCTGCATTCTAAATTAGCATTGCGTAACAACAGTTTCTCATCAAGTACTTGGTTGTAACTTCCTTAGCAGGATAGTTGACTCCAGAAGGCACTAGTATCAATCTTTCCAATTCAATCGAATCACTTAATCTTGCTAGATCTTTTACAAGTATTTGGTCGTTTAACTGTGACTCTCGAACTGGTTGGTTTCCAACTAGTTCTCTTTCATTCCATTTCCATAGAGTCTACCCCCCTTAGTCTGTTATAAGGAGACAACTTAAATAGAGAGATTGGGGATCATAATGACAGCCCCCGATCTGAAGCGTTGTCGCAGTGCCTAGACATTCTGTGCGACAACATTTTTTGGTGTCGTTGCCGGGGATAGAGTTTTTCTATCCTTGGTCTTAACGACATTTTCTAATCTTTTAAATCTTTCCTCGCCATTCATTAACCTGTCATACAGCATAACATTTTTTTGCGCCATTTCATCCCTTCATCTTTTCATCATCATATCTTTCCTCATATCACTAATCCTTTCATCATTTGCACCTTTAGCACCTGGACACTTCGGTTGGCTTCTTGTTTGGGTGGCGACTCCAATTATTCATCTATTTACTCCCAGACAAGAATCCCTCCCTGATATCCATATGCTTCTCTCGACTGATTTTTCGGTTTTAGAATTAGATTCATGTTCAAGTGGCAACTCCAATTATTTCAATTTTTACAAGAATTTATGCTAAGAAGCTCGCTTCTTGTGGATCTCTTGACTTTTCTTGAACAAGGATCTCTTTCTCTAACATCCATTTGGTTTTTTCCATTTAAGTAAGTCATCATGGGTGATCTTTTTCAAGACATGCCAAAAGAGGCCATTTGAAAAATCCCTGTGTTCTTGGGTGGTGATTCAACCACTGCTCGAAATCATCTCTTAACGGTTACTCATATAATAAACAGATATTGTCTTCCTTCACAATATAATCATGAAGATGTCAAGATACGTCTCTTTGCGTGTTCCTTAGATGGTGATGCTATGAATTGGTTGAGTAATTGGCCTAAGGATTATATTGATTCTTTGCAAAGTATCGTCAATGCTTTTAAAGATGAATATATAAAACAAGGTGGCTTGCCTTGTGCCCCCAGTACTATGCAAAGGAATGAAAGTGATCTTGTAGAGAACTCAAATATCAACAGGAAATTTCAAGACAATTCTCAAGATGAATCCACTTAGCACGACAACACAAATCCATGATAGTGGTGAAGCAGAAACAAGTTGTCAAATCAGTGTTGACAACGATAAGCATCTTGTTAGCGAATTGATTTAGAGGGTTAAAGATATACAACTAAATCAAGCTCAAGTAATAAAGAACATGGAGGCCAACCAGGCTCAAATCATTGAGAATATGGAACTTAATCAAGAAAAATTAACAGTTGATCAAGCTAGGGAAATTGGTTCTATACAGAGCAAGTTATTGGCCTTAGAGGAAAAGATAACAATCATGGAATTCAATCACTCCAATCAAATGAATGCTATGGAAGAAAGACATCATGAAGAAATGGTCATCATGGAATTTGATCACAACAATCAGTTAGCCACCATGCAAGCAAATCATAAGATAGAGATAAACTATATGCAAAATTGCTTCATGGGCATGAAAGAAAAAAATGATAAAATTAAAAGTGACATGGAAGTTGATCAAAAATCTCTTCAGAGTAGATTATTGGCCATAGAGAAGGAACAAGCACCATGTGTTATAAATATGGAAAAAATGGATACCATTGAAAACAGATTAAAGGTAATAGAAGTTAATCATGCTAATCAGATATCCATTATTCAGAAACATATGATTGAAATGGAAGCAAAGCACACTCGAGAAATGAAAACTATGGAGGAAAATCATATCACCCCGCAAGACAGATTCGTGAAAACTGAGCTCAATCAAGCAAAATTAATAGTAAGGCATGCCAGAGAAATGAGTTTCATGCATAAGAAGTTAAAAGAAAGGAAATCACATGTACAAAATTTTTAGCCTGATCCAGATGATAGATAGCAGAAAACCAAGGAGATTTCAACAAATCATAACTCTCTCAATCCATTGAAGCAGGTCCCGTCTTGTTGTGAATGTCCTAAGAAAGTGGCTGGTCACATTAATGAAGAAATTGAAAAGGATCTAGAACAGATGCAGAATGAAGAGAGGCATGTCACACATATCTTGAATACTTCGTCTGAAAGTTCACAAGCACAATGTTCCACATCATCAAAAATGTAGTCTGCCACGAAGAAAAGCCTGAAGCGAAAAAGAAAAAGAATAAGGAAGTGCTTCGATACATATGATGGCCGCGAGAAGCTCGATTTTCGGATAAGACAAAGTCCTACCGTATGCAAGATTGCACATGGCACATCTGAAAAGCAGCCTACAGACTTCCCTGAAAGTAAGCAAATGCTCAGTATGCACTATATTGAACACATTTGATGCCACAAGGCATCCTTTGTATTGTATCTCTAACCTTACACCTTGTTATTTCAACATTTCATTTTGTAGTTAGAGTAGATTTACTTTTCATGTTAAGTAGAATAATAAATGAAAGAAGAGCTTCTATTTTTTCATGTGCTTACTGTTATATGATGATATTTGGATAGACGCTACTTATGTAATTTTGTGTTTCTTGGATAGAGATTCTGGATTCTCACATTCCTCCGGTGAAGCAACGTGTCCCCAAGTAAAGCCAGATGTTGACCACACTTTGTCAACGACCCCATAGCAGTACACCTCCATTTTTTCAAATGGGATTCATCATGTTCGACATGTTCACGCCATTTAGATTTCATCATTAGTCGACATTTTTATAAATGATGTAAACCCATTCTGCATGTTTATGATGTAAATGATCTAAGTAAGACCACTATGTATGTAACAACCTAGGTAAGCCGAGTATTTTGGTGATGATTTCTATTCTAGGAGGTTTTTTGTCTCACTGATTCATTTGTGTTTCTCAACACAAGTGATCGACAGAGTTTTCCCCTCCAGCCTCACCCCAAAGTTAGGGTGGATTTTGTCATCAAAATGCTAAGTGAGTCCTAGTGTTTTCTATCGAATTTTTGTAAAAGTAGTTTGGGAATAATCCTAGCTAATTGGCTAGATTATTTTATTACAAGCTACTTGGTCTACTAGGTCATGTTTTGAGTCGCAGAATTGGGTAGCTATTTGAGGGTCTACCGCGAATGGGTATTCCCCCTTTATGTGTCTAAATATATTTATCTTATGTAAAGAAGGTTGAAAAAATAATTAAATCCCCTCTCAGTCAATTAATTAAATTTTCTGGCCAATTTAAATTAAAAATCCTAAGCCGGAAATTTAATTAATTTTAAGTCCTAGGTGAGTTAAAATTCTTCATAGGCAAAATTCGTGGCTCCTTAAAAAATAAATTTTTAAAAGTCCCAAGCCAAGGGAATTTTGAGAATTTCAAGAAATTTTAGCCTCTTGGGCTTTGGTGGTTAAGTCAAAGTCAAAATTTTGAGGTAATTAAATGATAACTTCGAATTTCCTCAAAATTACAATTTCGACGGTCCAGATTAAAAGATAATTAAATTTTTTTCAACGGTCGAGATTATTTTGACATGGATCAACCGAACTAGGCGTTGGAGATTTTATCTTATAAATTAGAGGTCTTTGTATGTCATCTGCATCCGATCTTTGGATCGTTCACTTGTCCTCAGAAGCTCTTGTAATTTTTTGATCAATAAAGCATAAAAACTTTGGGGTTGCAAACTTTGGTGTTCCTTTTCCAGATCTATGTGGTGATATTGTCTCTAAACTCTGCTACTTTTATTGGCATTTGATAGTTGATGGTCTTTATGGATTGATCTGCATACAGGTATTTTGTGCAGTTTTCTGGGTTTTCTTAAATTGCATTTTGATTTGACAGAAATATCAGTTATCTATATTTCTGAAAGGTCTCGTGGCTATTATCTCTATCAATCTAAAATTCAGATCTAAGTGTGCAGAGATCATTATTCAAGATTTGAGCGTTTGGGAAAATCTTCAGTTAGATCAGCCAACTCTCAGATTTCAGAAAATCTGAAAAAGCCCATTGTTTCCTAATTTCTAAGGTTATCTTAAGAAATATTTTTTGCAGGGTCTTTCTAGAGCTTGTGCCTAAATAAAAAAATTTATCTTAATTTTTTTGAATTTAAAATTAGATCTGGCTAGTAAGTGTCTTAGATCTTCAGATCTGGGAGTGAAGTCAGACTTATGCTCCTCAGATCTGACAGATCTGCAACTCTTGTGCATAGATCTATAAAAATATTGTATAGATCTATAATTTACATGTGTAGATTTGAAGTTTTGTAACATAATTTTGAATTCTAACATTTGGGTTTTTAGGATTTTCTCTATTATTGTATATATTGAGTATTTGGTTTTTCTTTTTTCACTTGTGCAGAAATAGATATGAAAAATCAGTCAAAGAAATTTTCAGATCTGAGCCAGATTTAGACCCTGGAGCACAAGATCTAAGCTCAATATTTGTTTGCAGGAATAGATCTAAAAAATCAACCAAGAAAATCTTCACATCTGAGCCAGATCTAGACCCTTGAGGACGTATAGGCTTTTGAAGCTATTTTTACAAGATTTTGGTCTCCAAAATTCTAATTTTCAAGCGACAACATTATCCCAAAATTTCAAGAATTTTCAACGGTGAGATCTTCAAAGCCTTGGGCTAAGGGTTTGATCTCTAAACCCTTATTTTCTGCAAATTTTACTACAATAAGCAAATCACAAATAATTAGGTCTTAAAAACACATTTTATATGGTCAAAATTGTTTAGAACTGCAAAATCTTCATTTTCAGAATTTTTGGTCATTTGGGCATCTTTAATTTTGCCTAGATCTGACTTTAAAGCTTGCTAGAAATTACTGCATAACTGTGAAAACTCAGATCTGAACATTTCTGATGCATATCCTAAATAAGGTCTAAAAATTTTGAATTTTCAATTTTTTTGGCAAAACTTGCTATTTTTAGACATAGTGCGGAGCATTTTCAGTATTTTCAGTTTGCTGATCTGTTATTAGTTTACTATTGTTATAAACTTATCAGTTCTGAAAATTATTAAATCAAACTCTCTTAAAGCCTTAAAATTAAAATTTTCAAGTTTTAATATATTTTTGCTATTTTTTTAAGTATTTGGCAGCTATTTTGAGCAGTTTTATCTTGTTGATCTGCCACTGTTTCACTGCTGAAATAAAAATAGCAGATCTGAAATTTCTCTTAATCAAACCCTAAAAATTGATTTTTCTTCAAGTTCAACAATTTTTACTATTTTTAGTCATTTTGGGCATTGGTGTCGGTATCGTTTGTTTGTTGATCTATGGTTTAAATTATTGCTGCAATTTATATTTCAAATCTGAAATCTTGTTGAAGAAAATATCCTAAGTTTAACTATAGGAGAAAATTAAAATTTTATTGGATTTGCATTATTTTAGAATATCGTTCAATCCATAAATTATTTGATGAAATGTTTATTTAGCATCTAACTTTCATGGTATATCTGGATGAATAATTACTGAGATTTAAGTGCTAGTAAATTTCATTGTTTCAGTTGGGTTTGATGATCATTGGCATCTGAGTTTTGGAATGTGTTCTATCAATTAAATTGCCTAATGTTTAATTAATTTTTGTTTCATTTAATTGAATTATTGGATGTTTATTGAATACTAATGTTTGGGAAATCTTTTCAATGATCGATATATGATTTTGAGAGCTCTATTGTGGATCTGTATATCTTTTAATCGAGTAATCTTGTGGGCATCTTCATAATTGACACTCTTGCTTAAGTACTTAGTGGTTAGATCAGATTATTTATAATCTAAGTGCTTTAGGCTTTTTAACATTAACTCTCATTTTCAAAGCTTGTTTCGTCTCGCTCCTTCTTCAAATCGTTTTCCTTACATTCTGCATTCTAAATTAACTTTGCATAGCAACAGTTTCTCATCAAGTACTTGGTTGTAATTTCCTTCGCAGAATAGTTGACTCCATAAGGCACTGGTATCAATCTTTCCAATTCAATCGAATCATTTAATCTTGCTAGATCTTTTACAAGTATTTGGTCGTTTAACTGTGTCTCTCGAACTGGTTGGTTTCCCACTGGTTCTCCTTCATTCCATTTCCATAGGGTCTACCCCCCTTAGTCTACTATAAGGAGACAACTTAAATAGAGAGATTGGGGATCAGGGTGACAGCCCCCGATCTGAGGCATTGTCACGGTGCCTAGACATTCTGTACGACAACAGGGTGAATGATCCTAGAGGCACCTCTTAGGTTGAAAGACCTTGAAACTTCATCTCCTTTGCAAATTTTAAGTATAAATCCCTAATAACCTTGTTGTTGGACTCCATTAAGCCCAAGAAGCAAGGCATTGATCCTCACATCCCCTTGTTGGTCAGATTTCCCTCTCTTTTCTTCATTTTTCCCAATTCTAGGCCTAACCCTAGAGGGTCACCTACAACATCAAGCGAAATTCCTTGTATCCATCCAAACCCCTTGAATTTTGGTCCACTACTGCACTGGAGTTTTCTCAAGAGGTCCTCCAAGTTTCAAGCAAATTCGATGGTGGAATCCTAAGATATAGCAAGCCCTAGCCACAAGACCATCCCTTTCCCTAGGGTGATTTAGGTTAGTGTCCTCACTTGGGCCATTGCGTTTCTATTTCAAAACTAAATTTGTCCTTAGATCCTATTCTCCTCCCTAAATAGGTCAAGCCCCTCTAGTGTGATCAACTCCACATCCTTGACCTGGTTTGGGTCTGCATTGGCTCTCTGTGGTCCCACAACCTAATAACTCAAATTCAACAAGGATTGCATAGAAGCCATTTCTCCACAAGGATTCTTAGATCTAGGAAGCTTCTTGACAAGGAATATTCCCCAAACCTAGGCTTAAGTATCCTTTAGGCCCTTCCTAGAGAGCCCATCACCTTGCTTCTTAAGCATGTAAGCCCATCTAATTGAGTCTCTTGTGAATAGGCTCTAGGAATCACCCTCCATCCATTCAATGATCTATCCATCCTTGTGATTCCTCTTATACCGAGTCTCCTCCCATTAGTGAAAGTTCGTAAAGAGCAGGGAGCTATAACTAAGGTGATAGTGGGCTATTGCTCTATTGTTGCCCCTTGACCTAGTAGTTGCTCAATAGGAACCCCTCCTAGGACCCCTGCTAATTTGAGCGGTAACACATCTCTCTAAGTGTGAGCTCAAGGATAGAGCACATGCTACCTCTGCAGAAGACCGAACCATCCCCAAACCTACATCTGCCAATTCGCACCCTGACAATATGTCATAGCTGGAAAGTCTCTCTTTGATGCACTGTGTCTCGTCCAACTATCTCAGATGAACCTCTCGGGTCCTGTTGCTCATGATGAGAGCATCAAGAGACAATATCCATGTCCCCTGTGTCAGTGCACAATGTTGGAGAGTGATAGATGTGTGGGCTCCGATGGGTATGCCCACCTCACTAGCATGCTTAACCTCCTCATCAAGGAATCTCCCTACTAGTAGCACTACCCCAGTTCGCAATGAAACCCCGCATATCCAAATAGAGAGTGCGTTAATAGTAGATTGAAGCTCTACATACGTGTAAATCACGTCCCCCGCATAGATTGGAGGGGAATCAAACTCTTGAGCCCATAGACGACTACAACTTCTTCCAGAATCGAAACTCTCAGCACATCGTCAAATCTGTATGCATAAATAATTATTAAACTGATGCCAAAAATTTACTGTTAATAAATAGGTCTCAACGTGCTTGGGTTCGTGGCATAAAAAGGTTCATTACAAAACTATTGGAGATATACGTTCGCGTAGTGTCATGAAGACTAGACCCAATCAACCTATGGATAGAAATGGAACACGTGTCAAAATGTTTCTCTTGATCTAAGTTCATGGAAGAAATGTCTTGACGTCTGGCAGTAATACGTCGTGTAATGAAGGAACAATGAGCGACAACCTATTTTCATGTTGATATCGAAATTATATATATAAAAATCCTGCAGACCATATCTAATCTTACAGCGTAAATTTCCATGTCAGTTTCCAAGCCAAATGGTCGTTTCAAGGTCCACAACCACCCTTACTGGCTCCATCTCATCGACACGTACCCCCTAACTGCACACAGTCGAAGGATATGAAGGGTTATTATTTATCGCGGTACAAGTCAGCCCATAGCATCAAGTGCCAAGCCACACGAGAACGAAGGGACGAGCTCGCGAGGGCGACCCAGTGCTCGAGTTGAGTGCAAAAGCCAGTGATAAAGCTGAAACCAAGCACCAAGGATGAGCCCACAAGGGGCTTCAGCGCCTGAGCTAACAATTATAATGCGCTCATTGGAAGCCATCTTGGAAACATTAAAAGGGCTGCCAACAGCCAACACCAAGGGAGAGAAACCTCGTCTTGAGGAAAGAAACCCAAAAGAGGCCAAAGATTGTGATTATAGACAACTGAAGGAAGATATTTCTAAGGAACTACAAAAGATTAAACTCCCAAAATTTTCAGGAGGGCAGGTAGGAGAACGTGATAAAGCATGGCTAGAAGGAATGACAAGGTGTTTAGCACTAAGAGAAAATTCTTCGACCTCTAAGACAAAGATCTCTATATTTTAGCTTAGAGAGAGTGCTTTGATTTGGTGGGGAAATCTAAAAAAGCAATTACATCTCATATCAGACAATGTTCCTCGGGAGTTGTTCGAGGAAATATTCCGTGCAAAATACTTACCACCTTACTTTCAAGAGCAGCAAGCCAGAGCTTTCCATATGTTAGTCCAAGGTAATAAGACAGTGGAAGAATATGAGATAAGATTTATGGTGTTGAGAAATTAGAGCGTTTAATTCAATTTCTCTTCTTGATAATTACTTGTGAACTTGTTACACTTCTATTACTTAGATCTTGTCTTCATTAGCTTATTATGTCTTTCATCAATTAATTATCAAAACACAAGAGACACAGAAATTAGGCTCTTCGAGCTAGGGCCAAAACCTCTTATTTTTGGAGAGGAAAACCCGAAAGTAATTCTTCTTACATATCTTCAATTGACAAGTACCATGACCATGACACAGACCCTTGACACCGGTATGACTTCAAGACCTTGTCACTGTTCTTTCTTGGCTCCTTATGTTGATCTCCCCTTTCTGCACTGTGTTGCACCAACACTAGGGAAACTCAGTCCCTTATCTAGCAGCCCTTACTGATGTGCCTTCTATTGTTCTTCTTCAACCTCTAAGAGATTTCTCTTACTACCAAGTCTGAGATCCTTCCTTCGCTTGATACTTTTGCAAGATTCCTCTAGTTTCCAAGACTCCTTACGCATTGTTGTACTGAGGGCTAGACCGAGACCTTATCCCTTTTTGAGCATGTCTTTATGGTTTCTCTTTGTGCGGTATATCTCCTCCTTTTCTCGCACTGTAGTTCAAACTTATATCATTGACTTGAACCCAAAAGAGAGAGCCTCTATTCCTTGTTGTAATGTCTCCTTTCTTCTCACCAAATCACAAAACTAGACGAGGTAGGATGGACCAAAAACAAAGGTAGTTTATCCCTCTTTTTCCTTCGTTGTTTTTCTCTTCTATTTCGCTCTCACTGCAGCCCTTAACCCGCACTTGAATCACATAACTTGTCTGAACTTGATCTCTCCAAATGATCCCGTGATCCCTCTTTTATATAGGGACTGTCTCCCTCTTCTAGGCCGACTTGACTTCTATGGGTAGGCCGACATGAACTAGTGTGTAGGCCATGAATGATGGTGGATCTTCAACGTGTATTGAACTGACTTCAAGGAGCATATTGACAAGGTCTTAAGCCGTACATTTTCATCAATAATTTGTCTTTACAAGTGTAACAACACTTCATATACATGACTCTAAATTATACATTTATGACAATATAAAAAACCCATAAAGACATCAAGAAGAAGTCTTTGACCTATAATAAAAACCCCTTGCTCATGAAACCTGTGATGCAAGCATTATAAAATACATTTTATTATCTTTGTCTTTTTCATTACATAAATTAATAATTACTAGTCAATATGAAGACCGAACCTAGTTACACTTTTCAACACTCCCTCTTAACTAGGGAGGTATTCATAATGGTACATGTTCACTCTCAATCTGAAGAATCTCATAAGAAGAATTTGATTGGTAATCCATCTGTTATAGCATCATATTAATCAACATTGTTACAGTGCAAGGACTTGACTACAACTCCATCTCTCCATGAGACCATGAGCTACAATGTTGGCAAGACCAATGATTATAGACACCATCAACATTGTCTCCAAGGTACATACTCCACCCGAATGTTCACCAAGTATGACCTCCTAGGACTATTCTTATCAGGATAGCTAATACTCAAAGAATATCCATCCTTCCACGACTACTATTTCCTTGGATGCCTTAATACATCCCCAAAAAGGGTATCGGATGCCAGATGATTACCAATCCTCCATTCTGTCTTCCCAGGTGAAGACAAAAATGTCGTGTCTATCTCTCCCTCCTAACTAGGGAGGACACATTCCACAAAGGAATGTATGTTGATTTTTTTGGGTAGCATCGGATGTGCTCTAGATCCGAAATTTTTTGGAGGGGCTAGAACACATGAGATCTCCAAGACCCATAAATTGTTTGGATAAATTCCGCCCGGAGTGCATTTTATTCAAATAATTAATTATTTTTAATGGAGCCTAAGTTAAAACTTAGGAAATTAAAATAATTAAAGTGAATTAATGTAAATGTGGGTGAGAGGCTTCTAAGTTACGAGGATCAAGTTTGTTTTAATCTTAGTCGTTGATTAAATATTTGATCACAATCGTTGATCTCTCAACAAGAAAAGTATAAAGGAAGGCTTGAGGGTCATTTGGAGAACACACACATAGAGAGCAACACTTGAGCTAAATCGAAATCATGGGGCACGGTTTGCTGAGAATTTCAAAGTGAGTTCTAGTGCATAGAGGGGCAGTTCGGCAATGGGACTTCAGTCCAAGGCCGAGAATACATTGCAGAGAGGCAACGCAGCACCAAGGAGAGACAACACAGCACCTGGGAGGGTGACGCAGAGCCTGAGAGAGGTGACGCAGTCACTGAAGAGGCAGTGTTGGGGTTTCTATGAGGCAGATCGATCATCGGGCATCAGTTCAGCAGCTCGATTTCTAAGCCGAGAAGGCTCACGAGGAGGGTGACGCAATCTCAATGCAATGTTGGGAGCAGCTGCGCTGCACAGCACTGGGGACAACACAGTCACCTGTGGGGTTTGATCATTCAGTTGTTGGATTAGCCAAAATATCTGTGTACAGAGAGAGATACTTCTGTCGGGAGTTTTTCTCTGTTGGGTGCGCTGGATTTGGTACCCTAGTTGTATTCAGAAATTTGCTTAATAATAAAACCCTCGAATCTGTTGCACCGATTTTCCCGCATTGGGGTTTTCCAGGGACGTTTAGTCCAAAAATAAGTGTGTCCTTTGTGTGATTGTCTCATCTTATTTTTCAGTACTTGATCCGTATATTGGTGTAGGTTGCAGTGTATTTGTATTCATGTCTATTGAAGAATTCTGTATATAACTTGTTAATTGAAGAACATAAGTAGGAAATGCAAATCATTTAACTGCGGTAGGATTTATGTTTGTTAGATTCAGAAATTTTCACAATATACACATTCCTATACAAGGAATGCACCTGAGCTCCCTCTTGGCTTAGGAATTACCAAGTTTCTTCCAAGTAAGAAATTTATTACAAGGCTTCCTCTTAATCAGGGACCTGCAACAACAATGATGAAAACACCCAGTTGCTCATGAAGAACTCCTTTCTTCGATGTCATTTGATGTTGAGGAGTCCTCATATTTGGGATCTCTTCATTAGGGCACAGATCATCCATCACTTTCGTCCATGAGTCATGTCTTCAGAAAGTGATCCATCAATCTTCTCATCTGGTCTATCTTTATGTCATGCTGCTCTCCTTCGGACCATATTTCTTTCAAGGATCTTTCATCGTGCCATATGGTTATCAATTTGTGGAAGACATATGCTTCCCTTTGGCAGCCCTGCATAAGCTCATCAGATATTAATTAATTATAGATATTAACTTTTAAATAAAAAATTACCTCAGTGATGATCTTTCACCATGACATCTTCTTGTAGGCATTGGCATCCTTTGTTTACAGATTGACACATCTCCTAAAGATATGTATTGTCAAGGGTCTCCATCTTTTCCAGACTTTTATCAGAGTTTACATAGCTTCTTAGGAGATTTTCTAGTCAAGTCTTCTTGGCTTCCTTGGATGTTGACTACTTCTTTCCATGGTTGTAATTCCCACGATCTCTTCCTTTTTCTTTCTCCACACAGTTTTATTTCATTCCCAGGAACTTCCATTGTGCAGTTCCTTGATAATGCACAATCACCTCATATTCCATATGAGAACATATTATGTTGATTTCATCTAGTGTAGATCATGCCTTTTTGGAAACTTGTGCATCGGAAGAGTTTATGCTTTCTATTTTGATCATTCTTCCAAAGATATAAGTATACTACTTGCAACCACATGACATGACTTCATAGCATCTAGTGTCAGCATATATATACATGTACCTCATTTTTTTTTTCCTTTCGAGTCATCCTACAGCATGTTTCCTTAGAATGAAAGAGTTTCATTTACTTGACCTACTTTATCAATATGTCATCATATTCTAATCCCAGAATTCTGCAAGTTATAATTCTCGAAGAAACCTTTTGCTTACTTTTTAACCAGTGAATCCAAAGAGGATTCCATTAAAAAATGTCAGCACCTATTTCCATATTGATTATTGAATGATGACCCTTGATCTAGATCACTGCCTTACATAAATGTTGTTTTCAGTGAGGTTCCCAGGAGCCAAATTATCTCATAGCATAGATGTTACATAAATGTTTTCAGACATCCTTCTATGACCAGTACTCCTTTGAATGCTTCTATCATGATGCCATTTTAAGATGATGCATATATCTAATATACAATGCATCCTAACATACTATTTACAACCGACAAAACCTCCCAAAGAGGAAGATGATCTCAATCATAATAGAGATCTTTCACTTCTTCTTTCTTAGGCTTCTTTGAATCAAGTTCTTCTATTTCTCCGGCAACATGGCCTTCCTCCTTTTTCCTTTTGTCCTTGTAAGATTTGGGACAAACCTTTTTATAGTGCCCAAGTTCATTACATCCATAACATCAGATCTTATCCATGTTCCTTGTTTTCTTCTAAGGACCAAACTTTCCAAATTTTCCTTTCCTTCTTGACATAGTAGTATTGGCTTTATTTGATCTAGTTTCTTTTGTCTTACATAAAGACCATAGATCCTGAAATAACATTGCTTCTTTCTTCCAATAGGTACTTGAAGTGAAGCTTCCCCATTCCTTTGGTAGAGCATTTAGTACCATAGTGTGTATTTCTCCATCAGACACTACTTCTCCCAATTTCTGCAGTTGATCTCAAATTACAGAAATTTCATAAAATATGAAGTTATTCCTTCCTCTCTTGACATATTCAACTTGTATAGTTCTTGTCTCAGAGACATTATTTCCCCTGCAGTATTTACTGAGAATAGCTCCACCAATTTATCATATATTTCTTTTGAGGATTCTAGATTTGATATATAGGGAATGAGAGAGTCCTTTATGGATTCTATAAGGATCCTTCCAACTCTTATGTCTCCCCTCATATATTTGGTATAAGCTTGAGTAACTTCTTTTGAAGGTTCAATTGATGATACTTGACATAGTCCATTACTTCATTTTCAATCAAGTTTAAATCTGCCCTTATCTTCCATGCAAGAAAGTTTGTAGTCCCAAACAATTTGTTGCTTTCATTGCAAAAAGACATTTTGACATATTCAGATGAATTCATAAATATACTTACTTGATTAGATCCTTTTCTTCTACAACCAAATTCCTAGTTGATGATGATGTAGATAGTAGCAGGAGCTCCCTCTTTAGATAGACTTCTTCAAGAGTGGTGTAAAGTGGTAGATCAACTTGGATCCTTGATAATGATAATGATCAAGGATGGCTTGATGATGCCTCCAACAATGTTGACTTGGCTTCAATCATGAGATAGTTTTAGATTCTTTGAAGATAAAGATCACCTCCTTGATCTTGTTTTTCCTCTTGAGAGGACCTTGATGTATAATTCCTTTAAGTAAGGTCTTTGGTCTTCTTGAGATGGCTTGAGGGTTTCTTCAATTTCTGCAATCTACTCCTTCTTGAATGAATGAATATCTTCTTAGATCTGAATCTCTGACTTTTGCTTTGGTGCCTTTTAGAAAACTGATCTTTGATCTCTTGATACTTGTGTGTCTTCTTGCTAAACTGCCCTTCTTTGTTTTCAGCAACTTAGCTCTAATACCGTGTTGAGAAAATAGAGTGTTTAATTCGATTTCTCTTCTTGATAATTAGTTGTGAAGTTTGAACTTGTTACGCTTCTATTACTTATATCTTGTCTTCATTAGCTTATTATGTCTTTCATCAAGTTAATAATCAAAACACAAGAGACATGGAATTTAGGCTCTTCAAGCCAGGGCCAAAACTTCTCCCTTTTGGAGAGGAAAACCCGAAAGTAATTCTTCTTATATATCTTCAATTGACAAGTACCATGACCATGACACAGACCCTTGACACTAGTATCCCTTCAAGACCTTTTCATTGTTCTTTCTTGACTCCTTATGTTGATCTTCCCTTTCTGACTGTGCTACACCAACATTAGGGACACTTGGTCCCTTATCTAGTAGCCCTTACTGATGTGCCTTCTACTGTTCTTCTTCAACCTCTAAGAGATTTCTCTTACTACTAAGTTTGAGATCCTTACTCCGCTTGATACTTTTGCAAGGTTCCTCTAGTTACCAAGACTCTGTGAAAATCTCTGAATCTTCTAAATAGAAATCCTACTGCATTAAATTTGATTTACTTCTCCTACTTGTTTATGTAACTTAACAAGTTATTTTTTGAATAATTCATGAAAACATTGAAGTAAATACACTACAGCCTACACAATTATACAGATCAAGTACTAAAGAATAAGCAACCATGCAGACAAAGGACACACAATTTTTTCGAACAAATGTCCCCGGAAAAACCCAATGCGGGAAAACCGGTGCAACAGCTCCTAAGGGTTTTATTATTAAGCAGATTTCTGAATACAAACTAGGGTGCCGATGTGGCTCACCCAAGAGAGAAAAATCCTCGGCAGAAGTAACTCTATCCGAAGACAGATATTATGGTTGATCCAGCAACTGGATGAAGAAACCCCACAAGTGATTGTGCAGCCTCCAAGTGTTGTTGAGTAATGGCTACACCAAGCTAGTTTGCGTCACGTTCTCCAGTAGTTGCGTCACCCTCTCTGTGAGCCTTCCCAGCTCAAAAATCAAAACACTGGATGGCTACCTGATCTGCCCCACATAAACCCCAGCGTAGCTCTCTGAGTGTCTACGTCACTTCTCTAGCTATGCGTCCCTCTGCGTGAGCCCTGCTGGCTCTGCGTCACCCCTCCTGAGCCTACGTTGCCTCTCTGGTGCTAATATGCCTCTCTACTATTATATTCTCGACCTTGGATGAAATTACCGTTGCCGAACTACCCCTCACTGCACTGCAAGCTCGCTTCGAAATTCTCAGCAAACCGCACCCCAAAACTTTGACTTAGCTCAAGTGTTGTTACTCTGTATGTGTGTTCTCCAACTAACCCTCAAGCACTCCTTTATCCTTTTCCTATTGAGAGATCAACAGCCATTATCAAATCTTTAATCAACGGCTAAGATTAAAATAAACTTGATCCTCGTCACTTAGAAGCTTCTCACCCACATTTACATTAATTCACTTTCATTATTTTAATTTCCTAAGTTTTAACATAGGCTCCATTAAAAATAATTAGTTATTTGAATAACATGCACTCCGTATGAAATTTCTCCAAACGATTTCTGAGTCTTGGAGATCTCATGTGTTCTAGCCCCTCCACAAAATTTCGGAGCTAGAGCACATCCGATGCTACCCAAAAATCAATAGACTCCTCCTTACGCACTATTATACTGGGTGGCTAGACCGAGACCTTATCCCTTTCTAAGCATGCCTTTGTAGTCTCTCTTTCTGCGGTATATCTCCTCCTTTTCTCGCACTGTAGTTCAGACTTATATCATGGACTTAAACCCAAAACAGAGAGCCTCTATTACTTGTTGTAATGTCTCCTTTCTTCGCACCAAATCACAGAACTAGACGAGGTAGGATGGACCCAAAACAGAGGTAGTTTATCCCTCTTTTTCCTTCGTAGTTTTGCTCTTCTATTCTGCTCTCACTGCAGCCCTTAACCCGCACTTGAATCACAGAACTTGTCCGAACTTGATCTCTCCAAATGAGGCCATAGTCCCTCCTTTATATAGGGACTGTCTCCCTCTTCTAGGTCGACTTGATTTCTGTGGGTAGGCCGACATGAACTAGTGTGTAGGCTGACATAAATGATGGTGGATCTTCAAAGTGTATTGAGCTGACTTCAAGGAGCATATTGACAAGGTCTTAAGGCATACATTTTCATCAATAATTTGTCTTTACAAGTGTAACAACACTTCATATACATGACTCTAAATTATACATTTATGACAAGATGACAAACCCCTAAAGACATCAAGAAGAAGTATTTGACCTATAATAAAAACTCCTTGCTCATGAAACCTGTGATGCAAGTACTACAAAATACATTTTATTATCTTTTTCTTCTTCATTACATAAATTCATAATTACTAGTCATTATGGAGACCGAACCTAGTTACACTTTTCAACATATGGAGCTTGTGAAATATGTTTCTTACCTAGATACTGACGAACATAAAGTTGAGCATTTCATATACGAATTAAATCCTCGAATCAAGGCCATGGTTAGAACGTGGAAGTCGTCATCAGTAGCAGAGGTAGTTGAATGTGCCCATTATCCAGAGGAACATTTGGGGATCAAAAGGGATATCAAGCCGACAGGACCCCCACAGCTAGGATTTCCTGGAAAGATCCCCCGAAATTTTTTCAGGGGAAGTACCTTGAGACCACCTCCTTATGGTAATAGATTTACCCCAAGAGGAGTAGGAGCAAGAGCTCCCATGACAGTTAATACTATAGCAGCTGAATCGTCAAACACAAGTCCATGGAAATCTCGAGGAATTACTAATAGAGGGAGAAACGCAAGAGGAAGTAGCACAAGAGGACGAAGATCCTTGTCTAGAAACTCACAAACTGACTCAAAGGGACCATCCCAAGTTAATTGTTGGGGATGTGGAGGACCGCATTTTCAGCATGATTGTCCGGAAGCCTCGTCAAATGTAATGCATAGAGAAAGAAAATAACCATCATCAAATACCCAAAGCAATCATAGAATCCATGCAGTAGTCAACAATAATCAAGCAGAACATCAGTCCACTGCAGTGGAATTCTCAGGTATTATTAACGGCATAAAACTCAAAATCTTATTTGATAGTTTTATTTCATCATATGCATTAAATAAATGTGGGTTGGCAGCCTGCAAGCAAAAGGATTTCAGACAGGTGGAAATGGCTTTAGGAGAACTTCAATCCATAGATTTAAGTGTTGAGGAATGCAAAGTTGATCTAGGAGTTTGTTCGACTAAGTTAAAAGTATATGTCACAACCCTAGGAACTTACGACCTCGTCATAGGGATGGATTGGTTAGAATCTCATCAGACATGGGTAGACTGTTACAGGAAAATAGTACTCTGTATAACTGATGAAGGAGAGACGATCCAAATACAAGGTATTAAGAGGAAAGTATCTTTACGCTTCATCTCAGCAATGCAAATGAAGTGTTGCTTAAGAAAAGGTTGTCAGCTATATGCAGTTCAAGAAGTAAGCAAGGATAAATGACCTTCCTTACAACAATATCCAGTGTTATCCGAATTTTCGGATGTTTTTCCAAAGAAACTACCAGGATTACCTCCTAAAAGAGATTTGGACCTTACAATAAAATTGAAACCTGGTACAGAACCAATTTCTAAAACATCTTACAGAATGATAGCTCCATAATTTCAAGAATTACAAATTTAGTTGAAAGAACTATTGGATATAGGACATATTCGACCTAGTATTTCACCTTGGGGTGCTCGTATAATTTTTGTCAAGAAGAAGGATGGTTCCTTGCGGTTATGCATAGACTATCGAGATTTAAATCGAGCTACAGTAAATATAGGTATCCAATGCCTCGAATTGATGATCTCTTCGTCCAAATGAAAGGAGTTGTAGTCTTTTCAAAGATCGATCTATGGTCGGGTTATCATCTGTGAAAATTTCAATATTGAAAATACTTCTGCAGTGATAGACTTATTTCTCCTACTTATTATTTCAAATAAGTTATTAACAGAATTCTTCCAGTAAATTTCGAAATAAATACTCTTGCAGCAATCACTCAAGTATATGCAAAGAACAAAACAGTAAGAAATACAAGCATAAGAATCAATCACATAGACAATTATTTTTGGACAATTGTCCCCGAAAAAACCCAATGCGGTAAAATCAGTGCGGCAGATTAGGGTTTATATATTATTCTTCAACAATGAAATTCTTTACAAGAAAAATACTGGCAGACTTCTTTGGAAAACGCTTGAGATAAATTCTCACAAAGCCTCTGGAGAATTTCTGACACCTGGGAGACTCTCAGCTCCTCTCTGCATCCCTCTACGTGTCTCTCTGCACAGAGCCTGCGTGAGACTGCATCACCCTGCGTGAGATCTCAGCGCTGCTGCTCTGTGTTGCCTTCTCCAGCCTTCTGTGTCCCTCTTTCCTCGACCCCTGTCACTGATGATGCCCTTTGCTTCCTCTGAAATCGAATTCTATTCTTTCAAAATCAACTTCCTTCGGGTTACTAAGCGTATGTCCGGCTTCCTTTCCAAATGACCCCCAAGCCTTCTTTTATAATCTTCTCATTGATGAATCAACGACCCAAATTAGAAGTCTAATGAATGCCTAAGATTAAAACT
Organism: Pinus albicaulis; assembly: GCA_034641835.2. Taxonomy (NCBI): domain Eukaryota; kingdom Viridiplantae; phylum Streptophyta; class Pinopsida; order Pinales; family Pinaceae; genus Pinus; species Pinus albicaulis. The sequence goes on along the minus strand of CM076571.1, from coordinate 289,549,067 downwards.
TGACTTGATCTTCGTTCTCTAGAAGATTCACACTTTGTTTTATTAATACCCATTAATTATTTAATTTCCCTAAGTTTAGACTTAGGGTCTCCATTAAAATAATTTATTTATTTTAATAAAACATGAACCGAGTGGAATCTCCACAAACGATTTCTAGGTTCTTTGGAATACTGATGTCCAAGCCTCCTTACAAATTTTGAGACTTGGAACACTTTCCGATGCTACAAAAATCAACACTCACTCTTAGTAAGGAAGGTGTTCTAGCAATATGCCTACTGCATGCTGCTCTGTCTTGAAGCATCCTCTGTGTTGTTGATGCCTGGCTGCTGCCCTCTGTATTGCTGCCCATGACACTGTCACTGTCACTGCCTCATCTGTACTACAGCTCCCTCTGAATCCTGAACCTATCCATTCCTGCTACTGAAATGGATTCTTGATCATCCCCATCTTTTCTCTGAAATAGACAAACTTTGTCTTCCCCAGAGCTTTCGTGAGGATATCCACCACTTGTTCTCCTGTTGGAGTGTACTGCAACTGTATAGCTCCTCGTTGGACACAGTCTCTGATGAAGTGACACCTGATGTCAATGTGCTTCGACCGATCATGAAACACTGGTTTTTCAGCGAGCTTGATGCAACTCTGACTATCACATAGAATGTTGGTCGGCGGGTCGCCTCCATCTTTTCCTTAGTAAGTTCACAATCAATTTCCGAAGCCATATAGCCTCACACAAAGTCGTGCTTGCTGCCATATATTCTGCCTCTGCTGAGCTCAGAGCCACGGATTTCTGTTTCCTGCTGCACCAGGAGGTCATTCCTGATCCAACACTGAAACAGTACCCACCGGTACTTTTCCGATCTACTGGGCCTCCCAGCCCAATCTGCATCAGTGAACCCACTCAACCTGATGTCATTGCCTTGAGTGTATTTCAGTCCAAGCTCGACTATTCCTTGTAGATATCTGAGAACATGTTTAGCTACTGCCAAATGAGCTCTCCTCGGTTCCACCATGAACTGACTGAGAGTATTAACAACATAACAGATGTCTGGCCTCGCGTTGACCAGATACATCAGAGATCCTATGAGCTGCCTATACAAGGTAGGATTAGCCTCATCATCTTCGGACATGACAATCTTCTTCCAATTGGTAATCATTGGAATAGCCATGGGTCTATAGTCCTCCATCTAAAACCTCTTCAGAATTTTTGTAGTATATCTTCCTTGACCAAGGAATATCTCACCCTTCTGCTTCCAAACTTCCAACCCCAGAAAATAATGCATCAACCCTAGATCCTTCTTGTCAAATTCTGCAGCTAAATTCTCCTTGCAGTCCTTGATGAGCCTAGAAGATCCTGTCAAAAATAGATCATCTACATACAACACCAGTATCAGAGGCTCATCCCCTACTCTCAGATAGTAGAGATTGAGATCTACGTCACTCTTGACAAATCCCATCTTTTGCAAGTAGTTGTCAATTCGACCATACCAAGCTCTAGGGGCTTGCTTCAGTCCATACAATGCCTTCTTGAGCTTGAACACATGAGTTTTCTGCTCATGCGTCTCAAAGCCCTCTGGTTGTTCAATGTATACTGCTTCTTCTATCACCCCATTCAAGAATGCAGTCTTGACGTCCATCTGGTGAATCTCCCATCCCATCTGCGCAACAAGGGATATCACGGATCTAATAGAAGTATATTAGGCTACTGGGGCAAAGGTCTCTTCATAGTCTATTCCTTCCTTCTAAGCATACCCCTTAGCCACAAACCTGGCTTTAAATTTCTCGATGTTGCCATCTACAGCATATTTGATCTTGTAGATCCATCTCAAGCCCACAACTGATCTATCCTAAGGCCCAGGAACCACTTCCCAGACATCATTTGTCATGATGGAGTTGTATTCTTCTACCATCGCATCTACCCATACCTGGTGTTGAGCTGCCTCCTAAAAACTAGAGGGTTCCCCAACCAAGGCTACCAAGGCTTGGTGCCTTTCAGGTTGCCTGTGTTGCCTCTACTCATTTCTGGGGGCTCTAACAAACTCCTCTGCATCCCTCAAAATTTGTCATAATTCCCTGCTCGTCCTACCACTGGTAGTGGGTGGATCTACCTGCTCTCCTTCCTACAACTCCTTGGTAGATGTAATCCTTGAACCCCATGCCTTGCAGAGGCATTCGTATTACCCTCCGCAGGTCGTTGTGGTTGGACCAGCGGACCCTCCTTAGACTGCGTAGCAGAAGGCATCTCCCAGGATTTCCTGAAGTCCCTTTCCTCCATGAACTTCATATCCCGTCGTACTACAATCTTCCTGCTTTCAGGAATGTAGATGCAGTAAGCCTTTGCATTCTCGCTATATTCCACCAGATATCCCTTTTTCGTAGTCTTATCCAGTTTTTTCCTCTACTCTTCGAGCACATGGCAGTATGCCGCACTGCCAAAGATCCTAAAGTGGCTCACCTCTGGCTTCCTGCCAGTGGAGACACTTTCTGGAGCAATCTTACCATATGCACTATGAGGAATCCTATTTTGTACATAGACAGTTGTATTACAAGCTTCAACGCACAGGAATTTGGGCATGTCTTGATCATATAGCATTGCCCTTGCAGCCTCTACAATAGTTCTATTCTTTCTCTTTGCAATTCCATTCTGCTCCGGATTATACAGAGCATTCCACTCTCTTTTGATGCCTTCCCTTGGCAAAACCCTGTGAAGTCTTTATGATGTATTCTCCAACATTGTCTGATCACAGTGTCTTTATCCACTTTCCTATCAAATTAGCTACCAGAGCTTTAAACTCCTTGAATCGATCAAAGACTTCGTCCTTGGTCTTTAGAAAGTAGATCCAAGTCTTCCTGGAATGGTCATCAATAAAGGTGACCAAATATTCGGCACCACTAAGAGCACTAGTGGACACTGGTCCGCAGATGTCTGAGTGTATTAATGTAAATTTATGTAGATGTTCTATGCTTGGTGCAACTTTACTTTTTCTTCAATACTAGACAGCAATCACATAAACCATAAAGTAGAACGCTGATAGAACATACCAGAAGATCAACAGAAGACAAGCCAGAAAAATATATATTTGTTGGTGTGTTACGGCGATCAGTAGGATGCTTCAACCAGCAAAGTCTCATTGGTCAGCCAGCCCAGTATGTGTCACATCAACCCTCAAAACAGCCAAATGGTCAACTCAAAGTCAACCCCAGAAAATTAAATGCTACCTAGAAAAGTCAACAGATAACAACAGCAAGTAAAAGTCAACGCAACACAGTCTATGGTCAACCTTTGACCTCGGTTCTTGTGCCAAAATGTACAGACTGCATAAATCGAAGTCTATCCCAAAATTCAGCGCCTTTTGACCATACATTGACCAAAGTCAACATTGGTCAAACCTGCGATAGAAACCCTAGTTACAGCAGAAAATGTCTTCGTCCTTCTCCCACGTGTGAACCGCAGATTTTGCCTCCAAGTAGCTCGAACCAATCAGAAGTGGAGAGAGAAATACGTGTGATGAGGAGATGAGTGAAATGTCCTCCAACGTTGACTTTATTTATATCCATCACTGAGGGTGTGTGACACATTTGCTGGGGCACAAAACCTTAAAGCCGACCTGCACATATTTGAATATATTAGAAAATAAATTCAAAATAAATGTTCTGCTCATTGGATCAAGATGATCTTTAGATCGATCTTGCAGCTCTCTGAAAGAGGAACCCAATAAAAATATCGGTATCTTCATCTGAGCATCACAACATGGAGTTTGGACCTAGTTGTCCAATTTAACACTCCCTCTCAACTAGGGAGAACTCCATCCACCTGTGCAACTCAACATCTTGCGCCATTCCGCCGTAACTTGCTTTGTTGGCTCTTTATTTCAGAACAGAAGTGGGTCCGTCACAAAGACATCATCCCCGACTGACAGATTCAGCCCAGAGGTCTGAAAACTCTATAGGACTCACAAAGAGTCTCATAGAGGGCTTATGCAGGGCTGCCAAGGGAAGAGATATGAATGTCTTCCACCACTGGAGACGATGTAGCTAGATGAAAAATCCTTGAGGAAACATGGCATGAAGAAGGCAGTGTGGCTAGATATGAACTAATGGATCACTTTCTGATGAAAGGAATGATGACATGACTAACTCATGGATGAAAGTGATGGATGGTTTTTGCCCTATGAAGAAGTCCCAAAAGATGTAGGCTCTATGACAAAGAATAAATGCATGACATCAGAGGAAAGAGTTCTACAAGCAGCTGGTTGTCCCATGATCTCCACCTGAAGAGCTGCTGGAAGCAAGTCCCTAGTCAAGAGGGAGCTTGGGTACATTCCTTTTACAGGAATGGATACATTGCTTCCGTGGAACGGGTATATCCTCCCTAGTTGAAAGGTTGAGATAGACACAACATTCTTGACTTCACTTTGGAAGACAGAATGGAGGATTGGGTAAACATCTGGCATCTGATACTCTTTGAGGATAAGTTAGGGCATCCAAGATAATAGTCGTAGAGGACCGATATTCTTTAAGGACTAGGAATCCAAGATAAGAATAGTCCTGGTGGATCACACTCTGAGTACTCGGGTAGGGTATGTTCCGAGAGAGACAATGATGAGGGTGTCTATATATCACTGGTCTCACCAGCATTCTGGTTTGATCTTATGGAGAGAATTGAGATAGAGTTGTTAGTCAAGATCTTGCTATGTGACAATGTTGGTTGATATGATGCTAAACCAATGGGTTACAAATCGACTATTCTTATGAGAATTCTTCATATTGAGAATGACCAAGTACCTCGTATGGATTATGAATACCTCCCTAGTTAAGATGGAGTGTTGAAAAGTGTAACTAGGTTCAGTCTTCATAATCACATGTGTAATTATGATTTTATGTAATTGATGTAAAGAAGAAAAATATAATTATTTTTGTAATACTTGAATCATGGGTTTCATGATCAAGGAATTTTATTTTTAGTTAAAGCTCCCATTGTGAGCGATTGGGTTTGGTCATTAAGTCATAAAGTTCATAGAGTCAATGTCAAAGTTTGAAGACCAATTTTGGGCATGTAATCCATTGTAAGAGAAAATTTATTAGCCCTCCAAGACCTTGTCACAAGCTCTTCTTCATGTCGGCATAAGGATGCTTCTAGAATGACATGTCGCCCTAGCTCTCAGTCAAGTCGGATTATTTTCATGGGCAAACCACTATATATAGGCAGCTCAGCCTTCATTTGTGGACAAAAAAATCGGTCAAGCAATCTGAACCAGAAAAAGGTGCGAAGATCACAAGAAGAGCCATCTCATCTAGCGCAGGAAGAAGGATCATCACAAAAGTTGTTTTCGGTTCTGTTTTGGGTTGTTACACTCCACACGTGTGAGGTTCTAGGATTGTCTATTGCAGGAAGGACCAAAATACCAGTCATATTTAATGGGCAGCTTAAGGAGAAAATCAAGGTGATTATCAAGCCGAGTTGAATAAGAAAGAGTCTCCATCTAGAACAAAGGGAATCAAGGTGTCATTCTCCCTCACATGCCACATTCAGGGTTTCTAAATTAGGGTCGAAAATTGCAGATCTGTTCCAAGGAACCGAAACTCTGAAGGGTAGTTGAGAAGGAGGAAAAAGCAAGGAATTTGACTATCGTTGACTCAAGGAAGAAGGAACTCATCAAGGAAGCCTTGTGCCTTGGTCTTGGAGAGGAAAATAGGTCAAGGTTCATGGTCTTGGTATTCATCAATTGAAGTCTCTATAAGAAGAAGAATTTGTTTGGGTTTTCCTCTCAAATTGGAGAGGTTTTGGCCCTGGCTGATTGCCTACATTCCACGTCTCTTGTCTCTTTATTGTTTATGCTTTGGTAGTTGTTTGATGAAGAAGAACACTATAATAATCTAACTAAAGAGAAAATCCTAATCTAAAGAAGAAAAAAGGCATTCACAAGCAGTTATAATTAATAGGGAAATCACCTAATCTTGATGCCCTAGATTTCTCAACATACAAGGGGGATCTAATCTAATAAAAGACACCCTTTTGTTGGGAGTTGGGGGGATTTACCCCTAAGAATCCCCTTCCCCATTTGGGGAAGACCCTTGTGTGAGGCTTGAGTGGTTCTCTTCTTATGTCATCTAAAACTGAAGTAGAGAGATTTAACACCAAATGCATTCAATTTCATTTGCAAACTATTCTAGTTATTTATGCATTTGATTTGACTTACTTTCCATTTCATTCTCCATCTATCTAGTTTAGTCTTTTAATTTGCTCATTTACTTTACTTTAAAGCATTTCAACTTCCTAGATTAGATCTTTATTTTGCATTTCATTCTTTTACCTCCAGCTTAACTGGTTGAAGTAGTAATTAGGTACTCTCCATCCCCTACTGTCTCCTTACTCTGAGATCCAGGCCCAGGCAAGAGTAAAGTCTGGGGAAGGCAGTTACTTTGAGACTTGTTTAAACAATCTTGCAAACTAATTCACTTAACAACCTAACTAAAACTAAAATTAACCAAGAGCATCTCACTACAATACAAAGCAGGGTTGGTACTTGGATTTATACTCTATTTGCTCTCTTACATGGCAAGTCTCAATTATTTTGAGCAATCATCATTATTTCAAGTATCATTTGTTGAGCGGCTTGTTACATTTTCAAGTATTTTCATTTACTGTACATGCTAGTCTCTTGTCTGCCACTTTTACTTTTAAAGGCATTGAACTTTTGGAGCATCTTTATTTCAAGCATTTCTTTCCAAACATTGCTTTTTAAGTTATCATCTTACTTGGATCATTTACTTAGCCAGTACTTATAATTCGGCATTGGTCTATTTGCTTCATTTTGAGATACCTATACTTGTGGATGTATATGCTCATTAAACCCATGAATGTGCTTTGATTCTTTTATTGGTCTGCATAGTTGGATTGTATCTTGGTCATTTTTCACTAACTCCTAGAACTTAACCAGTTAAGCCTTAGTTTTTCTTGTAGCATCCACCCCCCTTCGCTTCAACTAGGAGTGAGCCTATACAGAGGAGTTGAGAATTGAATAACAGCTTCAACACAAGGCATGGCCCCAAGGCCACACCAAGTGGAGTTAAAGATTTTCTCCACAATAATCCCAGGTGTGGATTAAGGCAGCAACAGGACCAATACATGCAGCATAAAAAAAGCTCAAATAGTTGGAATGTGGATCAAAATCTAGTAAGCACTTAAAATTCACTAGTACAAGGGAGACTACTAAGAACACCTTGGATTTGCATTCTGCAGAGTACTTTGATTGGGAAAAGATTAGATCTTGCACCCCAGCTTACATCGAGAGTAATAGTTTAGCCAAGAATCCGTGGAAATGTGATCAAATTCCAGCATGTTATATTTAAAAAGACCAATTGAATAGTTATCCCAGTATCCTCAAAATATTGATTGAGGGATATGGTGATTTTTAATGTCGGGGGATGCTCCATAGAAAAGATACAAGTATCAGCATGTTGGCCTATTAGCTAGTGATATGGAATCATTTTCTCAATGACATAAGCAGGCATCTTTGATCATAAGACAAGTATAATGTACAATTACCAACATGCTTGGTTGAGTGGCCATGTTGATTCTATAAGTTGCAAGAGTCTATCTAAAGAGTGAAATATTAAGCTACATTTCCACCAAGTGGTGCTTCCTAGGTAAGAAAATTTTCTACCAGGTCTTTCAAAGGCAATTGCAAACTTGTTTGTTGAGATTCTAAATTCCTAATACAGAATATTACTGTCAAGGTAGCAGGACAACCACTGGTAAGTTTATTCTGAGAGGCTATTTAAGAAAGTTACAGAACTTGTACACATTAAGCTAAATGTACTTACAGTAAGCGCCATGCAAAACGAAATACCAGCTGAAAGCCAAACAGCATTCAAAGGCACCTCATGCTGATTTACTTTATGCCAGAATTCTGAAAATGGCATTGCTCCATCTCTTGAAAATGCATATGTCATTCTGTGATATACATAGTCAGGTCGATGGTTGTTAGAGAATTTTTATTTTTCTCTACAATGTACATCTCTTAAATTTTAATTGGAATGCACTAAAAATCCAAACATAGTAAATAGATAAGATAATTATATTAATGTCCAACAAATGACCATAAAAGTAACATCTATTATCAAAACAATCTGGGAAACAAAATATATAATACACAGAAGTAGCAGATTTTTGTGTCATCAATAATTAATTGTGTATCCCAACAAGTGATTAACTGGGAGTTTACCTTGAGTTGCTCGTGACCGAGCTCATGCCACAAAAAAATATAGCCACAGCAGCAACTCCCAGACAAATTATGCCCCCAGTTCCATTTCCATATCTGTCCTTGAAGGATAAATAGAAAATTTCAGCAATTGCATAACCACCAGCATCATTTGTAGAGCTCAAAAGAGTGGAGATATCAGTAACTGCAAATGTTATGCCAAGTATATAGCCCCATCCCACAATGATGGATACAACAATGGCACTTATAATTCCATATGGCCCATTCTTGTCTGCACTTCTGGTTTCCTCTGTCTAAAGTGCAAACAACAACAAAGTCATAGGCACCTTAATATAAAAAAGTTTTTTTATAAAATAGATAAAATTTTAATCCTTTTTAAACATATCCAACTTTTAAAAAAATCACTTGAAGAAAATTATTCGAGAAGAATTTATGGTTGATTATAAATGCAATTCACTCACTTATATACCTGTTGCAAAACAGAAAAATGCTTTTCTCCGATAAGTTAACACTGTGACTATTCATTGGGAAGTTGGTTACAGGACTTAAGCCATTGCTATCAAAGTTTGAAACCCCTAGCCCAGGATTCAACATGCCCTTTTTTTAAAAGCGGAATTTGCTGCATTATTATTCCTTCATTATAGTTCAGTCAGATGCAACTACACTGAAACATTGCTCTTCTCGGAAAGTGAAATGACCAAGTCATTTGTGTGATCTTCAAGGGCTGCACTACACTGTATCCAGATTCCACTGGGTTCTTAACTTCTTAAAAGGCAGCAAGGGTGCTGGGAATAGCTTGGAATTAGACATTTGGTGCCCATAAAATATGTAAGCAGTTTCCTGTGGAAGAAGAATATGCCAAAAATTGACTGCTCACATGCACATGTAACAATTCACAGAACTTTGTCAGTAGGCTTGGTTAAGTATAAGAGCAATTAATTTTTCAGCCATGGCTGTCAAACTCTAGCCCAAGTTTAAATGTTCCAAAAAAGGTTTTGAGAGAAAACACTTAGAAACCTCTCAATTAAATTAGTTGATCAATAATTAAAATTCCTAAGTCTAACTTAGGAAAATTGATTAATTAATAGGTATTAATTGAGGTAATCGACTTTTGCTTTAGAGACTTCCAGAAGGTGACTTGACAAAGTCTAAGATGATCTGAGCCATCGATCACAATTAGATCTTGGCCGTTGATGCTCCAACGAAAGATTATAAGAGCAAGTCGATGGGATGGAGATAGAAACTGTTGTGGAAGCATGTGATGTTCCTTTTTAGGATGGATTTTCAGGGTTGGAGGCAAATGGGTCATAGGTGCAGGGTTATGTCATCATCAGGCCTAGGAGCTTTTGGAAAAGTTTCATGGTATTTTGAGGAATTTCTATGGGATCTAATGTCATTCACATGGAATGTTCCATCATCTGCACAACTTGCCTTTCGATCCGTTGCATTCCGACAACTTTCAAAAAAACAAGGCTATTATTGGCCCTAACTCAGTTAATTATGATTAAGGTGGCATTTCGAGAGGAATACTTGACAGAACACCTTAGTGTAATAGCTCGTTGGAACTGGAACGAAAATATCTACAGGATGGGATGGTTAGAAGTGATTTTTAGTGACCTGAGGAGGCATGGTGGAAAATTCACCCTTTTCCCACATTAAAAATAATATTTTAATTGAAATAAAAAGAGGGAAAACTGCTTCATGATAAAAATAATAATAAAATAGGAGATTCTAGAGGGGTCCATCAGATTTATAAAAAGAGAGGGAGGAGGCCATTACAGGACATCTGGATTGATGTTATTTTGTTAATTTTGGACAACTAGGTCCAAACTCCATGTTGTGATGCTCAGATGAAGATACCAATAATGTATTGGATTCCTCTTTCGGAGAGGTGCAAGATCGATCTAAAGATCATCTTGATCCGATGAGCAGAACATTTATTTTGAAATTATTCAAAATATGTGCAGGGCAACCTGAAATGAAATGTAGGCTTGAAGCCCCAGCAATTGTGTCACACACCCTCACTGATCGATATAAATAGATCAACGTTGGAGGTCATTTTCAGTCATCCATCACATCACATTCTCTCTCCTCATCTGATTGGTTCAATCATCTATTGGAGTCTCTTCTTCATCCAGACGTGGGAAAATTGCAGCAAAAAGATTTTCGTTTCTGACCTAGGGTTTTTCAGCGCAGATTTGACCAGTGTTGACTTTGGTCAACGCTTGGTCAAACTGAAATCAAGGTTGAACATTGACTTTGACCGGGTTGCGTTGACTTTTTGCTGCTACTGTTTTGCGTTGACCATTCACTGGGACAACATTGACTTTGGGTTGACTAATCTGGCTGTCTGTGAGGGTTGTGTGACACTTCTGGTTGGGTGACCATATTGAGACATTGTTGGTTGAAGCATCCTGCTGACCGTCATAACGCACCAACACACATATTTTTGGCTTGTCTTCTATCGATCTACTGGTATGTTCTATCTGCATTTTACTTTCTTGTTTATGTGATTGTTGACTGATGTTGGGGATAAAAAGTAAAGTTTCATCAAGCATAGAACATCTACAAAAATTTACATGGTATTAGAGTTGAGATGAAGAAAAAGCCCAAGTTTGTAGCCCGAAGAAGAGCATCGGTACCTCAAACTACAATGGCTTTAAAGCTGATGACAAATTGACTGGGAAGGAAGACTTCCATGCCTGGAAGACGACATTGAATCTTATGTTGGAAGACCAAGATGTCATGGACTATGTGCAGGGTAAAATCTAAGAGCCTCCATCCACTGCACCTGTTGCCACCAAGTCAAAGTATAAGAAGGGGGAAATCAAAGCAAAGCTGATGATCAGGGACTCAATTCATAAGAGTCTGGTTGCTTACATCTTTGAGTTGGGCACATCCAAGGAGATGTATGATAAGTTGGTCAACATGTTCAAGGCCAACAATGCAAATCAAGTCCTATCCTCTAAGAATCAACTGAAGAATCTGAAGAAAGGCAAGGATGAATCCGTCCAATCATATTTTTTGAAGCTGACCGAAATCAGGAATAATCTTCTGGCTATTGGGGAGACAATAACTGACCAAGAGATGGTTCTCACTGCACTTGGAGGTCTCTCATCCGAATGGCATGTATTCAACACTACCATTCTCAATAACAATGTGATACCTAATTTTGACGAAGTAATATCAAGATGCATACAAGAAGAGACAAGGATGAAGGAATATGAAAATGAAGGAAATGTTGCCTTCACTACTCGTGCTAAGAAGAACTATGGTGGTCCAAGGAACAAATGAAGAGCAGGGGCCTAAGGAAAGAAAGGCAAATGTTACACATGTCACAAGACCGGCCACTATGCTAGAAAATGCCCTTACAAGAAGGATTCTCCTGATGATGATGACAACAACAACAACCAGTGGAATGGAAATCAAAGGAACAACAAGTTCAAAGGAAAGAGGAAGGCTTCCTCTGGTGGAAATGGGCAACGTTACAAAAGATCGAGAAATTCCAGGTATGAGGAATCAAATGTTGTTGATGATAAAAGAAATGAATTCATTCTTGTATCTGCCCTCTCTGTTGCATCTCCACCCGACACTATGGATGTCTGGTTGATACATAGTGGTGCCTCAAGGCACATCACTGGGTTCAAGGAAGCACTTTCTGACATGGTTGAGAAGGATGTTAATCTGAAAATTATCCTTGGAGATAATGCCACATATCCTCTGAAAGGGGCAGGGACTATGACCCTCCATTTGTCTCAAGGTCAAGTCTTCCGCTTGCAAGATGTACTCTATGTACTTGATTTGAAGAAGAACCTTGTGTCTATTTCGGCCATGGAAGACAAAGGTTTCAATGTGGCATCCATTGATGGGAAGGTGTGAATCTGGAAGAAGAGTTTCAAGGAAGCTATCACGATTGGGTTTAGAGTTGATACACTCTACCAGGTTGGAGGAATTCCACTGGGAGCAATGACATGTGATACTATCCGACAGACTGAACTATGGCACCGGAGGTTTGGACACCTTCACTACAAAGCCCTTCCCAAAGCAAGGAAGGTGGTGACAGGGATGCTTGAGTTCACAAATGATCATGAAGGTGTATGTCAGAGTTGTGCCGAAGGAAAGCATACAAGGGGACCTTTCCCCTCAAGCGTCACAAAGACATATGATGTCTTGCAATTAGTACATTCTGATCTGTCTGGTATGTTGCCAGTGACATCCTTGGGAGGATGTTCTTATTATATGACATTCATAGATGACTTTTCTTGCAAAACCTGGATATACTTCTTGAAGAAGAAGGATGAGGCTTTCATGTGGTTCTGTACCTTCAAAGCCTTGGTGGAAAATTCAACAAGGAAGAAGATCAAGATATTGAGGACCGATAATGGCACGGAATATGAGACGAATGAGTTCAAGAACTTTTGCAGAGAAGCTGACATCAAAGGGGGAGACCACAACTGTCTATACTCCTGAGCAGAATGGCGTTGCTGAAAGAAAGAATAGGACCATTGTGGAAGTTGTCCGTACCATGCTATGTGACCAAAGTTTTCCGAAGTTTCTTTGGGGAGAAGCTGCGAACACTGCTGTGTACATACAAAACTGATGCCCACATTCCGCTCTGGACTCCAAAACTCCCAAAGAGGTTTTCTTTAGTAAGAAACCTGACGTCTCACATTTTAGAGTTTTTTGATGTCCTGTTTATTTTCATGTACCAAAGGAGAAGAGGAGCAAGTTGGATGCTTCTGGAAAGAAGGGAATGTTTGTGGGCTATAGCGAAACTTCGAAGGCCTATAGAGTCTATGTGCCTGGTCAAAGGGAAGTGGAGATATGCCACGATGTTACCTTTGACGAAGATGCTTCTCGGAGGAAAGTAATCAATCTTCCGAGATTTGAGGAAGATCATGAAGCAAGGCCTGGAAATCAAGAAGAACCGAAGGATGAGACGATGCCCAATGTTGAAGGACCGATGGACCCTATTGATCCACCTCCTTCAATGAGGAAGAGACCATCATGGCTCAGGGACACTCTCAAGGATGCCGAGGCACATATGGCCCCAAGGGTGACGTTCCGTGAAAGCAAGAAGCCGAATAGATACCAAGGGTATCTAGCAGCCATGAGTACAATCGTACAATCTGAGCCTGGATATTTTGAAGAAGTCGTAAAGCATCAAGTCTGGAAGGATGCTATGCACGAAGAATATGAGTCCATTATGAAGAATGATATCTGGGATGTGGTTCCGAGACCGAAGGACAAAGCAGTTGTCACCTCGAAATGGCTCTATAAGATCAAGCATGGATCTGATGGAAGTGTTGAAAAGTTCAAGGCAAGATTCGTTGCCTGAGGCTTTCTCTCAAAAGGAAGGCGTAGACTATGATGATATATTTGCACCTATGGCCCGATATACCACCATTCGATCTATCATAGCCCTTGCTACTACGCAAGGATGGAATCTTCATCAGGAAGAGGTGTATGTGGAGCAACCTCTAGGGTTCAAAGTCCAGGATCAGGACACCCATGTTTGTAGGTTGAAGAAAGCCCTCTATGGGTTGAAGCAAGCACCCAGAGCTTGGTACGAGAGAATAGATAGCTACCTGATGAAGTTGGGCTTCACTCGTAGTAATGCTGATCTGAACCTTTACTTCAAGGTTGATAGAGAAAAGCCTCTCATTCTGGTGTTGTATGTGGACGACCTCTTCCTGACAGATGCTGACCCTCTAATTCATCAGTGTAAGAGGGAGCTCGCTGTTGAGTTCAAGATGAAGGACCTAGGACTGATGCATTACTTCCTAGACTTGGAGGTCTTGCAGAGACCTGGCGAGATTTTCCTTTCTCAAGGAAAATATATTGCGAAGCTTCTAGAAAGATTTGGAATGGTGGACGGTAAGTCTGTGTCAACACCGATGGAGCTCAACTTTGAGAAGTTGAGTGGCAGAGCTGCTGGGCCCGTGCTAGCAAATCCTACTGAGTATCGTCCACTTGTAGAGGTCCTGATGTTCTTAGTGAACACCCGTCCGGACATATGTTTTGCAATGAACACTTTGAGTCAACATATGGTTGAACCTCATCACATTCATTGGGTTGGTGCCAAGAATCTATTGAGATATCTTCGGGGCACGATAAACCATGGGCTAAGATACACTACCGTGAGTGTGACACTCCATGGATATACTGATGCCGATTGGGTTAGCAGTGTGGTGGATCGTAAGAGCACATCGGGATGCTGCTTCACACTTGGTTCTGCTTCGATATCATGGATGAGTAGGAAGCAGAAGTCAGTGGCTTTGAGCACTGCAGAGGCTAAATACATTACTGTGAGTATGGCCTGTTGTGAAGCAGTTTGGTTGTGAAAGCTCTTTAGTGAGTTGTTCGGGCATGTGCTAGATACCACCGTGATACTCTGTGATAACCAAAGTGGGATTCGATTGTCTGAGAATCCCGTGTTCCACGATCGATCCAAGCATATTGATATCAGGTACCACTTTATCCGGGATATGGTACAGCGAGATGTTGTAAGGCTCGATCCTATAAGAACTGATGAGCAGGTCGCGGACATTCTCACAAAGCCCTTGGGGAAGGTCAAGTTCCTAACCTTCCGTGAGAATCTTGGTATCGTGGAACAACCCTATGCTGAGGGTCCTGTTGGACGATGAGCTCTTGGAGCTCTAGGGGGCTTTAGGGATAGCTTCTCGGAGCTATAAGCACACACAGGGCTAGGCTTTCCGAACCTTGTGGTGCTTCTGCCCCACCGTTATGATGATTGAGTTGGTTCACCTCTCATGATTTGTGCCCCGTATGCATCCTACCCATTGAGTCCTGGACTCATGGGAAGTACCTCTCATTTGGCCAGTGAGGTGGGAAAAGCTAAAGACCAGTAGCAAACACTGATGGACGCATCAGAGATTGTCGTACTCTCTATGTCTAGGATGGCACAGTCCAACCACTTGATCTGGGATCAAGTCCAATGAGGTTTCGGACCTCCAACTGACTTCGGGTCAGGTAAACCAACTTCGGGTTGGTATGAGACTCTTTTGAGTCCTATAGAGGTTTCGGACCTCTGGGCTAAATTTGTCTGTCGGGAATGATGTCTTTGTAACTGACCCACTTATGTTCTGAAATAAAGAAGCCAGCAAAGCAAGTTATGGCGGGATGACGCACGATGTTTGGATGGCACAGGTGGATGGAGTTCTCCCTAGTTGAGAGGGAGTGTTAATTTTGGACAACTAGGTCCAAACTCCATGTTCTGATGCTCAGATGAAGATACCAATATATTTATTGGATTCCTCTTTCAGAGAGGTGCAAGATCGATCTAAAGATCATCATGATTCGATGAGCAGAACATTTATTTTTAATTTATTCAAAATATGTGCAGGTCAGCCTAAAATGAAATGTAGGCTTGAAGCCCCAGCAGTTGCGTCACACACCCTCACTGATGGATATAAATAGGTCAACGTCGGAGGTCATTTTCACTCATCCATCACATCACATTCTCTCTCCTCATCTGATTGGTTCGATCATCTATTGGAGTCTCTTCTTCATCCACACGTGGGAAAATTGCAACAAGAAGATTTATGTTTTTGACCTAGGGTTTTTCAACGCAAATTTTACCAGTGTTGACTTTGGTCAACACGCTTGGTCACACTGACCCGAAACTTGGTCAAAATTTTGATTTCCTTAGTCCGCATTTTTTGGCACTGAAATCGAGGTTGACCATTGACTTTGACCAGGCTGCGTTGACTTTTTGCTATTGTTGTTTTGTGTTGACCATTGACTGGGACAGCATTGACTTTCATTGACTTTGGGTTGACTAATCTGGCTGTCCGTGAGGGTTGTGTGACACTTCTGGTTGGCTGACCATATTGAGACTTTGTTGGTTGAAGCATCTTGCTGACCGCCATAACACACCAACGCACATATATATTTTTGGCTTGTCTTTTGCCGATTTACTGGTATGTTCTATCTACATTTTACTTTCTTGTTTATGTGATTGCTGACTGATATTGGTGATAAAAAATAAAGTTGCATCAAGCATAGAACATCTACAAAAATTTACATATTTTCTATCGATGAGGTTTGGAGAACCTAGTTTCCAACTTCTAAGCCCCAAGACGGAAACCCTCGGGTGTGCTAGGGGGTGTTGGACGAAAACTAGAATGAAAAAGGTTCGTTATAGCAGATTAAACCCTCCAAAATACTTGGAATACTTGGAAGGTCATATCCCATTTACACATGCCTCTTCATGGAAGGTCATATCCCATTTACACATGCCTCTTCAGTACTAATTACTAATTAACTAATCATTATTACAATTATCATCATTATTTATATATATTTTACTCATAACAAAAACCCAACACTCTGGAGGAGATTTCACTCAGAAATCTCATAGGGTTTCATTGGAGTTTTGGAGAGAGTAGTTTTGCAGTGGCAGCTTGTGCATTGGAGTGGGGGTCACATAGAGCTCCCATTTGAGCGATATTTTCAATTACAGTTTGGAGACCGGATTAGCATTGCAGCAGAATATTTGGAGGTCTCTGTGAAAATTCCTAGATCTAAATGATCTCCAAAATCCTACTGCAACCAACTGAATTTACTTCTCCTATTTGTAAATTACATTACAGAATTATTCCAAATTTCTTCATGAAATATTGAAGAAAATTACTGAAGCAGCCTACACTTAATTACTTATGATTCTGAAACAAGGAAACTGAACAAAGAAAAATATACACATAGGACACTGTTATTTTTGGACGAGAGTCCCCAGAAAAACCCAATGCGGGAAAATCGGTGCAACAGATCTGAGGATTTTATTTTATTAAGCAGTAGCGATTTCTGAATACATCTCTGAATACCACAAGGGTTATTCAGTTACAGGGAGAGAAATACTAGCAGAAAGACTGTGAGTTTTACCTCACTCAATCACTGGAAAATCTGGTTGATCCAGACACTGGATTAAATGCCCTTAGCGATCCTTGTGCTGCCTCTACGCAGTGACTGCGTAGGCACTGCGTCACCTCCTCTTGGCATTGTGTCACCCAAGCAATAGATCGATTTGCCTCCTGGTCTCACACCCCGGCTCCTGGCTTTTGAAACTGATCCGACAACAAAATCTCGAAAACCCTCTTGGCCTCTGCATAGCCCTACGTGGCTCTGCGTTGGTTTTGCATCAGCCTCTCTGGCTTTACGTTGGCTCTGCTGGATCTCTCTCTACCTCTCTCTACTGATGATTCTCCAGCTGAGTAAATCACTCTCTCCGAAAGATATCTCTGCCCCTCTCTGCGCTGGAATCACTTAGATCGATTTCTCGTCTTGAGCACTGCTCACTTCATAAATTTCGACCTCTAGATTCACTCGGTGTGTCTTTCAAAATGACCCTCAAGCCTTCTCGTTGAGACTTCAACGACCGAGATTAGATCTCTAATCAACAGCTAAGATTATAACTTGACTTGATCCATGTTCTCTAGAAGATTCATATTATGTTTTATTAATACCCTTTAATTATTTAATTTTTATAAGTTTAAACTTAGGGTCACAGTGAAATAATTAATTATTTTAATAAAACTCATTCCGAGTCGAATTTTCACAAACGATTTATGGGTTCTTTGGAATACATGTGCCTAAGCCTCTCCACAAATTTTGAGACTTAGAGCACTTCCAATGCTACCAAAAATCAACACTCCCTCTTAGCGAGGAAAGTGCTCTAACAACATGCCTGCTGCACATTGCTTTGACCCTGAAGCATCCTCTGCACTGCTAAATGTCTAACAAGCTGTCCACCAACCACTGTGTTGCTACTGTAACTATATTGATGCCCTTAACACTGCCACTGCCAATGCTACATCCGTACTACAGCTCCATCTCAAGTGTTGCATCTACTATGCTGCTAGCGCTGCTACTGCTAACACTACATCTGTACTGCAACTTAGTTGCTAAGAGAAGCAACTGAAACCACCCAAAAACTGAACAAGCATTCAGTGGATGCACCTCGGTGCTGAATATCTAACTATTGCTAGTCCCACGCTGCCCTATGAGGCCATTGCGTTGTTGAAGCTATTGCATTGTGCCTCTACGCACTGTTGCCTCTATGCATTGTTGCCTCTCTGCTCTGCATTGTTCAGATTCTGGCGCTGCTAACCACTACCTCTATCGCTCCATCACTCCTCGCCTCCCACTGAAAACTCCTCGATCCCAGTACTACTGATCATGGGCTCTCGTAGCAAGGTGATGATCCATGCGATGGGTTCCTCAGGGATCATGCCCAAATGAATTTCAAGGTGAATTACAGTTCCATGTCACCCCATCTCCCTCCTAGAGATGTGTGGGCACTCATGGCATACTCATCCTCCTTGATCTTCGCGGTTGCAACCTTTGGATCGTGCTTCTCATCTTTATCCTTTTTCTTCAAAGGACACTGTGATGCATAGTGGCCCATCTCGCCACATCTGAAACATTTCCCCTTGGAGAAGTCCTTCTTGCATCTCGGTTGCACAAGCTGCCCTTTCAATGCGAGGGTTGCATTCTCCTCCTCCTCTGGATTCTTCGATCTGCTCCCGCTGCTACCGTAAAGTTTACACTTGACCAGATCTCTTCTCAACTCCTCCTCTTAAAGAGCTTCCCACATCGCCTCCCAACTCAGTAGTGTTGCCTTGCCCAAGATACTTTGGACAAAAACTTGTCACTCCTCAGTGTTGATTTTTGTAGCATCAGAAAGTGCTCGAAGTTTCAAATTTGGTGTGGAGGCTTAGACACTTGTATTCCAAAAAACCCATAAAACATTTGTGGAAATTTCACTCAGTTCATGTTTTATTGAAATAATTAATTATTTTAATAGGGACCCTAAGTCTAAACTTAGGGAAATTAAATAATTAAAGGGTATTAATAAAATAGAGTGTGAATCCTCTAGAGAACGAAGATCAAGTCATGTTTTAATCTTAGCCATCGATTAGACATCTAATCTAAGTCGTTGATTTGTCAACGAGAAGACTATAAAGGAAGGCTTGAGAGTCATTTGGAAAACGCATGGAGACAATGAAGTGATCTAACATCAAAATTTCTAGGGCATGGTTTGCTGAGAAATTCGAACTAGAGATATAAGCAGTGAGGGGAAAAGATAACATCCGGAGAGAAATATTTTCTTAGTCCGGTGGAGCATCAGTCAGAGAGAGGCAGAAGTGATCTAGCCTAGCTAGCGTTGAAGGAAAGGGGCTGACGCAGTGACTGCGTAAGCTCACACAGAAGCAGCGCAAAGGTAGAAGGAAGGGTTTTCAAAATTTGCTGGTGGATTAGTTTCGGAGGCCGGGATCCGGAAAGTGGCACCGGGAGGATGTTCCTCGACATCCACAAAGGCAAAATGACTTGGAGGAGAGCTAACGCTGAGCCTGGAACGGTGTGACGCAATGGTTGGACGTTCCAGCGTTGGATCTGCGCAGAGCCTATCCAGGACAGTTTTTCCTTCATCCGGATCAGCCGGAGATTCAGTGATTGAGTGAGGTATTTCTCACGAATTCTTCTGCCAGTATTTCTCTCTGTAACTGAATAACCCTTGAGGGTATTCAAAGATGTATTCAGAAATTGCTATTGCATAATAATAAAACCCTCAGATCTGTTGCACCAGTTTTCCCGCATTAGGTTTTTTAGGGGACATTAGTCCAAAAATAACTATGTCATGTGTGAATGATTTCCTTGTCTAGTTTCCTTGTTTCTGAATCTATTTTAGTGTAGGTTGCTTCAGTGGTTGCTTCAATAATTAAGATCTGAATTAATTATGTAATGTAATTTAATTAATAGAAGAAGTACACTCAGTTGTTGCAGTAGGATTATTTAGATTTATTTGGATCTTGGAATTTTCACATTGTATCAGAGCATTGATGTGAAACAGGAAGGACAGATTTGATTTCTGAAGTGAAAGTCATTTTGATGCAGTGCAGCAGAACAAATCCCCAGAGGGATTGCGCAGATCTAGCCACGAGGGTTGAAGCTTCGATATTGTCTCTCTCTGAGTGAGTCGACAAAGAGGTAGGACTTCTAGTTCGAGTTTTTTCTGTGGCAGAGGGAGTTGTGCAAAGCCTCCATGCAGAAGACAAAGGGACGCAGTTTTCTGAAGCTGTTGCTGGGCAGAAAGCGTCAAAAGGAATCAGAGGAACAGTCAGAAGGAATTAGAGGAACACATATTTGGGGAATTTCTTCCTCAGTGATTTCCTAGCCTAGGAAAATCAACATTTCTCAGTTGTTGAGCAGTAGAGGAGTTGCAAAACTTACAACTCCACTAGGGAGTGTGTAAGCCTGCTAGGGACTGCGTAGTGGGGAGAAAGAGGGAACAGATTCGACAAATTATCGATTGATATGGCATCTCACGGACTTCGTGATCAAGATCGGTTGGAGGGCTCCAACTATATGATCTGGAAAGAACGTACTATGTTTCTTCTAGATGAATATGATCTGAAGGAGTTCGTGGAGAACGTGGTAGTTGTACCTACAGAGCCGGATCAAAACAAAAAGTACAAGGCTAATATAGTGAAAGCGAAGAGGTTGCTCCTTGATGTTGTCAAGGACCACATTGTCTAACATTTAGGTGGCAAGAATACTGCCAGAGATATGTGGGTAGCTTTGCATGACTTATATGAGGGAGATCTTCCGAGCAGCGGAAGTTGTATTTGGAGCAGAAGCTCCGTATGATCTAGATGCAGAAAGGGGAGCGCGTGGCTTCATACCTTATGCGGTTTCAGGAGGTTCGTGATTAGCTGTCAGCAGTAGGTGCTACACCTACAGTTGCAACCATGGTAGGATGGCCCTTAACAGTGTCACAGAGGAGTGGCAAGTGTTTGTCCAGAGCATACTAGGTCGGGGCAGCATTACCTCGTTGGAAGCAGTTGTGGGCTGCATTTCAGGAGGAAGAATTGAGGAGCAACCTCATCAAGTGAAAACTTGATGGCATTAGTGGAAGCGGATCGAAATCCGTGGAGGAAGCAAAGAACGCAGCCCTTGCATCATAGGGACAACAGGCGCAACGGAAACTGAAGCATGATGCTTCAAAGGTCAAGTGCATCAGATGTGGCGAGTGTTGATTTTTGGGTAGCATCGAATGTGCTCTAGCTCCGAAATTTTGTGGAGGGGCTAGAGCATGAGATCTCCAAGACCCAGAAATTGTTTAGAGAAATTCCACCCGAAGTGAAAGTTATTCAAATAATTAATTATTTTTAACGGAGCCTAAGTTAAAACTTAGGGAATTAAAATAATTAAAGTGAATTAACTTAAATGTGGGTGAGAAGCATTTAAGTGACGAGGATCAAGTCTATTTTAATCTTAGCCGTTGATTAAGGATTATATCACAATCGTTGATTTATCATCAAGAAAAGTATAAATGAAGACTTGTGGGTCAATTGAAGATAATTCGAGAAAAATACTCAGTAACCCAAGGGAAGTCAATTCTTAGTTAGAATTCGATTTTAGAGGGAGAGTCGCAGGGTGAAAGAAGGAGGGTATCAGTATCAATCAGAGACCGAGGAAGAGGGGCAGCGCAGAGGGATAGCACAGAGAGGCAGCGCAGGTGAGGACGCAGTCCCTACGCAGAAGATCACGCAGAGGTGACGCAGTGGAGGCCAGAGGGTCTCTTGGGTGTCAAAATTTATCCAGTGGCTGGAAGAAAATTATCTTAGGTGTTTTCATGAAAGTTTCTCCATAATTCTGCAATTTATTCCTTGTAAAGAGATTGTTGCTAAAGAATAATAAATAAACCCTCATCCACTGCACCAGTTTTTCAGCATTTGGTATTTTTGGGGCCAATTGTCCAAAAACAACTGTGTTGATTGGATTGATTCTTGTGCTTATATTTCACTGTTCTTTTCTCTATGAAATTATGTGATAACAACAGTGGAATTTATTTTGATGTTTACTGAAGGGTTTTTTAGATAACTTATTGTGGAAAATAAGTAGGAGAATAAATCAGTTGTTGCAGTAGAATTTCATATTAGAAATTTCCACATGGTATCAGAGCAGAGATCGGGCAACAGAGATGGAGATTCTGCAATGGAACGTGGTCTTGATGTTGTTGGAGCAGCAACTCGAAAGGGTTCACGCAGTTCTCCTAAGAAAGAGGAAAGCACGAAAGAAATGATGGATCACAACATCTTTGTGTTGACTTCCAGATTGGAAGAAGAAGTTGCTTACTTGTCAAGCTCTGCTTCCTCAGAGGTTTAGTATATTGATAGCGGGGCTTCTGCACATATGACGGGAATACGAGAATGTTTCTCAAGCTACCAAGAAGAACAGATGAACTTCAAAATCACCATGGGAAATAAGGCTAAACGTACCCTTGTTGGAAAAGGTACTATAGTATTTCAAACTGAAGCAGGGGATCAGCTTCGAGCCACCAATGTGTTGCATGTGCTTGGTTTAGGGATGAACTTGCTCTTTGTATCTCAGTTACGAAGCAAGGGCTATGATGTATACTTCATTGCAAAGAAAGTATATGTCAGACACCCGAGTTGAAAGAAGAAGGCCTAAATTGGAGTCAGGAGCAACAAACTGTATAAGTTATAGCTAGAATCTCCAATGGCACTGATAAGCAACAGTGGTGAAAAATATTTGAATGAACTATGGCACAGAAGGATGGGGCACTTACACCATGGGGCTCTAAGAATTCTCAGAGAAACTGTCACAGGAGTTCCAGAGTTAAGCACCAAACGAGATGATGTTTGCAGAGGGTGCGTACTAGGAAAGTACGCCAAAGCAGCTTACTCCATATGTAACAGTAGGGAAAAAAGTGTTTTGGGATTAATACACTCAGATATCTACAAATCAATGTCCACGAGAGCTCTTAGTGGTGTTGAATAATTTGTCAGCTTCATTGATGACCATTCCAGGAAAACTTGGATCTACTTTCTAAATACCAAGGATGAGGTCTTTGATCGATTCAAAGAGTTTAAGGCTTTGGTTGAGAATCTGATAGGGAAGAGGATAAAGGTATTGCGTTCAAACAATGGTGGATAATATATCGATAAAAACTTCACTGAGTTCTGCGCAAGGGAAGACATCAAAAAAGAATGGACCGCTCCATATAATCCGGAGCAGAATGGGGTAGTAGAGATAAAGAACATAATTATTGTTGAAGCAGCGAGGGCAATGTTGTATGATCAAGATATGGCCAAATTTCTATGGGCAGAAGCATGCAGCATAGCTGTGTATGTTCAAAACAGGATTCCTCACAGGGCACTAGGTAAGATTACACCAGAGAGTGTCTTCACTGGCAAGAAGCCAGAAGTGAGTCATTTCAAGATCTTTGGAAGATTGGTGTACTGCCATATACCCGAAGAAAAGAGGAAGAAGTTGGATCAGACTCCAGAAAAAGGATATCTGGTGGGATATAGCGAGAATGCTAAACCATATAGAATCTACATTCCTAGCAATAGTAAGATCGTAGTACGACGGGATGTAAAATTCATGGAGGGCAGAGCTTTTAGGAAATCCCGAGAGATGCCGTTCGAAACACAATCAGAGGATGATCCATTGGTCCACCCACTTCGACCAGCCAAAACAAGCACCTGTGCTTCTCCAAGGCATAAGAATCCAGAAGTATTACCTCAAGAAGATTCGCAAGAGGAGGAGCATGAAGATCCACCCACTATTGATTTTTGGGTGGCATCGGATGTGCTCTAGCTCCGAAATTTTATGGAGGGGCTAGATCACATGAGATCTCCAAGACCCAGAAATCGTTTGGAGAAATTCCACTCGGAGCTTAAGTTATTCAAATAATTAATTATTTTAAATGGAACCTAAGTTAAAACTTTGGGAAATAAAATAATTGAAGTGAATTAATTTAAACATGTGGAAGAGAATGTTCTAAGTGACGAAGATCAAGTCTTTTCTAATCTTAGTCATCAATTAGAGATTAGATCACGGTCGTTGATTCATCAATAGGAAAAGTATAAAGGAAGGTTTGAGGGTCAGTTGGAGAACACACACAGAGACTGAATTTAGAGATTGAATTCTTCTGACGGAGCAGTGCTCGGACGAAGATCAGATCTGAGTAATTCAGTGCAGTGAGGGGCAGTTCAGCAATGGGACTATAGTTCAAGGCCGAGAATACAAGTGTAGAGAGGCAGATCAGCACTTGGAGAGACAACGCAGCCCTTGAGAGGGTGTCGCAGAGCCAGCAGGGCTCACGCAGAACCAGAAGGGGGACGCAGAGCCAAAGGAGGTGACGTAGTCACTTGAGAAGTTGCATTGCGGTTTCTGTGAGGGAGATCGGGCAGCCATTCAGCAAATCGATTTCTGAGCTAGGACGGCTCATGAAGAGGGTGACGCAGCCACTAGAGGAGGTGACCCAGTCTCAGCACAGAGCTTGCTGCAACCATCGTTGTGCAGCACTGGGGACAGCGCAGTCACCTTGGGGTTTCTTCATTATGCTGCTGGATCAACTGAAATATCTGTCTCCAGATAGAGGTACTTCTGCCGAGGATTTTCTCTGTTGGGTGAGCCAGATTTGGCACCCTAGATTGTATTCAGAAATTTGCATAATAATATAAACCCTCAAAATTTTTGCACTGATTTTGCATTGGGTTTTCCCGGAGACAATTGTCAAAAAATAAGTGTCCTTTGTCTGAATGCTTCACACTTATTTTTTAGAACTTGATATGTATAGTTGTGTAGGCTACAGTGTATTTACATTAATATTTTCTTGATGTATTCAGAAAATAACTTGTTAAATTAATGAAAAACAAGTAGATAATGTAAATCAGATTTCTGCAGTAGGATTTTTGTAACTTAGATTCAGAAATTTTCACATGGTATCAAAGTTGTTGCAGATCAAGTAGAGTTGAAGCCATCAGCGAAAGATCGAAGAAAAATTTGTTGCGGGCAGGCAATTGTCCCGAGTGACAACGCTGAACCAGAAAGAGGCACAGAAAGGGGTGATGCAGTCACCAAAGGGGCTCATGCAAAGCCCGCGTCAGCCAGCTAGGGTGACGTTGTAGCTGCATCAAAGGCAACGCAGTGTTTGCTGCACCAACGTAAAGGTTTTGAGCCTCAAATGTTTCCAGTTCTCATGGCTAGAGGTGCAGTTCGATTTTCTTCTGGAGTTGCTGGTGGGGCATTGTTTTTTGTCGGTGCACAACAGTGTCTAGTGGGACAGTGGCAAAGTAGAGGGAAACAATTCCTCAGAAGACTTTTTGCCAAGAAGTCTAGATCCAGTGTCGATCAACAGCAAAGAGTGATCGGAGAGGAGTGCTTCGACATCAATTGGCAGAAGGATTTTCGTAAAGGAAATCGATTTTCAAAGGGACCTTGTTCCTTAGAGGGTTTCTAGCGCCAAAGAAACCCAGATCCGAGTTTTGGTGGGGCAGCAGCAAAAGAGGAAGAAGAGAACCAGTTCGACATTTTTTTTGTGAGCAGAGATGGCCGCACATGGACTGAGGGATCAAGACAGGTTGGATGGAGCATCCAACTTTGTCATCTGGAAGGTGAGGATCCTGTCAGTTTTGGATGGACATCGCATCAAGGATCATGTCTTGAATGCAGTTGTTGTTCCTGTTGATGTTGATCCTCTCAAGATGTAAGAGGACGCTTAAGCGAAGGAAAAATGCTTGCTCATGGACGAAGTCAAGGATCATGTGATCCCACATATTGCCGAGAAGAACACAACAAGGGAAATGTGGACTTCCTTGACCACTATGTAGCAAGCAGCTTTTGTCCAGTAGAAGATGTTGCTTGAGAATCAACTAAGACTGTTTCAGATGCAGAAGGGAGAAGAGATCGACCCCTTCCTTATCAGATTGCAAGCTATCCGAAATCAACTAGCTTCCATAGGGGCTACTCCAGATGATGGTCTTCTGTGAAGACTGGGAGAACTTTGTCCAAGGCATCTTGGGCAGAGCAGCTCTTCCAAATTGGGAAGAGATGCGGGCAGCTCTTCGACAAGAACGACAAGAAGAGATCAGAAGGTTGACCAAGGTTGGAAGCAGCAGCACGGGGATCAAAATCAAGGAGGAAGAGGACGATGCGGCTCTCGCATCTAAGGGTCAACATGGGCAGCAAATAAGGAAGAAGAAGGACCTCTCGCAGGTCAGATGCTTCAGGTGTGGAGAAATAGGACATTTGCCACACAATGACCTAAGAAGACGAAGGTCAAAGAAGAATCTGACTCGAAGGTCGCTGCAGTGAAGGATGATGACGGGGATGATGATGATTGTGCCATGAGTGCTCATGTGCCTCGAGAGAAGAGGTGGGGCAACATTGATCTGTAGTTCTTTGAACTTCAGAGGGGGGCAAGATCCTTGAGGTGCCCAAACTCTTGGATCACATACAGCAATGAGATCCCTTAATGAGAGTAGCAGAATGACAGAAGTCAGTTGGTATGATGGATGATGGAGCAACAGTGGCAGAGCTAGAGCATGAAAGTTTGAAGCATCGTAGAGCAAAGGCAGCAGCAGCAATGCAGTGTAGAGCAGCAGCAGAGCAATAGCATCAAAGGCTCAGCGCATATTAGCAGTAGAGGAAGCTTCAGCATCGAGGTGCATCCAGACTGATCAGTATGTCAGCATTTTGGATGTCTTTCAGTAGATTAACTCTAAGCCACGAGTTGCAGTGCAGCAGTTAGCAGTGGCAGTGCTATAGGCAACTTGATCCAGCATTTTGAGAGGGAGCTGCATTACAGATGTAGCAGTGACAGTGGCAGAGTCATGGGCAGCAGTACAGATTGCAGCAGCGCAGTGGATGAAGGGTAGCAAGCCAAGCATCAACAGCACAGAGGAACGATGTCGTGGATCAGGGTGATGCTTTTGGTATTGAAGTATTGCTAGAGCACATTCCTCTCTAAGAGGGAGTGTTGATTTTTGGGTAGCATCGGATGTGCTCTAGCTCCGAAATTTTGTGGAGGGGCTAGAACACATGAGATCTCCAAGACCTAAAAATCGTTTGGAGAAATTCCACCTGGAGCTTAAGTTATTCAAATAATTAATTATTTTAAATGGAGCCTAAGTTAAAACTTAGGGAAATCAAATAATTTAATTAATTTAAAAATGTAGGTGAGAATGCTCTAAGTGAGGAAGATCAAGTCTTTTCTAATCTTAGCCATCGATTAGAGATTAGATCACGACCATTGATTCATCAACAAAAAAAGTATAAAGGAAGGCCTGAGGGTTAGTTGGAGAACACACACAGAGACTGAATTTAGAGATTGAATTCTTTTAACGGAGCAGTTCTCGATGAAGATCAGATCTGAGTAATTCAGTGCAGTGAAGGGCAGTTCGACAGCGAGACTTCAATCCAAGGCCGAGAATACAAGTGCAGAGAGGCAAATCAACACCAGGAGAGATAGCGCAGCCCTTGAGAGGGTGATGCGGAGCCAGCAAGGCTCACGCAGAGCCAGAGGAGGTGACACAGTCACTTGAGCAACTGCGCTAGGGTTTCTGTGAGGCAGATTGGGCGGCCATTCAGCAGATCGATTTCTGAGCCAAGAAGGCTCACGAGGAAGGCGACGCAACCATGAAAGGAGGTGATGCAGTCTCAGCGCAGTGCTTGCTGCAGCAATCGTTGCGCAGCACTGGGGACAACGCAGTCACCTTGGGGTTTCTTCATTCTGCTGCTGGATCAGCCGAAATATCTGTCTCCGGATAGAGGTACTTCTGCCGAGGATTTTCTCTGTTGGGTGAGCCGGATTTGACACCCTACATTCAGAAATCTGCATAATGATATAAACCCTCAGAACTGTTGCACCAATTTTCCCGCATTCGGTTTTTCTAGGGACAACTGTCCAAAAATAAGTGTGTCCTTTTTCTGAATGCTTCACTTATTTTTCAGCACTTGATTTGTATATTTGTGTAGGCTGCAGTGTATTTACATTAATATTTTCTTGATGTATTCAGAAAATAACTTGTTAAATGAATGAAAAAAAAGTAGGTAATGTAAATTAGATTTATGAAGTAGGATTTTTGTAACTTAGATTCAAAAATTTTCACAACCAGTACCAGCGAAAGAACGATCCGGGAATTACGACAGATTTTGAGGGGTGCAGAGGAATTCATCAGGGCTCCTAGAAACGAAAAGAGGCAGCATAGACAACCTGACAGGTACCAAGCTTTGGTGGCTCAAGTTGGAGACCCCTCTAGTTTCCAGGAGGCAGCTCAGTGTCGAGTATGGGTAGATGCAATGGTGGAAGAATACAGTTCCATTATGATCAATGATATCTAGGAAGTGGTACCTAGGCCTCACGACAGGTCAGTTGTAGGTTCGCGATGGATCTACAAGATCAAGTATGTTGTAGATGGCAGCGTGGAAAAGTACAA
Organism: Pinus albicaulis; assembly: GCA_034641835.2. Taxonomy (NCBI): domain Eukaryota; kingdom Viridiplantae; phylum Streptophyta; class Pinopsida; order Pinales; family Pinaceae; genus Pinus; species Pinus albicaulis. The sequence continues at coordinate 289,520,572 of CM076571.1, read as the reverse complement.
AGCCAGGTTCGTGGCTAAGGGGTATGCTCAAAAGGAAGGAATAGACTACGAAGAAACCTTTGCCCCAGTAGCTAGGTATACTTCTATCAGATCTGTGATATCCCTTGCAGCGCAGATGGGGTGGGAGATTCACCAAATGGATGTCAAGACTACATTCTTGAATGGGGTGATAGAAGAAGAAGTGTACATTGAACAACTAGAGGGCTTTGAGACACATGAGAAGAAAACTCATGTATCCAAGTTGAAGAAAGCCTTGTATGGGCTTAAGCAAGCTCCTAGAGCTTGGTATGGTCGGATTGATGGTTACTTACAGAAGATGGGATTTGTCAAGAGTGACGCAGATCCCAATCTCTGCTATCTACCAGTACAGAATGAGCCTCTAATATTGGTATTATATGTAGATGACTTGTTTCTAACAGGTTCATCTCGGCTCATCAAGGACTATAAGGAAAACCTGGCAACAGAATTTGACATGAAGGATTTGGGGCTGATGCATTTTTTCCTGGGGTTAGAAGTTTGGCAGCAGAAGGGTGAAATCTTCCTTGGGCAAGGGAGATATGCTACAAAAATTCGAAGAGATTTAGGATGCAGGATTGCAGACCCATGGCTACTCTAATGATTACCAATTGGAAAACGATTGATGCATCTAACGACAAAGAAGTAGACCCCACCTTGTACAGACATCTCATAGGATCTCTTATGTATCTGGTCAACAACAGACCAGACATTTGCTATGCGGTAAACACCCTCAGCCAATTCATGGTGGAACCAAAGAAGGCATGTTGAGATTTTGGGGTGTTACGGTAGCATCAGATGTGCTCTAGCTCCCAAACTTTGTGGAGGGAATAGAGTACATAAGATCTCCAAGACTCAAAAAGCATTTGAAGAAATTCCATCAGGATTAAGAGATATTTAATTAATTAATCCTTTTAATTAAGGACCCTAAGCCTAACTTAGGAAAATTAAAAGATTAGAGTTAATTAAATTAAACATGTGATGAGAATGACTTAAGTGACGCTTATCAATCAGCTTCTAATCTTAGTCGTCGATTAGAGATTAGATCATGGTCGTTGATGTTTCAATGAGAAAAGTATAAGAAGAAGGCTTGGGGTCAGTTGGAGAACACACGCATTGGCAGAGCACTGAAGCTAAGCTGACATTCTAGGGCGTGATTTTGTTAAGAATTTCAGAAATGTTTCAGTTGCAGTGAGGGGCAGTATTGGCGAGTGGGATGGTCTAGTCCCAGGCCAAGAGTACAACGAGGGTAGAGAAGGAGCATACCAAGGCAGCACAGAGGCAGCAGCTACGCAGAGCAGCCAAGAGCCCAGCAGGGGCAATGCAGAGGTAGCAGGAGCCAAGGAAGGCTCACTCGGGCCCAGTTAGGGCAGCGCAGGGGCAGCGTAACCCCTTCTAGGGTGACACGGGCCCTTCCTGAGCAGCGCAGAGGCTGACGCAGGCCAGGAAGGTTGACGCAAAGGGCCTCAGAGCAGCATTGGGGTTTCCAGAGCCCGGAAAGGGGCTGAGTTTTGTAAATCCCATTTGAGGGTGTGAACCAGTCATATTTTCTATCTCCGAGATAGAGGTATTGCTGCCATTTATATTTCTCTGTCGGGTTAACCAGTTTGGTGCCCAAATTTTTTGTACTTAGAATCTGCATAATAATAAAACCCTCCAGAAGCTAGCAGCATCGGCTTTCCCGCATTGGGTTTTTCCAGGAACATTTGTCCAGAAAATCCTTGTGTGTCACTTTGTCTATGAGCATGTTATTCAGTATTTGATTTGTATGTGTAGGTTGTTAATTATATTTACTTCAATGTTCATGCTGAATTTTCAGATTAATAACTTATGTAAGTAGAAGAAGTAAATCAAAATTTAACAGTAGGGTTTCTATTTCATAAATTTAGAAACTTTCACATGGTATCAGAGGGATTGCAGATCAAGTTGGATCTCCAGCAAGACGGCTGAAGAAATTTGTATTGCAGAAAGCAACAGCAGATAAACTGGAGCGGGCAGCGCAGCAGCAGAAGGACGCAAAGGCAGCAAGAGCCACGTAGGGGCTGACACAGTCCCAGCAAGGTGATGCAGAGACAGCATAGTACCTTCCAGAGGGACGCAAGAGCAACCTGCACTGCGCAGAGGCTGCGTTGAGCCAATCTGCTCACGCAGAGGCTAGCTAGGGTGACGCAGTCTAGAAATTGATTGTTGTGCAGAGTGTCGTGAACCAGAAGCTGAGCTGCAGATCTTCAGCAATTGCCGTTGGGGTGAAGATTCTACCGCTGCAGAATTAAACCTAAGCTAAGTTGACAAAGAGCGGGAGGAGAGGCAGAAGCTGACACATTGGAGAGGGAGCAGCGCAGTTCACATACAATAGCAGCGTAGAGGTAGCAGCGCAAAGGCAGTGCAGAGGAGGTCTCCTTACGCAGTGCAGAGCTGCAGCAACGCAGTGACTTCAGGAGGACAGCATAGACCAACAACCTATGAAGCTTCATTGATGAGGTGCAGCACGACTGACTTGTCTGTCATTTGGGCAGGGGTCCTTCAATTGCTTACTCTCAGCAACTGAGTTGCAGTGCAGCAGTTAGTAGTGGCAGTGCTATGAGCAGCACGATGCAACAATTTGAGACGGAGCTGCAGTATGGGTGTGGCAGTGACGGTGGCAGAGTCATGGGCAACAATACAGAAGAGCAACAACAATGTAGTGATGTAGGGCAGCAGGCCAAGCATCAGCAAAGTGACCAACACTAGAGATCAGAGCAGTACTTCGGGGTGAAGTGTATTGCTAGAGCACATTCCTCACTAAGAGGGAGTGTTGAGATTTTGGGGTGTTGCAGTAGCATCAGATGTGCTCTAGCTCCCAAACTTTGTGGAGGGACTAGAGTACATAAGATCTCCAAGACCCAGAAAGGGTTTAAAGAAATTCCATTAGGTTTAAGAGATATTTAATTAATTAATCTTTTTAATTAAGGACCCTAAGTCTAACTTAGGAAAATTAAAAGATTAAAGTTAATTAAATTAAACATGTAATGAGAATGACTTAAGTGACACAGATCAAGCAGCTTCTAATCTTAACCGTCGATTAGAGATTAGATCACAGTCGTTGATGTTTCAACGAGAGAAAAGTATAAGAAGAAGGCTTGGGGTCAGTTGGAGAACACACACACTAGCAGAGCACTGAAGATAAGCTGAGATTCTAGTGCATGGTTTGCTAAGAATTTCAGAAGTGTTTCAGCTACAGTGAGGGGCGATAATGGCGAGGGGGATGGTCTAGTCCCAGGCCAAGAGTACAACGAGGGCAGAGAAGGAGCATACCAGGGCAGCGCAGAGGCAGTAGGAGCCAAATAAGGCTGACGCAAGCCCAGTTAGGCAGTGCAGGGGCAACGTAACCCCTTCTAGGGTGACACAGGCCCTTCCTGAGCAGCGCAGAGTCTAACGCAGGCCAGGAAGTCTGACGCAGAGGGCTTCAGAGCAACGCTGGGGTTTCCAGAGGTCGAAAAGGGGTTGCGTTTTGTACATCCCGTTTGAGGGTGTGAATCAATCGGATTTTCTGTCTCCAGGATAGAGGTATTGTTGCCATTTATATTTCTCTATCGAGTTAACCAGTTTGGGGCCCAAATTTGTTGTACTTAGAATTTGCATAATAATAAAACCCTCCAGAAGCTAGCAACACCGGTTTTCCTACATTGGTTTTTCCAGGGACATTTGTCCAGAAAATCCTTGTGTCATTTTGTCTATAAGCATGTTATTCAATATTTGATCTGTAGGCTATTAACTGTATTTACTTCGATGTTAATGCTAAATTTTCAGATTAATAACTTATGTAAGTAGGAGAAGTAAATCAAGATTTAACAGTAGGGCTTCTGTTTAGTAAATTTAGAAATTTTCACAGGGCACACTGGGCAGCAGCCACGCATGTTCTCAGATATATATGAGGATCAGTCGAGCATGGATTAAAGTACATCAAAGGCAATGACATCAGACTAAGTGGATTCACTAACGCAGAATAGGCAGGGAGTTCAGTAGACCGCAAAAATACCTCAGGGTATTGTTCCGGTATTGGATCAGGGATGACCTCCTGGTGTAGCAGGAAACAGAAATCCGTAGCACTGAGCTCAGCTGAAGCAGAATATATGGCAGCAAGCACGGCTTTGTGTGAAGCCATATGGCTTAAAAATTTGCTTGTGAATCTATTCAGGAGAAAGATGGAAGCGACCAGTATTATGTGTGATAATCAAAGTTGCATCAAGCTCTCTGAGAATCAAGTTTTTCATGATCAGTCAAAGCACATTGACATCAAGTCACTTTAACAGAGACTGTGTCCAGCGGGGAGCAGTACAGTTGCAGTACACTCCTACAAGAGAACAGGTGGTAGACATTCTCACCAAGGCTGTTGGGAGAACAAAGTTTGTTTATTTCAGGGAGAAGATGGGGATGGTTGACAATCCATTTTAGTAGAAGCGGATAATGCAGCGCTTAAGAGGGAGATGCAGTACAGATGCAACAGCCACAGTGGCAGTGTTGTGGGTAGCAGTACAGATAGCAGCAGCGTAGCAGATGAGTAGTAGACTGAGCATGATGAGGACTGATGTCGTGGATCAGGGTGATACTTCTAGTGGGAAGTATTGCTAGAGCACATTCCTCGCTAAGAGGGAGTGTTGATTTTTGGGTAGCATCAAATGTGCTCTAGCTCCGAAATTTTGTGGAGAGGCTAGAACACATGAGATCTCCAAAACCCAGAAATTGTTTAGAGAAATTCCACCCGAAGTGAAAGTTATTCAAATAATTAATTATTTTTAATGGAGCCTAAGTTAAAACTTATGGAATTAAAATAATTAAAGTGAATTAACTTAAATGTGGGTGAGAAGCTTCTAAGTGACGAGGATCAAGTCTATTTTAATCTTAGTCGTTGATTAAGGATTAGATCACGACCATTGATTTATCAACAGGAAATGTATAAATGAAGACTTGTGGGTCAGTTGAAGATAAGCTGGGCAAATACTTAGCAGCCCGAGGGAAGTCAATTCTTCAAAATTTAGAATTTGATTTCAGAGGGAGAGTCACAGGGCGAAGGAAGAGGAGGGTATCAGCATCAGTCAGAGACCGAGGAAGAGGGACGCAGAGTAGTAGAGGGGCAGCACAGAGGGACAACGCAAAGAGGCAGCACAGCTGAGGACGCAGTCCTCACGCAGTCCCTGCGTAGAAGATCACGCAGAGGTGACGCAATGGCGGCCAGAGGGTCTCTTGGGTGTCAAAATTTCTCCAGAGGCTGGAAGAAAATTATCTCAGGTGATTTCATGAAAGTTTCTCTGTAATTCTGCAAGTCATTCTTTGTAAAGAGATTGTTGCTGAAGAATAATAAATAAACCCTCATCTACTGCACCGGTTTTCTCGCATTGGGTTTCTCTGAGGACAATTGTCCAAAAACAACTGTGTTGATGTGATTGATTCTTGTGCTTATATTTCACTGTTCTTTTCTCTACGAAATTATGTGATAACTGCAGTAGAATTTATTTTGATGTTTACTGAAGGGTTTTTGTAAATAACTTATTGTGGAAAACAAGTAGGAGAAATAAATCAGTTGCTGCAATAGAATTTCATATTAGAAATTTTCACAACGAGATGGGATACTATGCATCTCAGTGTCCTCTGAAGAAAAAGAACAAAGACGAGAAGCATGACCGAAAGGTTGCAGCCGCGAGAATCGAGGAGGATGAGGTGGCCATGGGTGCCCATGCTTCTCCTAGTGAGAAGTGGGGTGATATTGAGTTGTAGTTCATCTCGAACTTTAGTTGGGAAGGATCCTTGAGGAGCCCACCTCATGGATCATACCTTGCTACGGGAGCCCATGATCAGTAGTAGCGAGATGGAGGATTTTCAGTGGAACCAAGGAGTGATGAAGAATACAGTGCAGTGTGTAGCAGCGTTCATTTCTGGAGCAGCGCAGAGCAGAGGCAGAAGCAGCGCAGTGCACAGTGGTGCAGAGCAGCAGCAGCGCAGAGCATCAGAGGGACAGCGCAGTAGCTATCAGCAATCAGATTATTCAGCACCGAGGTGCATCCACTGAACAGTTGTTCAATTTTGGTTGAGTTTTCAATTGTTTCTCTCAACCGCTGAGTTGCAGTGTTGATGCAGCATTAGCAGTGGTGGTGCTAGCGGCATAGCAGCTATAGCACTTGAGAGGGAGTTGCAGTACAGAAGCAGCAATGATAGTGGCAATATCATGGGCAGCAGTACAACGGCAATAGCAGCACAGACTAATGGACTTCAGCAGCGCAGAGGATGCTTCAGGGACATATCGGAATGCTACAGGCCTTATTGCTAGAGCGCTTTCCTCGTTAGGAGGGAGTGTTGATTTTTGTAGCATCAAAAAGTGCTTTAAGTCTCAAATTTGGTGTGGAGGCTTAAACACTTGTATTCCAAAGAACCAAGAAACCATTTGTGGAAATTCCACTTGGTCCATATTTTATTAAATTAATTAATTATTTTAATGAGGACCCTAAGTTTAAATGTAGGGAAATTAAATAATTAAAGGATATTAATAAAACAGAGTGTGAATCTTCTAGAGAACAAAGATCAAGTCATCCTTTAATCTTAGCCATCGATTAGACATCTAATCTAGGTCGTTGATTTGTCAACGAGAAGATTATAAAGGAAGGCTTGAGGGTTATTTGGAAAACACACAGAGCCACTGAAGTGATCTAGGATCAAAATTTCTAGGGCTTGGTTTGTTGAAAAATTCGAACTAGAGATATGAGCAGTGAGGCGCAGAGATAGCATCCGGAGAGAAATATTTTCTCACTCCAGTGGAGCATCAGTCAGAGAGAGGCAGAGGTGATCTAGCATAGCCAGCGTTGAAGGAAAGGGGCTGACGCAGTGACTGCGCAAGCTCACATAGAAGCAGCGCAAAGGCAGAAGGGTTTCCGGAATTTGCTAGTGGATCAGTTTCGGAGGCTGGGATCTAGAAAGTGGCACCAAGAGGTTGTTCCTCAGCATCCACAAAGGCAAAACGACTTGGAGGGGGGCTAATGCTAAGCCTTCGAGGGGGTGACACAGTGGCTAGAAGTTATAGCGCTGGATCTGCGTAGAGCATGTCCAGGGCAGTTTTTCCTTCATCCGGATCAACCGGAGAATGAGTGATTGTGTGAGGCATTTCTCACGAATTCTGCTACTACTGTTTCTCTATGTAACTGAATAACCCTTGAGAGTATTCAGAGATGTATTCAAACATTGGTACTGCATAATAATAAAACCCTCAGATCTACTGCACTAATTTTCCTGCATTGGGTTTTTCCGGGGACATTATTCAAAAAATCACTGTGTCACATGTGTGAATGATTTCCTTGTCTAGTTTCCTTGTTTTTGATTCAATTTTAGTGTACGTTGCTTCAGTAGTTGCTTCAATAATTTAGATTTGAATTAATTATGTTGACACCTAATCCTAAGGGTTAGGTGAGGATATTTAATATTGTATATTAAATAATATTAGGAAATAAAGAAGGCCAAGAGTCATTGGGAGATGAATCCCAATAGCCTCACCTCCATGTATAAATACATTCACATTCTTCATCTAATACACATTCTGATTTGCGGAGTTACCTCCTAGTTTGACATGGTATCAGAGCCAGTCCCACTATTGGCATTTTTGTCTGTGGTGTAACTCCCTCATTTTTGCTAACAGTCTTTTGTTCAGTTAGTTTTATGTCTAGTTTTTGCTGCTCCATTAGATTGATGCCATTCTGAGTTTATATACTGTAATTCTGCATTTTTTTATGTCTATAATTTTTGCCCAGTTCTGAATTTTGCAGCTTTTGAAGATTCTGCAAATCTGCAATTTGCAGCTCCTGCAAATACCTACAATTCTGCAGCTGTTGAAATCCTGCCACTCCAAAATTTTGAACGGCCTCTCGGCCTAATTTACTTAATAGGAGAAGTACACTCAGTTGTTGCAGTAGGATTCTTTAGATCTGTTTGGATCTTGGAATTTTCACACTCAGTGACTGCATTAAGGGCCAATCTCACCATAATTGTAGCAGTTGGGCTAGATCCCACGGTCGCAAACTGATCACGGATATCCTGAAGTCTCGTTAGGAATGAAACAATGTGCTCCCCCTTCTGCATCTGGATCATCCGGAGCTTCCGTTGCTTGGAAGTTCCTTTGTACAGCACGGACAAGGCCTCCCATATCTGCCTGGTTGTGTCCTTCCCAACTATATGAGAGACTATATGATCCTTGACACCATCAAGGATTAGCCTCTTGGCCTTTGCCATATCGAACTTGTACCTTTTATTCTGATCCGAATCTGTAGGTACAACAACCACGTTGTCTACGAACGCCCTGAGATCATACTCGTCCAGACGGAAACCGATTCTTTCCTTCCAGATCAAGTAGTTGGAGGATCCCTCCAACCGATCTTGATCTCTCAGTCTGTGAGCTGTCATCTCAGCCAAAAACTGTCGAACTGCTCCCTCTTTCTCCCTACTGCGTAGCTTCTAGGTTGCCTTACGCACTCCCTGATGGAGCTGGTAAGTCTGTTGTTCCTCTGCAGCCCAGCAAATGAGAAAAACTAAATTCCTCGGCAAGGAACTCACTCAGGAAGAATTCCCTCACTGTGTGCTCTTCTTCTTCATCTGACGCTTCTCTGCACAGCAACTGCTTGCAGAAAAACTGCGTCCCTTTGGCTCTACATGAAGGCTCTGTGCTGCTCCCTCTGCCTCAACAAGATCTCGATCTAGAAGTCTTACCTCTCTGTCGACTCACTCAGAGAGAGGGGGTGTGTAACCCGGCTCAAATTCAAGAAAAAGAGATATTCACGCCTTATAAATGAGCCACTTAGGAGACAGCCTCCAGATACGATACATGAATGAACAATTCTTCGATGATACAAATGAACAAAACCTCCTTCTATATAGGAGTCCATGGGGCCATAATATAATCCTAGTGGGGCCGCAAATGTAATCTGTGAACCTAACAATAATAATGTAAGGGCACAATAATAGCAATATGGGGATTCTGAGGGTACAATAATAACAATAAGGGGGCTACTAACATAATAAGGGGCTACACTATTAATATAGGGACTGAACAGCCCTGTAAAATATAAATACTTGTGATAATTGTAATAATGATTAGTTAATTCGTAATTAGTATTGAAGAGGCATGTCTAAATGGGGAATGACCTTCCATGAAGAGGCCCCTGCCTAGGGTATATAAGCAAGCCCTCACTCTCATTTGTAATATCATTCTAATTCATACATTTTAATACATATTCTTATATCCTAAATGGCGATCTTTATATCCCAAGTCTTCTGGCGTATTTAACTTTTGAGTGTACGAACTTTGTTTGTTCCATTTGATATCATAGTTGTTCGATCCTCTGGCCGCTCAACCACTGCACAAGAACCTCGTTCTCTGATCCAGGTCTTTGGCCATCAATTTTCGTCAACCTTGTTGTCATCATAGTTCAAGTGTTTTGCTACAAATTTGGAGTTTCTCAATTTCGCAAGTTTCATCCTCATGCCTTTGGCCATTTAAAAAAGACAAAGAAAAGCAAAAGTTAAAAAAAATATATATATATATATAGTCCGATGTAAATTTTGAAGGAAAACATTCATATATATAAAAAGGTTCTACATTATTGATAAAAAGTGCATGATAAAGTCAAAAGGGAATATTTCCAAATATCTTTAAAACTATACGTAAGAGAAGGAAGAGTAGATAAGACTATCTTGATTCTTCATTAAGTGGTTTACAAGCTCGTGGTTTTAACGACCCATGGTATTTTCAAAGTAAAAGAAGAACTAGAGGAATACAAAATATTTTTATGTGAACTAATATTTTCACTTTTTACATGGAGAATATTAACAGAGTCAAAGGCACATAAGTGAACATATATTTTATATTATTCCCTAAAAGGTGAATAGTCACGTTTCACTAGGGTTGTAACTTTTCAAAAAGAAAAAAAAAGTTTTATATATATATATATATAAAGTTAAAAAAGAAAAAGAAAAACAATTGTTGAGAATATAAATAAATAAAAATAAAAATAAGTGTTAAAGCAAGAAGGTATTAAGAACAAATATTCTCACCTGATTATTTTATAAAAGAAATATATTAAGCGACTGGTTATAAAAGAATCACATATATATAAAGAATTATTGAAGGGTTTTATATATAATTAACAAGGGATATTAAAAAAAAAAGATATAGCCAAAAATCGAAATGGCATAATTCGTCAAGGATTAATACCAAAGTCTGAAGGAATAATAAAGTTTTGAAGGTTTTGAAGAAAAAAATATGGGTTTCTTTTCAATATGTCCTTTTTGTTCAAAAGAACATCCTAATTGTCAAGAGTCATTCAGAAATCAAGACGTCATCTGCACAAAATGTTACAAAACTTTTACTTTAGTTGAATGTTTAAGTGATACAAAAAAACAATCATTAGCAAGAGATATGAAACAATTAATGGCAACAGTTGGGCAACAACATACATATTTTAATAAGGAAATGAAGAAAACAGAATCCAAATTACAGGATAAACGTTCATCATCACCCCTACAAAACGATGTAATCCAATGTACCGAGAAATTGCAGTTGAAAGATCAAAAGAAAGACAGAATAGCCAAACTTCGGCAAAACAAGAAAGTGTTACAATGGGAATATGAAGATCTTGCAGATATGCATTACAAACAAGTAATGGAAAAGGACAAATAAATTTCTCGCCTCAAGGACCACGTTGAAAAATTAATTGCACAGTCAAGAAGACTAAGGTCACAAAGAAGGAACTCAAAAAGCACTTATCAGAACAAGAAGAGGAAAATTTACGTTTAAAGAACCTTTATAAAAATTTATTAGAACAAATCAAAAGTTTAGAAGATGAAGAGAAGGATACTAAGGATAAAGTCAACAATTCAGAAAACGAAGAACTTTTACGTCTAAGAAATCATAATCAAAACCTTCTTACACAAATAAAGAAGCTTAAAAGTGACAAGAAGTTACTAAATGTCAAGTTAGAACAACTTACTCAAGAAGAAGTATCGAAGTCTTTAGTCCATGTTGAAGAAAAAAATACAAACACTGATCCAATCAATATCACAACTCACGAAAATGACAAACTAGTTGAAGGAAAAACATATTCAGAAGTTGTAGTTCAAACAATGGAAATTCCAAGTGATGATTCAGTGGTCAACTCAACAACAACACTACTTGAAGTAAATCAGGAAACTCACACACATGATAAGGGAAACTCTAATAATAAGAACTCATTATCAACATCTAAATCACAAGAGCACACAACTAAGTCAATCTACATATTTGAAACATTCAGAACGGAAACAACAAATTTAAGTTCCAAGGAATTCTGAAGTTTGCAAAATCGGGTCCTATGATAACCATTCATTACAAATTTCTAGTGATCGGAAGATCCTTCAAAAGATTAATCTAGGATGGTCAGATCCATTCTCAGTCTGACAATTTTGTTTATCACTCAGAGCATCATATCAACTTGTATCAACGAAGATGACAGCTCCGAGAGCAGAAGACATTCGAAACCGAAAACGAGATCAAGCCTTTTCATAAACAAGCTTTGAGGACAAAGCTTTTTGAAGAGAAAGGCAATGTTATGAATAAAATATATATATAAATAAAATAAATAGAAATAATTATGATAATTGTAATAATGATTAGCTAATTAGTAATTAGTACTGACGAGGCATGTCTAAATGAGACATGACCTTCCATGAAGAGGCACCTTCCTAAGGTATATAAGCAGGCCCTCACTCTCATTTGTAACATCATTCTCATTCATACTTTTTAATAGATATTATTATATCATAAATGGATATCTTTATATTCCAAGTCTTCTGGAGTATTTAACTTCTGAGTGTACGAGCTTTGTTCGTTCCATCACTCTCATTTGTAACATCATTCTCATTCATACTTTTTAATAGATATTCTTATATCATAAATGGAGATCTTTATATTCCAAGTCTTCTGGAGTATTTAACTTCTAAGTGTACGAACTTTGTTCGTTCCATACCTATTGAGTTATCAATTGTTACCATATAACTTTAAGCCTTGAAAAAAATGGAATCTCCAATAGAATTTTAACAAGAACATTTCTCAACATGGCATGTTGTAGGAATTTACAAGGTAAGTTTCATAGATCAACAACCAAAGGTCACCGCTCACAACCAGATCACAAATCAGTACACCAGTATAATCACGTGGTTAAACCCTCAAAGAGAGAAACAGTCCACGGCCTGAGCCAACGCGGCCACTTCAGGCAATTTATTAATATAAAAAGAAAAGTTACATATGTTTCTCTCATAAACGGTTACCGGACAAATGACCCTCCATGCTCTTTAAATAGAGATTATGGACCAATCGAGTGTTAAGCCACGGATCAAGTGTCATTAATACCGAGGTGACAGATAACCATCGGATCACTACAAATCGTGACAGTCAGATTATAAGTTACAAATGTACATGGTAAAGAAACACACTTTACCTAACTCTACACTAGACTAAGTTATTCTTAACTATTTCCTATGTGTCGGAATATCGTAACATCCCCCCTTAAGAACAACTTGGGATAGGATTGAAGGATTTACAAAGGTGACACAAAAGGATATTTCCTATGTGTCGAAATATCCTAACATCCCCCCTTAAGAACAAATTGGGATAGGATTGAAGGATTTATAAAAGTGACACAATAGGAGAAGGAAGGAGGCATTAGAGCCTATCCCCCCGTTAATGTCGACTTTCCTGAACTCCAAGCATGGATCGAAGTTTGGTAAACTTTGCTTCTGTGAGAGCCTTTGTAAAGATATCGGCTACTTGATCATTGGTTGGACAATACTGCACTTCAAGAACATGATCATGAATGGGCTTTCTGATGAAGTGTATGTGGAGTTCAATGTGTTTCATACGCTGATGTTGAACTGGATCTTTACATAGCTGAATGGCACTTTGATTATCACGCCAAAGTGTAGTTGGATACTGCTGATGGAGACCAAATTCAGACAGGATCTAACAAAGTCACATGGCTTCCTTGCTAGCTTCAACTGCACCACGTTACTCTGCTTCTACTGAAGAAAGAGAGATGGCACTTTGTTTCTTACAATACTATGTAATAGGTCTTGAACCAAGACTGAACACATATCCTGTAGTAGACTTTCGATCATCAGGGTCACCAACCCAATCAAAATCAGTGAAACCAATCAACAATGGAGATGCTCCTGCACTGTAATGAATCCCGAACTGAACTGTACCTCGAATATATCGAAGTATTCTTTTAGCTGCTTTCCAGTGACTTTCATGAGGTTGGTGCATAAACCGAGTGACAAGACCAACGACAAAGGAAATGTCGGGATAGGTATGGCTTAGATACAGAATTTTACCAACAAGTTGACTATATAAGGTAGCATCAACTTCAGGGGTAGTACAAGTGACTGAACTCTTGACTCCAGATTGAAAGGGAGAAGGGGCCGGCTTACAGTCTTCCATGTGAAAGTGGTGTAAGATCAAATGTGCATACTTGGACCGAGAGGGCATGCCTTCCTTGGATTGCAAGATTCTGAAGACCAATGAAATAATGCAAGTGTCCTAAGTCATATTTCCAAACTTTTGAGGCTAGACTTCACATGGTTTATATGGTTTAGATCACGACCAGTAAGGATAAGATCATCAACATAAAGAACAAGGATGGTGAAGGACTTACCCACTTTCTTGGTGTAGACAGTGTTGTCAGAATGACACCTAGAAAAGCCATTATCTAATAGAAATCTATCTATTTTGGCATACCAAGCCCAAGGAGCTTGTTTGAGACCATAGAGAGACTTCCTAAGGCGACAAACAAGGCTAGAGTTGTTTTGGATAAAGCCAGGGGGTTGTTCCATGTAGATTTCTTCATGTAAATCTCCATGTAAGAAGGCAGATTTAGCATCCATATGATGGACTTCCCATTTAAAGGAGGCAGCAAGGGAAAGAACAAGGCCGATAGAATTCATTTTGGTAACAGGGGAGAAGGTTTCAGTATATTCAATGCCTTCAACTTGTGAAAATCCTTTAGCAACAAGATGAGCTTTATGCCTATCCACTTTTCCATCTAATCCAAACTTTGTTTTGTAAACCCATCTGCATCTAACAAGTTTTCTTCCTTTTGGAAGAGGAACAAGATCCCAAGTATCGTTTGCAAATAAGGAACGATACTCTTCATTCGTAGCTTCATCCCAATCTGGATGACCGAAGGCTTCTTCAAAGGTTTCTGGATCAAGTTTTTCTGGAACTTCAGCCAATAAGGAAGAGGCTCTTTCGAACTGAGAACGTGTACGTCATCAATCGACAGGGTCACCTACAAGAGAACTTGTTGCATCCCGAGTAGAGCGGACCCATCTTGGAAGCGGTGGAGTATAAGGAACAATTTCAAGAAGTGGAGGAGGATTGTCATCCTCGTTGTCATCATCTGAACTGGAAGGAATGCTATTAAAAATAGAAGAGAGAGAGAGAGGTGGCACATATGCCGAATCAGGCTCGTAGGCCAAAGGTGGCACACTCGCCGAACTAGGCTCGTAGACCGATATATTTTCATCAAATTTTACATCTCTTCTAATGATTATATTTTTGGATTTTGGTTGAAGAAGTCTATATCCTTTGACATCTTCAGAATATCCAACAAAAATGCATTTTTCACTCTTAGGTTTTAAGGCTTTATGTTTCGCATCTGGAATATGGGCCCAAGCATCACTTCCAAAAACACAAAAGTGACTTACATCTAGTTTGATTGAGCTCCAAGCTTCTTTTGGAGTTATATTCTTTAAAACCTTAATAGGAGTGCGATTTACTATGTAATTTGCACAGTTAATGGCTTCTGCCCAAAAATTGAGACCAAGTCCTTTAGATTGAAGCATACAATTAGCCATTTCTTTTAAGGTGCGATTCTTCCGTTCAGCTACACCATTTTGTTGTGGAGTATATGGAACAGTATGTTGCAATTGAATGCCATGCTCAGTGCAGAAGTTGATAAATTTGTTGTTAACATATTCTCCTCCATCTTAACTTAAGAATTTGATGTCCAGATTGTTTCTCAACAAAGGCCTTAAACGCCAAGAACATGTTAAAAACTTCACTCTTGATTTTTAAGAAGTATACCCAAGTGCGTCTGGACAAATCAACAATGAAAGTTAAGAAGTACTTGCAACCAGAGAAAGAAACAACAAGAAGTGGACCACATAAATCACTGTGCAAGCTGCAAAGGCGTTGAAGCGTGCCGAGAGGCACGTTTGTCAAAACTATCCCGATGATGTTTTTCAAGTACACATCTGGAGCAAACACCATCTCCGCAATGTACCATAGGAAGACCCATCACCATATTCTCCTTACATAGAGTTTGAAGAGAGCGATAGTTTAAGTGACCAAATCGCTCATGCCAAAGTTTGCTCACTTCATCATTATGAGCAACAAAAACGGAGGGAAGACATGATGACCCAAAGTTGTCAAACTTGTACAACCTTGTGGAATCATCAGCAATGCCAGTAGCTAAAATATGTTTAGGATCTTTGAGGTCCTTGATTACAACATCATGAGGTGAGAATTCTACTATTTTCCCTTCACTTGAATGAGTTATCTAATAAACAGATAGAAGGTTGCATGACAAGGTAGGAACACATAGTACATCATTAAACTGACCATTATCTAGATGAATGGTTCCAGATCCTACAACACTAAGAGACCTATCATCACCAACATAAATATGTTTGGTGTTACAATCATTTAAAGAAGAAAACATGGATTTATTTTTAGCCATGTGGTAAGAAGCTCCAGAATCAATGAGCCACTCATGAGAAGGAGAAGAAGAAGATACATTTAATGCATAACCATATCTTGATGCTTGACAACCACAAGCAGAAAGTGCCATGCCTGAAGATGAAGGTGAAGAGTGCTCCAAATTGATGTTGTGCTTCTTCATTGCTGCTTCTAAGGCTTCCATCTTCTTAAAACATTTGGACTTTAAATGGCCATTACGATTGAAAAAGTTGCAATGTCTATCTGTCTTCTTTTCTTTGTTTTTATATGCCTTATCATTTTGGTAAGTTGCTTTTTCAATTTGCGGTTGAAATTGCTTAGGACCCTTGTTTGGTTTTGGACCATACTTTTTATGATACGGCTTCTTGGGATTAATTTGATATGATTGATGTTGGGTTGTTAAGGCTTTCTTAGAAGTGTTTCTAGAAGTGATAAGACCAAGGTGTAAGAGTTTTTCATGTTCTCTTATTAAAGAATTGCAAAAGGAATCAGAAGAGGGGTTCTTGTAGGCGGTTCCTGAAGAAATGATGGCTTCTCTAGTGGAATGGAACGCAGAAACAAATACAAGGTATGTAGGTCCAAGCTTAGCAAGAATGCAATAAACGAAGCTACCATCTTCCTTTTTGATCTTACAACCTTCTAAAAGAATTCGAATAGTCTTGAATTTGAACAAAAAATCTTCAATGGAGGAGAAATTATTGGGGTCCAAAGTAAGCAACTCATT
This sequence comes from Pinus albicaulis, assembly GCA_034641835.2. Lineage (NCBI taxonomy): Eukaryota > Viridiplantae > Streptophyta > Pinopsida > Pinales > Pinaceae > Pinus > Pinus albicaulis. Next base: position 289,504,049 of record CM076571.1, on the reverse strand, counting down.
TTCAAGCTGGTGGGCCCTAATTTGATTTTGAATGCCAAAAATAGTATTTAGCTTTTCCAGGGCTTCATCAGGGGTGTCAATGTCAAGGATATGAAATCGAAGATCTTGAGCAATGGACAATCCTATCAACCCCCGTGCTTGATCTTGTTTATTTTCCCATTTAGCAACTTTATCATCATCAGAAGGTTTAGTTTCTTGTCTTGTGGCTATTCTATAAAGCTCTTTACTTCTAAGTATATCTACCATGTAAGGTAGCCATTGAAAATAATTGGTGTTGTTAAGAATAATCGGGCATGCACTTTCCATTTTTTTTTTTAAAATGAAGCTGAGAAAAACCGAAACTAACTGCTCCAATGGAAAAATCTCGAAAAATTAGGTCATTTCAAAAAAAACTGCTCGAAACACGGCTTCCGAATGAAGAAGTTATGCATTTTTTAAAAAATGAGTTGAAAATACCGAATAGTTACGAGAACGGGATGAAGTGCAGCTTCTTTTTTTTTTTAATTCCGCCCCTTTTAACAAAAAAAATTTACAAAAAAAAGCTTGAGAAAGAGATTTGAGCCCAAGACCTCTATTCTCATAAAGTAACTCCTCACTAAGTGAGATAGTAAAAGGATCACGTTCTTGTTTGAAAGGAGGAAGGGGGGTTTTTTTTTTTACTCTTCGGTGTGCGTGCCTTTTCCGGAACAAAAAACACAAAAACCGAGCCCAAAAAAAAACGAACTGCAAAGCCTTACGGCAAAATGTTAGATTTTTTATTAGCCTTACCAGCAACTATCAATTTTTTCACTATTTCTGATTTCCCGAGATCGCACAAAGATGCTGGGAAAGAGCATACGTAGCGAAAAAATCCCTTCTTCCTGTTTCTGATTTGTCGAGATCGCATGCAGCGCATAGCAAAGAGCATACACAGAGAAGAGAGTCTAGATCCGGCAGATAAATAAAACCTAAAAACCGAAAATAAAAAGAGGGAACCGAAATAAGCAGAGCTATTAACAAATATAACTGCAAAACAGATGCTTTATACCTCTAGATCTAAACTGTCATACCTTGGGCAGCCAGAAACCTTTTCGCATGAAACGAAAGGCGTTCTTCCTTGTAACAAACGCTCCGGACACAACCAAGCAGTTCTCCAAGCCCAAAAATGTTCAGAAATAGTAGATCTACAAAACAGCATTTGCATGCAGTCAAACAGGCTTCAGATTTTGAACAACAACAGACGTGGCCCTCAAAATAGCTCCGATACCATGTAGGAATTTACAGAGTAAGTTTCGTAGATCAACAACCAAAGGTCACTACAATCCGGGGATCACAACCGCATATCAAACATAATCATGTGGTTAAAACCCTCAAAGAGGGAAACAATCCGCGACCTAAGCCAATGCGGCCACTTTAGGCAATTTATTAATATAAAAAGAAAAGTTACATATGTTTCTCTCATGAACGGTTACCGGACAAATGACCCTCCATGCTCTTTAAATAGAGATCATGGACCAATTGGGTGTTAAGCCACGAATATACCGAGGTGAGAGATAACTGTCGGATCACTACAAATCGTGACCGTCGGATTATACGTTACAAATGTACATGGTAAAGAAACACACTTTACCTAACTCTACACTAGACTAAGTTATTCTTAACTATTTCCTATGTGTCGGAATATCCTAACACATGCATTAACAAAATTGAATATTCTTCAAAATTTTAGCAAGAACGATTATCACATATCAAAGCTAGTTATTTTTCATTTTTCTTAGCATATCCCGACAATTCAAATCATGCAAAACTGGTAAAAATAAGTAATATTAATGCAGTAACTTGAATAGTGAATGCATGTTGTACCAAAAAAATCCACAATTCCTAATGAAATAACTATGGAAGCCTGACAATGCATACCCCGTTTATGGTCGGTGTTCAAAGAGTGTTAGGATAACCTGATGTTTAAGAAGTTAACAATGCATACCCTGTTTATGACCGGTGTTCAAAGGATAACATGATGTTTAAGAAGTTAACATGATCGCATAACAAGGCCAATTGTTGTATAGAGTAGTTGGATCATAGTCTATGGCAATAAAAGTAGATAGAGATGATAGTGGCATGCTATCAATGCATCCTTTTAAATTCCCAATTTTGTGCCAACTTACATCTCCACATAAGAACTCAAGATTATATTAAGTCATTTTCAAATTTTTATAGACTCAAAAACCAGATTAACTTTTGTAGGTTGTAAATGTACATGCTATATAGGTTGATGAGTCAGTATGGTTTTTGGTCCAAAGTGACTTTATATATATTTTGGGGCCAGAGTGCGTGTGAGATATTAGGACAGTGAGCCTAGTATTGTAAACTGTAATCACACACATATATTAATAAAATGCATCATTGTTGCACAATGCAAACCAAGTAGTGAGTCAGAAAGGAGTATGGGGGCTAGGACTCCAAAAGAGGAAAAGCAGGTTAAGGGCCTATGGAAGGGGCTTTTGCCATGGGATAAAATTTTATATTCGAAAGTCCTAAGTCTTATGTAATTATTTTTATCTAAGTTCCCTCAGTGGTGGGAGAGGAGTTCTTGGAGTGCCACTTGTCAAAAAGTGTACACGCATATTTAAAGTTTAAACTTGGTGAGAAATCCATCATTCTCAATCATTCCCTCATTCATTTTTCCCATCCTTGGTCTGGGTATGCTGAGTGTGAGCTAGGAAGCCACTGTAACTCTGTCAAAGTGTGAATCCTGGGTGGATTTGGGTGGACAATTCTCCTTGGATTGCCTTGGGAAGGATGAAGCCCTGGACAGAGAATTGTTGGAAACAGGTTTCCCCTGTGCAAGGCCTAGAGTGTGCTTGGAGAATCCATTACAGCAACTGGAGTTCCTAGAGCCACATACTCATGGTCAGCCTGTGTTGGAGCCCTAGAAGGGATGCAGCACAGCCTGAGTGACTACAGAGTAGAGAAAGCTGGGTACATTTACTTGGGTTGTGTAAGTTGATGAGGAATGAGATGTTGTAGTTTGGAATTGCTACTGGAGTTTGGTACCTTGGCCTAGCCATTGTTTGTACTGACTGTGAGACCTAGTTAGCCTAAGAAGCCTTTGCCCTAGTAATGTCATAGCCCCAGCTCGGGGTGGACCTGTATAAATAACTCAAACAGCGATGTCTATGGCTGGGTGGAACATCCAAGGTCTACAACCAGTTATGCTTTTACAAAAGATAAGTGTTCTTACTATATTTTCTTGTATGATGTGTATTGTGCGCTTTTACATGCTTAATTTTGTATACATACGTTGTTAAGCATTGATTTGCATATTGTTGGGACCACATAAGTGTTTCACATGCAGGGCATATTATAACAGATTTAGTATCAAGATTCAAAACAAATAGAAACGTTCCAATTGGTTACAGAGCCCTATTCGGCATAATTAATCATGGTATCAGAATATGAATGAACAAGATTAAAGAAATTTAAAATTCCGTGTGTACAAATATTCTAATTTAGTGCGATATGACTAGAAGTGAGTCTGTGGGGTGTTACAAGTTTATTCCAAGGAAATCTGAGATCTCATTCCCATAAAAATGAACTATATGAACAACAGAGCAACACAGAAGATGCTACTTAAGTAGGTACTCAAGTAGATGCTGCTAAATTTCCTAAAACCTCTTCATCCAAACCAAAAAAAATGCATAGAGGTAGAGGATTTTATGGATGAATGGTCAGTTGCAAACAGTGATGAAGAGTTATCTAAAGTGTACAAGATATCAGAAGATGAATCAAAAGAGGAAATTGAAGATAATTCTGAAAAATGTTCAAAAAATGAATAGGAATGTATATGAGAATGAATCTTGTTCAGATTGTAATTACAGTCCAGAAACCACAGAGAGTCAAAAGAAACAGAAGAAGAATCACAAGAAACCAAAGAAACAAGCAGTGACAAATCAAAAAAGGAAGTCCTACGCCCCCAGCTAAAAACTTCAGAAGGCGATATTTTTAAGCAAGCAAGAGATTTATGCCCCTTTCCCAAGGAAATAGGATCATCCTCTGCTCCACTACAACTACCACAATATGATGAAAAGCCCGAAAGTAGGATGATCAAAAAATTAATCAAAACTAATAACTTGGTATACATACAGTGGAAGTTTTAGTTGGAAAACAATGGGTAAAGGTAGATGCATTTGTAGATTTTGGGGGGTCAAATAATCTAGCAAGGCCCAGTCTGTTTAAAAATTTATAGAAGCTGCTAAAAAATATTTTTCAAATAGAAACCTTGAATGGGAATGAAATGCTTACTCATTATGTTGACAATGTCAGTATAAAAATGGGCGGTCAACAGATCAAAATAAATGTAGTACAGTTTTATGATTCTTCAAGCACATTGATGCTAGGAATGTTTTTCATCTCTGCGGTCATGCCTTTCACAATTGCAGATGATAAAGTTATCTTTAATATAAAAAAGAAGGCTATTAGTGTTCCAAGGTTGATGACAGCAAACACAAATATAGAAAACAAATATGTCGCAACAAAGAAGAAGAAGAATAGGAGGAAGGCAGAGAATGACTCTAGAGATTGGAAAGTTCTGAACTTCTATGAAGAATAATTGAATTTGAAACACAAAAATAAAACAGCTCGAGCAGAAGAACTTAAACCAGAATATAGACCAATTTTAGAGAAACAGTTAAAGTTCTGCTCAAGCAACCCACAAGAATTCTAGGGTAAAGAAGGCCCATAACTAAAAACAGAAACCTTGCATGATAATGGAGTAAAAGGTAAAATGATTCCATAGACACCAGCAGATGAGCAAGAAATTAAAAAGGCAAATAGAGTAACTATTAACTCTCAAGCTAATAGAAGCCTTTGATTTCCATCATTGTTGCTCAGCATTTATAGTCAGGAATCATGCAGAAATGGTTAGAGGTAAAGCAAGAATAGTAATAAATTATAAGCCTCTAAATGTTATTACAAAATATTTCAATTATACATTGCCTAGGCAGGAAGTGCTTATGCCTGTTGTCGGTCAAACTGTATAGGCACCGCGACAATGCCTTAGGTCAAGGGTTGTCACCCTGATCCCCAACCTCTTCGTTTAAGCTGTCTCCCAACAGCAAGCTATGGGGGGTAGACCCTATGGAAATGAATTGAAAAAGGATAAGTTGGGAACCAACAAATCCGGGAGACATAGTTGAGTGGCCTAGCACTTGTTTTGATTTAGCAAGATTTTAAGGATTCGATTAGATTTATAGCTTTGAAACCGGTGCCTTATGGAGTCAACACTCTTGCTTTGTAAATTTAAGACCAAGTACTGGATGGACAACAGTTGCTTTAATGCCTTACTATCTTAAATGAAATGCAAATTCCTAGGACCTATGTGAAATGCAGAAATCTTGATTGATTTTAATTAAATGCCTGCTCTAAGTTTTAGTTTCCCTTAACTATTTTGAAGCTGGGTTCCAAGGTAAGTTGTGGGAAGGAGGCCAACGGGAAGCAAGCAAGAGCTTGATTAACGATACCTCCTGTTGTGCTCCTATCACCCGATGCCTCCCGCGCTACAGAGACTGTGGCTTTAACGACTGCAAGGTCACTATGTTAACTACCGAAGAGTTGCATGGGCCCCTCAAGCCAGATGAGAAAGGTTCTCTTAGAAATCTTTCAACCAAGCTTAAGCTTGGAGGTGAGTTTTAATATGCACGACTAGCTTAGGATGCAAATGCAATGTGAAGTTAGAGGATGATTATTAAAGGAAGATTGTTAATGCTTTAAAGTACTTAGATTATGGTTTATCTTGAGTTATATCGCCAAGTACTTATTTAAGAAATTCGATAGACAATCTCGATCATAAGAATTAATGCCAAATTTGAAAGTACCCACAAAATAAAATGAAACTTGATAATTGCAAGATGCACAATTTGCCACAGATCCACAATACAGTGCTTATCCAATATCAATGTAAAATGCCAATGACAATTACTTGAAATTCCAAAACAAATTATCTAAGAGATGCCCAATATGCAATTAGATCTCAAACCAATCAATAATCTAAGATCACAAATTACTCAATGATGTGTGATTCGAGTAAATCACCCTTAATGCTACTTAGTTTCGAGAGAACTAGATCTTTCACAAATCAATGGAACAAGAACATCTTTGAGCCAATTAGAACACTAGATATCAATAACTCCTCAGATTTCTCTGCCTAACCAAATATGTAAACAATTGTACTTTAGGATATGAGCTTATGTGTGCACAAATTCAGATCATGGAATTCAAGAGATAATAAGCATTAGAGACTTCTCAAATACCAATGCCAACAATATTTCCAACCTTATTGATGATGCAAACAGTTCCCTTTCATAAATGAGCTAAAATTACTTAAAATTTCAGAGATTATATTTATGACAGCAGTTATGTTCAGTGATTATAAGAGCAGCAAATAGATTTGTGACAGTTGCTTACTGCAAACAGTTATACCAGTCCTCTGAAAACCTTGTGACAATCACCTAAAATTTATGATAAAATTAATTAAGTAAATGCCAAGTGTGTTTAAGGATTCCTCGGTGTAAGATGAGTTTAATGCCACAGCTATGCAAATTTTATTTGACTGAAATAACCAGGTAAGGGTTAGAAGATGTGCACCAAGAAGCCCCAGGGCTTGAAGACACTTGCCAGATCAGCAAACTAAATCACCCAACTCAGATCTGAATGCCAAATTTCTTGAGTTAACTCAGTAAATGCTTTAAATTTGTATCACAGTGACTAGAGCAAGGCAAGATTCGTGAGGGTTTAAGACAGCGTTAAGGTAAGAGTGAAGGTTGGGGCTTCTAAGGGCCTAGAGGCCATGCCAAGGGAGGAGAGAAGGCCCCTGAAATTGAATAAGTGGGTGAACTAAGTCTTCAAAGTCAATCATTGTAATCACACTTTAGGGTGTATGATCGGTAGTACCTCACACCCTAAGGTGATATCAAATCAAGCGAGCGTGAGCAAAAAAATGGATAAAGGAGGAAGCATCTACAAAACACATCTCAAAAAATTAAAGATTTGTAAGAGTGCAACCAGGAATTGCACAATAAAATTAAAGTACCTGAGTGGATATTACAGCAAAACCAAACCACAATTGATCAAATGGCTGACAAGAAATTCAAAAAGAAATAGATATGAAGTATTAATTGCTTGATGCACTTCAAAATAAATTAAGAAAAAAATCAAAATAAATTAAGAAAAAAACAAGATCATATTGATGCAACATCTACAAAGAAGATCAATGCAATTTGTGATACAAACGATCTAATACAAAAGGATAATGCATCCTGTGAAATAAATGAATTTATCCAGACATTTGATGCAAGTTGTGACGCAAAGGAGCTAATAGAGTAGAGTGATACAACATGTTGTACAAAATATCTTATTCAAAAGTGTGATGCAATATATAATGTAGATGAAATAATGCAGATGATCAATGTTTCCTGAGATACAAAAGACATGTTGCACATTTTTTGTCAAAATTCTGAGGAAGCAGATGTACCTATTTTTTCTTCAAAAGATCAAATCATCGGCCATCAGCATTATGTGTCATTGTAAACTCATTCTGCAATTTTGTAATGTAAATGATGCTAGTAATACCTTATATGTATGTAACAACCTAGGTAAGCCTATTATTTTGGCGAAAAAATCATCCTAGGAGGTTTTTCATCTCACTGACTCATGTGTTTCTAAACACAGATGGTCGGCAGAGCTTTTCCCTCCAACCTCACCCCAAAGCTAGGGTGGAATTCTTTGTCAAAATCTGATGTGAGTGTTTTAGTTGAGTCTTATGTAAAAGTGATCTGGAAATAATTTAAGCTAGTTGGCTAAATTATTTTATTACAAATCACTTGATCTACTAGATCATATTGTGTCGCATATTTGGGTATGTAATTTGAAGGTCTAAGCCGAACGGGTATTCCCCCTTTGAGAGTTGAATTTGTAAAAATCTTAAAGTAAACAATATTTTAGTGCATGGCCCCTCAGACACTATGGCTAAAATATTAGAGGGTGGAAAAATATTAAATCCCCTCAAGTGTTAATTAATTAATTTTTCTGGAAAAAATAAAAATAATCCTAAGCTAAAAAATTAATTAATTTAGAGTCAAAATTATATTGATAGAAAAATTAAATTCTCCAAGTAAAAAATTTCTTGGGTCGTGAAGGAATTAATTTTTGGAGGTCCACCAAGAAAACATTGGATATTTCAAGAAAGATTGGACCCTTGGAACTAGGCGGTTAAGTCAAAGTCAAATTTTTGGGGAAATTAGCTCAAAATAATTAATTTGGAGCTAATAAAAAGGGGATTTGTTGAAAAAATCGAAAATTCCTCAAAAATAATTATTTAAACGGCTAAGATTAAAAGATCATCAAGGATTTATCAATGGCCGAGATTACTTTTACGAAGATCAAGCCAACTAGCCATTATTTTTCCACTTGGAGGATTTATTTATAAATAGAGAGCCATTTGAGTCTCAAGCAATCCGATTTTTGGCTAAGAAATTTCTACAGAAAAGATGATGTAATGCTATTGTCCCACTGGGAACGTTTTTTGAATCATAATAAAGACTTTGGGGTGCAGTTCATGGTGTCCAATGTTCATTGATTTGTGGTATGTGTTGGGTACAGGCCTTCCTATATTGTGCTTAATTATTTTTAAAAAAATTGTTTTTCATTAGATGGGAATAAGATCATTCTATTGATATATTTTGGGTTTATCTTAGGTGATCTAATTCGCCATGTGTCTGACAAGCTTGTTTGAGAAAATATATAGTGTTTGCAGGTTCCCTAGTCTTGGGCTCCAAGTTCACAAACTGTGGGCATGAACTGACGTTGTTTGGACTTCAGATATTTGTTGAGGTTTATCTAACTTCGCTAAGGTTGTAGCTCACATCTAATTCCAAAGTTTCATTAGCCATTTATTAAATAAAAACTCCATAAAAATTTATTTCTCAAAAATTCTTTTAAAAGCATTGTATATTTGTAAATTTTGTAAATAGATTTGCATAGTAAATTTGTAAATTATTTTTTCTAATTGGGGTTTTGAGAATTTTTTGTATATATTGGAGTTTTTGGTATTTGTAAATTTATTTTTACAGGTGAGATCAAGTGGAGAAAGCTAGAATACAGTTAGATCTAGGCTCTTGAGAGTAAGATCTAGTCTCCAAAATTTTTGCAGGGCCAGCCATTGAACGATTTACACTAAATTTCAGACCTTAAGCAAATTATTTTTTTTGAAGCAAGGGTTTGAAGTTTCAACGCTCCCAAGACCAGATCCAGCCTCTCCAAAGCCATTGTTAGCCTCCTAGGGCCCTGTGTCAGCCCTGGAAGCCCTAGCGTCATCTTTTTAGCCCCTTTCAGGGCTGGTCGTAAGCCCTAAGGGCCTCGGCCCCCCTCTATTCCCCCCTACGTCAAGGGTTTTAAGCCCTTTTGGGCCTGGTCGTGGGCCTAGGAGGCCTCGGCCACCTTCTATGCCCTAGACAGCAGCCCTAGAGGGATTTTCATGGGCTCCTAAGGCAATTAAGGCCTCGCCGCAATCCTTTTAGGGCTTTCTCTCATTCCCTCTTGCTTCGGCCTCCCCTTGTGAGCCTCCTCTCCTTTTCAGCCCTTGCGTTGACCCCTTTGGCCTCTTTTCCCTATCTATTGTCTATTTTGAGCCTTTTCCCTTGCCTTTAGTCCTCTTCTAGCCCTAGATTGACCTCTGTCCATTTTTTAAAGTTTTTGGGACTGAAGCTTGGTGTGTTTTGCAAAACCTTTGGCTAAAAAACTTGAATTTGCAGGTGGCAACTTCATTCCAAAATTTTGGCAGATTTGGGCAAAGTGATCTACAAGGCCTTGGGCCTAGGGTTTTATCTCTAAACTCTCTTTTCTCACTATTTTGCTACAGTTGTAATATATAACTTATAACAATGATATAAGTGCCCTAAAAACACCTCTAATTGGTCAAAACACCTTAGAACTTGCATGATAAATTTTCCTAAAGTTTTGGCCACTTGGGAATTGAATAGCTAGCCTAGATCTACTTTTTAGCTTGCTGGAATATCTCTGCATAAATGAATAAACAGATCTGATACTTTCTGAACAACACATCTAAAAGGGATCAAAAATCTTAATTTTCAGTTTGGCAAGCTTACTCTAAATTTTGGGCATAATTTGGCACTTGTGTAGCACTTATAGCTCACTGTTGGTTCATTTTTCTTACTGCTGCAATAAATATTTCATATCTGATATAACAGAAGTGACTCATCATAAGAAGGATACTTAACTTGTATTTTTCCTGGCAAGTTGTTAGGCATCTCATTGATCATATTTGGTTACCATATGCTTGTTGTTTCTTGGTCTACATTGATTTTTTTACTGCTGCCCTCAAAGTTTCATAAGGAGATAAGTAGAATCAGATTTTTGGATTGACTTAAGTGTGCTAACATATTTGTTTGTTGTGAGTTGATCCATAAGTTTCAAAGTTTCATATCTAACAAACATTCACTAAAGCACTTCAATCATAAATTATCTTCGTGTTAAGTATCTTTGGGCATATTGGTATCTTGTGAATCTAATTGTGCATGTCTTGATAATTGGCATTGAGTAATTAATAATCTGGTGGAGGAATCATCATTGGCATTTATCTTGTTGAAGTATCTTGGAAGATCTCTAACTATCTCAAGCAATTGTTATTGGCATCTCGTATTGAAAATCATTGGCAAAGTGTTGAGTAGAAGATATCTTATTTATTGTTGGTGCTTACATCATTGAGCACTTGATCTTGTTTAAGATTGTCTTTAAATAAATTGTTAAGTACTCTCATTAAAAGATAATCAACATTAAGTACTTGAATCATATAAACAATCTTAACTCAAAATTCACTCAATCCATCTTGCATTTCATTCTAAGTGTAGTTGCATTAATAAATTACCTCCAAGCTTAAGCTTGGTTGATAAGCTCTTAGGACAACCCTTTCTCATCTAGCTTGAGGGATTCAGCCCCTTTTTAGTGGTTAACACAGTAACCTTGCAGTCGTCAAAGCCACAGTCTCTGCAACCTCGGAGGCACTGGGTGGTTGTTACACAAGGGGAGTTATTGTTTATCAAGCCTTTGCTTGCTTCCCGTTGGCTTCCATCCCACGACCTACTCTAAAGACTAGTCTCGAAATAGTTAAGAGAGAGGTTCCATTTAGACTAGGCATATAAGTTACTTTAAGATAATTGCATTACACCTAGATTTTAGGATTTTCATCGCATATAGGTTAGTTAATCATATAAGCAACTGTTGTCCATCCGATTACTTGGTCATAATTTATAATAAGCAAGAATTTTGACTCCATAAGGCACTGATCTCAATTCCAAATCTAATTTAATCCTCAAGTCTTGGGAAATTCTACCAAGTAGCTAGACCACTCAACTGTGTCTCCCAGGCAGGTTGGTTCCCAACTTGTTTTCCATCATCTCATTTCCATAAGGACTACCCCCCATAGCTTGTTGTTGGGAGATAGCTAGAACGAAGTGGGCAAGTTAAAGAGTGACAGCCCCCGCTCTAAGTCGTTGTCACGGTGCCTGTACAATTTGAGCGACAACAAGACCTAATGATTGTTGATGAGTCACTAGGAAAAAATGACAATAGCAGGAGCACTAAATGTGAAGATGTCAAAGAAAAACATCAAGAGCTTTCAAAGATGGTTGTCAGACCTTAGGAAGAAATCCCATTCAACAGAAATCAACATGGATTGGGATACACCAAAGACAATGGCTTTCATATTCCAAATTTCTCCAAACAAGTTCAGTTTGTGATTGCGGGATTTCTTGATGCAGTTAAGAGTATTGATAAAAAGTTCTAGCATTGTCAAAGAGTTGGTCATATGGACAGTCAATGTTTTGATCTCCATCCTTTTCTTCATTGTGGGAAGACAAATCACCCATCAAAAAGATGTTGAAAGCAGAAGAAAGCTAAGAAAACAATTCATTATGGATAGATAAATTCCTAAAGATGGAATTGGGAAGTGAAGCAACTACATCAATCTTGATTCTTACCTCCTAGTCAAAACAAAGGTAAAGACACAAGAGTCAAAGATAGTACTCTCCACACCTAAAGGGGGGAGCATAATGATAAAAGAAACTCTCCTGCACCTTTAAGGTGGGGAGTAAATTGATAAGTGAAGTTGGAGAGTAATCATCCAAAAACCACTGCATTGTTGAAAGCATATTGATTAGTGTTCATCCAAAAATCATTGTATTATTGAAAGCATATTAGCTAATGGTCATCCAGAAACCATCGCATTATTCAAACTAGAATAGTTAGTGGTAAACCATAAACCACCCATTTCCATGGAAGATGGTTAGTGGTCAACCAAAAAAAAACACCACCTAAAGAATCCAAAGCCCTAGCTTGGATCCTTTCCATAATGATCGGTTGAAAACTTCTCACCTTGCACATGACAAAGGGGAATACCACATATCATGCTTCAAGTTACAAAGACTTATCAATTAAATTTCAATTAGCATTCAGTAATCAATTGGGAATTCTAGCATAACAACTAGTCTCCTCGACAAGAAATCTACAATCATTTCAATTGTTCAACAAAAATGTTCAAACATAGCAGTTGTTCACTTCTAGATATTCAGATATTGGTCATTTTTCAAGAAACTCTTCGTCGAAACTCAGCTCAATAGTTTCATTTTGAAGATGACAAAAGTTATTGGTACAAGTGTTGTACAATTATTCAGACTTGTGATTAAGGAGGAGGTGGGAGAATATTAGACTGTGAGTCCCTAGATAATCACAAAGTCTAAGACCATGAGTTGAAATTTTTATCTTGATGAAGTGTTATCAATATCCACCGAGGAGTTGTCAATGAGATCTAGACCTAGATCATAAATTCGGAATTTAAGATCAATAAAGTATAATAGAAAGGCTTAAGGCCTTGTCTTCCACTTGCTTGTCTTGTCTCACTCTTGCCAATTCTTAGCGATGACTAGCACAATGGGTGGAGAACTCTGGCATAATGCTACGTGTGGACAATCATGGGGTTGTTGGTTTGTTGGTTGTCTAATGAGGAGAAAAGTTTACTCCTATGGGTTATCCACTTTAGGTGGGTAACAAGAGCCAACCTCCCTTGCATTTCTTATACATTGTTAATATGTTGTTAATGATTGGCATAATTGTGGAAGTAATTAGTATTTTCATCTCCCTTGGACAACAACAAAACACCCTACTCTTTGGCCTCCATAAAGCCTCCTTATTTGTCAATAATTTCCTTTTTTATTGTTCTAGGGTCCTTGTTTTTAGAGCCTCGTTATTTTATACCTCAACATTCTATGCATATACTAGAACAACTTAATTCTCAATTAATATCAAGAATTGATCATTCTTGTGCTTACGAAAAGAACAAGTGGATATTGCACCCTTGACTTCTTTCAAGTTGGTAGAGAACTAAAAACTCTTATAAACATAATAATAAACATAAATAATAATACATTAATTAATTAAATGAAAATTCAAGGGGCACATATGTTGAGTGTGTTGTCATTGGTGTCAAAGCAAGTGCAGATGGCATAGCGGGTGCAGGATATCAAAGCAGGTTCAAGATGTCATCATTGATAAGCTAGTTATCATGGATGAGATGATAAAGTGATGAAACCCTAGCTCTAGGGCTTGGTTTCCTTGGAGAATGAGCACACCCCGCATTTGTTGGAATTTTTGAAGCAGCAAATCAGTGAGTTTACCTTAGAGACCCTCGCCATTGGATTCTATTTGCCATGGCGATTCCAACGGTATGTGGATCATCACAAGAGGCCTTACAGTTGGAGAGATATGCTTGGTTAAAGGTCCAAGCCCCTCATTGTGGTGAAAAATCCCTAAGTGTGATAATGTAGCAACATTACATTAGAGGATAATTTTATACTAAGAAGAAAATTTAAATTAATTAATCAAATGTTTTTCTTTTAATATACTGACCCTTAAAAATATGAGCTCAACTAATCTTAAGAAGCGACCACTTAAAAACTATATAGAATCTCACGTATTCCTCATCAAAGTAAGGTAATTCAAAGAGTTGATCCAAATATGTGCATATCTGCAGTCGGGAAGGCGTTTATGGTTCGTTGTCTTTTGTGTGGCATAGGGTTTTGTTGGGTTTAATTGCAGATGGTTGAAAGGCATTAAATAAACATCAATTGAGGTGATCCTACTCTGAAATGCTTTGTTGGCTTTGTGGATTAATGTTGATGTCTGTTCAAAAGGAGTTTATGGTTGGTGGTTCTATTGGGTTTCGTTAGGCTATTCTTGTGAAAAATTCTGAATGTTACTATACAGAAATATGTTGTTAGATCTGGCTATACTTCTCCTACTTAAGCAAGTTATTAATGCTGAAATCTTCAGACTAACATCGAAGTGAACACATAACAGACTTTCACCGATTCAGATCTAAAATAGAAAAGTACATGCACACATAAACAAAGTGACACAAGATTTTATGGACAATAGTCCTCGGAAAAACCCAATGTGGGAAAACCGATCTTCTAGTTGTTGGAGGGTTTGTATTATTAAGTAGTTTTCTGAATACAACAAATATGGGTACCACACTGGTAAACCCGACAGAGAAAAATATAGATCTACAACTAACCTGTTGTTATCAAGCCAAAACGTTGACTGATCTTGGCCCTAGAAACCCCAGTGCTGCCCCTGAAGCCCCTGCGTCAGCCTCTTCAGCCTCTGCGTGCCTCTACGTTGGCCTAGAGAGGGCTACGTAACCCCAGAATGGCTAACGCAGACCCTACGCTGCCCATGAGGGTCTTTGCATAACCCAGATGGGTATCTGGCTGACCAGCACTGCCCCAGAAGGGACTTCGTAGCACCTTTGTAGTTGAAGTTGCCCCTGCGCTGCGCAGCTGCTGCCCTCTATGTTGTTGCTGCCTCTACTTCTCTACATTGCTCTCTGCCTCTTGTTGATTCTAGGAACTAGGATCAGATCATCCCCTTTGCCTAAACTACCCCTCTCTACAGCTGAAACACTTCTAGAAATTCTTAGCGAACCACGCCTTAGAATTCTAGCTTAGCTTCAGTGCTCTGCCTCTCTGTGTCTACTCCAAATGACGCCAAGCCTTTCCTTTATACTTTTCTTGTTGGGAAACCAACGGCCATGATCAGATCTTGAATCGACGGCTAAGATTAAAAGAAAGCTTGATCTGTGTGACTTATGATAATTCCATCACATGTTTTAATTAATTACCTTTAATAATTTAATTTTCCTAAGTTAGACTTAGGGTCCTTAATTAAAATTATTAATTAATTAATTATCTCCCAAACAGGATGAAATTTCCCAAATCCCTTTCTGGGTCTTGGAGATCTCATGTACTCTAGTCCCTCCACAAATTTTAGGAGCTAGAGCACATCCAATGCTACCCCATCACTCAAGAAAACTCAACACTCCCTCTTAGCGAGGAATGTGCTCTAGTACAAACTCGGCTTCACCCCGAAGCTCTGCCCTGATCTCTAGTGTGGGTCTCTGCACTGATGTTGGACCTGCTGCCGTACATCACTGTGTTGTTGCTGCCATTCTATATTGCTACCCATGACACTGCCACCACCACTGCTACATCTGTACTGCAGCTCCCTCTCAATCTGTTACATCCGTGTTGCCATCTACTGCACTTCATCTTCAGTTGTTGAGACAAACAACTGAATCTCTTGCCCAATCTTTGACAGAAAAGTTAGTTGGACTGCAACCTCATCACTGAAGCTCCATCGGTTGTTGATATGTGCTATCATCTGGAGGATGGTGCACAGCTACAGCTCTGCATTGCGAAAGCAAACTCTCTCTGTACTGCTGATGTCACATCAGCCCCTTGTGCTGAAATCTCTCACGTTGCTGCTGCTCTATGCTGTCCTCCTGAAGCCTCCACACTGTTGTAGCTTTTCTCTACGTAAGCAGCTCTGCTCTGCGTTGTTGAAGTCACATCAGCCCCTACGCTATTGTTGTTGCATATGCACTGTGCTGCTCCCTTCAGCCTTTAGATCTTCCTCTGCTACATCCGTGATTCTTTGCACCCACTGCTCTAGTTGTCCCGCTACCATCTTAAGGCTCCTGTAGCTCGTATGTGATCCAAGAGATGAGCTGCTCAAGGATCTCGTCCGCATTCTGTAGCTGCTCTATAAACCATGTCGCCCCACTTTCGTGGTTCATGAGCGCTCATGGTTGCATCGACTTCTGACCCATCGTCTGCCACAGTAGCCTTGGAAGTAGAAGCTTCCTTGTCCTTCTTCTGTGGACAATTGTTGGCGAAATGTGATCTTGGAAAGATCACACTTCTTCTTCCCTTACTGCCTCTTTGATGCCAACGCTGCATCATCTTCATCTTCCTTCTTCACTTTACTGGATCCTGAGCTGTATTGCTTCTTGGTGAATCGGTGGAGTTCTTCTTGACGCATGATTGCATCATTGCCCACAAGTTGTCCCAATCGGGAAGGTCCGCTCTGCCTAAGACACTTTGGACAAAGGTTTCCCACTCTTCTGTGACCGCGTTGAGTACAGTCCCTATCATAACATCATCCTCTACCTTTGCTCCCATGGCAGTCAACTGATCTCTGATCGTCTATAATCTGAAGAGAAAGTGCTCCATCTCTTCCCCCTTGGTCATCCTGAATGACCGCAGCTGAGTCTCCAGAAGCATCTTCCTCTGGACGGACTTCCCCTCATATAGGGATGTTAATGCCTTCCACATCTCATTAGTTGTTTTCTTCTCAGCTATATGTGGAACAATATTGTCTTTAACTCCATCCATTATGAGCCGCTTGGCATGTGCCGCAGCTTCCTCATGCTTCTTTAGGAGATCTGCATCGGTCGGCATGGCCAAGACTTGTTCTGCATGGTCTCTTAGACTATATGCCTCCAAGACTACCAGGATTCTGGCCTTCCAGACTGCAAATTTGGACAAGCCATCCAACCTATCATTATTCACGTAGTCCGTGAGGTGCCATCTGCTCAGAAAATCTGTCGGGGCTCCTCCTCTCTATGCTAGAGATCTAGATCTGGGGTCCTTGGCGAAATAGGGACCCTCTACTCCCTCTGAAACTGATTTCCTCTCTTGGAAATCCGCCAAATCAATCAACGAAACAGCTCTCTTCGATCCACTAATCGATCTGCAGGTTTCTCTGGATAGAAACCCTCTGAGAAGTTGATCTCCTCCCGCTCTTTGTCTCTAGTGCTTAGGCTCAATTCTGAAAACTTCAGAGATTTAACCCCACTAGCACCTTCTGAAGTTCTGCAGCTCTGCTTCCAGAACTTCTGAATCAGACAGCTTCAGATCTGCGTCACCCTAGCTGGCCTCTGTGTGAGCAGACAGTCCCGACTCCCAGCGCTACCTCTGCGCAGTAAGTACGTGGGCCTACGTGGAGACAGCGTAGGACTGTCTCACCCTGACCTCTGCGTGGCTCTGCTCTCCCTGAAACTGCGTTGTCCCTTCAGATTTGGTTTTCTGCTTCTGCTACTCTCTTTGCTGCTTTCTGCAGCAAGATTCTTCAGTCTTCTATCGGTGACCATGCTAGATCTGCAATAGCTCTGATACCATGTGAAAAATTTTGAATGTTACTTATACAGAAATATATTGTTAGATCTGGTTATACTTCTCCTACTTAAGCAAGTTATTAATGTTGGAATCTTCAAATTAACATCGAAGTAAACACATAAAAGACTTTCACCGATTCAGATCTAAAACAGAAAAGTACATGCACACATAGACAAAGTGACACAAGATTTTCTAGACAATAGTCCCCGGAAAAACCCAATGCGGAAAAACCGATCTTCTGGCAGCTGGAGGGTTTGTATTATTAAGTAGTTTTTTGAATGCAGCAAATCTGGGTACCACATTGGTAAACCCGACAGAGAAAAATATAGATCTGCAGCTAACCAGTTGTTCTGAAGCCAAAACATTGACTGATCCACACCCTCAAACGGGATTTACAAGACTCAGCCAAATCTTGGCCATAGAAACCCCAACGCTGCCCCTGAAGCCCCTGTGTCAGCCTCTGTGTGCCTCTGCGCTGGCCTGGAGAGGGTTGCATAACCCCAGAATGGGTGACGCAGACCCTACGCTGCACCTGAGGGTCTCTACGTAACCCAGATGGGTCCCCAGCTAACCAACGCTGCCCCAGAAGGGACTTCAGAGCACCTGCATAGCTGAAGTTGCCCCTGCGCTGCGCAGCTGCTGCCCTCTCTACTATTGTTACCTCTACTTCTCTGCTACCTCTGGAAGTCGCTCTCTGCCTCTTGTTGATTCTAGGCACTGGGATCAGACCATCCCCTTTGCCTAAACTACCCCTCTCTACAGCTGAAACACTTCTGGAAATTCTTAGCAAACCACGCCCTAGAATTCCAGCTTAGCTTCAGTGCTCTTCCTCTGTGTGTCTTCTCCAAATGACCCCAAGCCTTTCCTTTATACTTTTCTCATTGGGAAACCAACGGCCATGATCAGATCTTGTATCGATGGCTAAGATTAAAAGAAAGCTTGATCCATGTGACTTAAGATAATTCCATCACATGTTTTAATTAATTACCTTTAATAATTTAATTTTCTGAAGTTAGACTTAGGGTCCTTAATTAAAATTATTAATTAATTAATTATCTCCCAAACAGGATGAAATTTCCCAAATCCCTTTCTGGGTCTTGGAGATCTCATGTACTCTAGTCCCACCACAAATTTTGGGAGCTAGAGCACATCCAATGCTACCCCATCACTCAAGAAAACTCAACAATCCTCTCTTTCAAATATGCGAAGGAGTCTTGCACAGAACCAGCGAAGGATCCTCACTTATCCCTTAATCTTTGTGCAGTTTATGTGGCTTCACTAAACAGCGAAGATTTGAAAGAGTTTTGGGATAAGTTCTAGACTTGGGCATATGCACCAAAACTCACATTCTACTGAAGGATCTCGAGCTTGAGTAAGATTGCATTATGGTTCAAAGGGGTATAGCATCTCTGTTGTGTTGGAAAAATGCAATATGGCAGCTATTAACTCTGATTTTCCTTAACCTTAATATTTTCTTATGAACTTTATTTGTCTTCTTGTGTTTCTTTATTTGATCTTTTTCATCAAACAAATATCAAGTGCAAAACAGTAAAGACAATGGACACAAAAATTAGGCTCCAAGCGAGGGCAAAACCCCTCCAAGGGGAAAACCTAGAAAAAAATCTTCTCTTCTTATAGAATCCCCTTCAAATGAAACAACAAAGACCCAAACCCTAGACCAGGCCCTCCTCCAAGCACAAAGTCATCCCTTCAGATCAACAAAGCTCAATCCTGCATCAACCAACTTCTAGTTGCAACTTCGACCATAGCTTTGACCTTGTAACTACTACAAAAACCCTAATTCTAAGATAAGGCAATTCTTTAAGGGATCCTCCCTTGAGCAAGATAGATCTTCCCAAGGTCAACGACGTCAAGACAGAGTATTCTTCCTTCCAGCAACTTGCTACTGCAACTTGATCTCCTGCAATTTCGACCTTCCTGGAAGCTACATAAACCCTAGATTTCGCACATGTGAGAGAGATTGAGCCAAAAAACCAACCTTCTTCCTTCTTGCCTTCTAGGCCTTCGCTCTTCCTTTCTTCTTGCTTCCCAACTTCAAATCAAACATTTTCTTGAGAGATCGAGCTTGTGAGAGAGTGTATCCAAATGAGGTCAAATCTGCTCTTTTATATAGCCTTTCCAAGGTGTCGAATTCCCTTCTTTAGGCCGACTTGTAGTTGTCAGAGTCAACTTGTACTTTGGAGGTTTCCAAGACCTTCTAGACTCAAAATAAATTCTTTTACAAGATATATTTTCTCGGAAGTGTCTTATAAACATGATGTTGACTCTCTTTCATGACAATAAATCCTATGACCTAACAAACCCTAGAAGCATGAAGAACAAGATTTTACCTAGAAGACCATCAATAAAGAGCATGAAACCCAGGCTTTAAAACAAATAGATGTCTTTCAAATAGATCTTCTATAGGAGAGAACAACAACCTTCTTGCAATCTTCCTCTTCAGGTTTTCCTTTGATGAGAGCTTGATGTAGTTCTTTTCAACGAAGGCTTGATATGGTAACCCCTTCTTCTAGATCAATAGGTCTCCTTTTTCCTTCCCCTTGACAAGCAAGCCCTTCCTTATGTCCACAAGATTATCCTTCCAACTGCCTTCTTGTTTACCTCAACTCTGATACCATGTTGGAAAAATGCAATATGGCAGCTATTAACTTTGATTTTCATTAACTTTAATATTTGCTTGTGAACTTTATTTGTCTTCTTGTGTTTCTTTATTAGATCTTTTTCATCAAACAAATATCAAGTGCAAAACAGTAAAGATAATGGACACAGAAATTAAGCTCCAAGCCAAGGCAAAACCCAGAAAATTCTTCTCTTCTTATAGAATTTCCTTCAAATGAGACAACAAAGACCCAAACCCAAAACCAAGTCCTCCTCCAAGTACCAAGTCGGCCCTTCAGATCAACAAAGCTCCAAGTACCGAGCCAGCCCTTCAGATCAACAAAGCTCAATCCGACATCAACTAGCTTCTAGCTATAACTTCGACCACAGCTTCGACCCTGCAACTTCGGCCCTGTAGCTGCCACAGAAACTCTAATTCTGGCATAAGACAGTTCTTCAAGGGATCCTCCCTTGAGCAAGACAGATCTTCCCAAGGTTAACGAGGTCAAGACATAGTATTCTGCCTTCCAGCGACTTGCTACTGCAACTTGATCTCTTACAATTTCAGCCTTCCTGGAAGCTACGAAACCCTAAATTTCGCACGTGTGAGAGAGATAGAGCCCAAAAACCAACTTTCTTCCTTCTTCTTGCCTTCTAGACCTTCGCTCTTCCTTTCTTCTTTCTTCCCAACTTCAAATCAAACCTTTTCTTGAGAGATCGAACTTGTGAGTGAGTGTATCCAAATGAGATCAAATTTGTTCCTTTATATAGTCTTTCCAAGGGATCGAATTCCCTTCTTTAGGCCGACTTGTACTTTGGACGTTTCCAAGACCTTCTAGACTCAAAATAAATTCTTTTACAAGATATATTTTGCCCAGAAGGGTTTTAAAAACATGATGTTGACTATCTTGACTCATGAAAACAAATCCTATGACCTAAAAAACCCTAGAAGCATGAAGAACATGATTTTACCTAGAAGACCATCAATAAAGAGCATGAAACCCATGCTTTAAAACAGCAGAATTTCGACCTTCCCAACAGCAGAACTTCAATCCCAGCAGCAAGAGAACTTTGACCTATATCCAACGGCAGATCTTCGACCTATCCAACGGTAGCCAACTAACTCCGTATGAATGAGAGAGAAATAGACGAGAAACTTCGACTTTTTCCTTCTCCTACAATTCTCCTTCTTCCCTTTGAATTTCACACTTTTCTGCACTTCCTTCTTGTGTATCGAACTTGTTGAGTGAATGAGCAAATGGATCAAACTGCACTTGTATATATAGCCTCTTCTGTGGGTCAAATTGCCCTAATGTAGGCCGAATTCATCAGGCAAGGGTCGACTTGGTGTGGAGGTGACAAATGACATATTTTACTCAATAATAATTATTTTTGCATGATTCAAAAGCCCAAGAAGGGTCTCATAAAATGGACAATGACTCTAATGACTCAATATAAAACCTAGAAGTCTTTAATTGGGACTTTGACCTAGAAAATGATGACCCGAGCATGAAACCCATGCTTTAATAAGTCATTGTAATAATAATAATAAATTATTTTTCTTTCTTTTGATAAATACATTTCATTATGACTCAAATACAATTATGAAGACCGAATTATGAAGATCAGACCTAGTTACATTCTTCAACACCTCTTTCTCAAAATCCTTCTTGAAAAAATAAATTAATGTGTTCTCTCTTTCACCTGGCTTCCTTTTATAATTCCTAATCTCAATGGTCGAGATTAAATCAAATCCTGAGTTGCAATCAATGGTCTAAAATTCAACTTAAATCACTAGTACCCAAACTTACATACTTTAGTAAATTAAACTCACTTTATAAAAAGACATTCACTTTATTAATTATTGATAAAGTGAACTCCTAAGTCTAAGAGTCATTTAATGACAATTCCCGCAACTTGGACACTTCGCTTTTGCAGAAATACCTATCAGAGCCACAATCATCAAAAATGATGACCCACCTTCTTTCTAGAGGAATGTCGGATGGTGAGAGGCGTCTAACCAGTGGAAATGGTGGAGTCCGATGTTTGCATTCTTAAAAAATCCTTGTATGAACTCATGAAGGCACGAATAGCAAGGTATTCCAGAACATACAGATATCCACAAAGTATGGACTCCACCAAAATAGAAGTAGATCCTTACTTACATTACATATTTGTTTGGACTGATCTACTCATTTTAGTGTTAAATGTAGATCACTTTTTTCTTACGAGTACGAACAAGCTCATTGCAGAGTGCAATGCAGACATGGCAACTAAATTTGAGAAGATAGGCATCAACATGATGCATTATTTCTTGGGTTTGGAGGTTTTGCACAAACCAAGGTAGACTTTCTTTGGGCACAGTAAGCTTGCAGCTAAGATATTGAAAAGGTTTTGGATGGAAACTTGCAAACATTTGGCCACATCCACGATCACTAATCCAAAGTAGGTGATAAGTTCACAACCATATATATGTTTTGTAATAAACACCTTGAGTCAATTCATGGTGGAGCCAAGGTAGAAGCATCATGAGCAATAAAGTGTGTTCTCAAATACTTGAGGGCATAATGAAGTTTGGTCTGAGATATCTTGAAGATGGTGAAGTGAAGTAGCAAGAGAGCACCTCGAGGGCCTACTTTAGCTCCAGATCAGTGTGATGATATCCTAGTTTAGTGGGAAACCTACTTTAGCTCGAGATCAGTGATGATATCCTAGTTTAGTGAGAAACAAACTTACCTAGAACTTAGCTCAACAAAGACAAAAAACACAACAGCCAGTACCACTAGTTGTGAGGCCATATATCTTGCCAGGTTACTTGCAGGATTGTTTGATCAAGACTTGGGCCCTGCAGTCATTTATTGTGATAATCAAAGTTGTATCAAACTCTTTGAGAATTAAGTGTTTCATAACAAATCCATACACGTGGAGATCAGCTATCACTTCATACAAGATAGAATTTGGCTCACATACACTCCCATAGATCAGCAGATAGTTGATATTCTAACCAAACCCTTGCCAAAAGGGAAGTTTGAAACATTCAGAGACGCACTTGGATTGGTGTTGAATTTCTTCCTTGCTCAAAGGAAGTGTTGGGAAATGTAGCTCGAGCAGGGACTTCTTGCACGAGATCCATATGAACATGCAAGAAGTGATTCAAGACATTTCTCTAATGACCACCTTGGAAATATGACCACTAATTCTATCTTGCAGTTTCATTTAGATAAAGTGAAAGTTTAATGTTGTGAAGTCAACCAGTGTTAAGAATGGCCATCTCACTTGTCAAGTTACTTGCAAGATTGTTTGATCAAGAGTTGGGCCCTGCAGTCATTTATTGTGATAATCAAAGTTGTATCAACCTCTCTGAGAATTAAGTATTTCATAACAGATCCAAACACATGGACATCAGGTATCACCTCATACAAGGCAGGATTTGACTCCCATATATTCCCATAAATCAGCAGATAGTTGATATTCTGACTAAACCCTTCTCAAAAGGGAAGTTTGAAACATTCAAAGACAGACTTGGATTGGTGTTGAATTTCTTCCTCGGTCAAAGGAAGTGTTGAGAAATGTAGCTCGAGCAGGAACTTCTTGCACAAAATCAATGTGAACATGCAAGAAGTGATTCGAGTTTCAACACACTTCTCTGATGACTATCTTGGAAATGCGATCACTAATTCTATCTTGCAATTTCCTTTAGATAAAGTGAAGGTTTACTGTTTTGAAATCAACCAGTCTTAAGAATCTATATGTAATGCTCTAGAAGTTCTAAAACATCAGTGACTCTGATAGCTGTACATCTCATCATTGAGATGAGTGATAGCTAGAATTAAGGAGATTAGTTCCTTAGATTGAGAAAGTAGTTATACTATCTCGAAACATAAATTGTACAAGACAGGAGAGATCTTACACGCATGAGAAGAGCACAAGAGGGCTGAAGGAAGCAAGAGTGGATCTGCAGAAGAGGAACAGATCTACTAAAAAGACCAGCAAGTACAGCAGGCCATACAGTCCATACCACCACTATAGCTGTCTTTTCTTCATGCACAAGCAACATATTGTAAAATATTGCCATACAGTGTTTTGCTGGAGTGTGCTTTGGAGAGAGAGAGATTTTGTAATCCAGGAAAGGTAGAAATAGAGCAGGCTGTACTACTGTAGCTGTACCCTTTTTTTCACAGGTCATACAATGTTGTTTGAGGTGATTTTACTAACTGTCCAGCTGCTGGTTTAAGCAGGAGGAAGAGATCATCTTATAAGCTTTGATCAAAGGAACAAAAATCTGATTTGAAGGAGAAATCCCTGTGTGTGTTTTATTTCTTCTACTGTTCATTTTTCAGCTATTTGTGTGATTGATGCAATGTTCGAAAATATAATTTTCTTCTGTTAAATAAATGTTGTTTTGAGTTATTTAATAAGAGAACATTATGACAGCAGTCACCTGGGCTTGCTAAATTTACAAACCCCAGTAAAGACATCAGCACAATAATCATACAAAGCTAGAAACATTTGCAATCTGGGCAAATCACAACCATTAGAGGCTTTTAAGTTCAAGTTAGCCAACTGTCAAAGCAAAGTAAAAGCACTTACAGCCGACGCCAAAGAGATTCATCTGATGATGCATAATTCAAAAATCTGCAAACTAAAGCGCAGGTTACAAGATCCTGCAACCACTCAAATTTGTTAACTGCTGGGGCATATATTTGGCAGCTTTAATTTAATTGCAGCATATTCACTAGTCCTATGAACTCAAAATTCTTCTTGCCATCAAATATATTTTCTAAGAAGCCACTCCACTCACCTCTGAAGATAAAAATTTAAGAATTTTTGGAAATAGCTCGGTAGGTATCTTGCTGAAAACTCCATTTTCTATGCTAGGTTGAACTTTAGGATCTCCACTGCTTCCACAAATTTCAGTTTGACTTTGAAAATTTGGCCTCCATTTCGTAACAATTCCACTTATATTCAATGGTTGATTCCCATCTTTGGGGCAGTCCAAACCTTTTTCCACAAATACTGATTCTTGACCACCTTTCACTTCTTCCACACAAATCCTTTTTGATGGTCTTGAGATCATATCTTCCTAGATAAATAAACATCAAGGAATCAGTTCAAAAACAAGTAGGCATAAAATCGGAAAAATAAAAATTTACTCCCCAAAACCAAATTTACTTTATATTTGCTTTTAACATTATCTACAACTCCAGGGCCATAACAGGCTCGTTAAAAGAGAAAAACGACGAGCAAAGGTTTGATTAAACAGTAAACCAACATCAATCCAACTTGAAAACAAAATAACCAGAAAGTAAGCAAATCTCCATACAGCAGTAGTTGCTTTTGTCTAACTCTGATCTTTGTGCGGAAAATGTCGTACAAGAAATAGTGTATTAATTTAAAAACTGACCCTTGACAACCTACATCTATAAAGATTACATTCGTAACTTGGTCATGAAAATCCTTATTGTTCACTGTCGATATGGCAATGTAAAAAATATTATGTTAGCTGAGAATGATGAGCCCATTACTGTGAGTATGGTATCTAATACAGTTCCACTGATACCACATACTTGTTGAGAATTTAGTAGGGCAGTGTTTAATTCAATTCTCTTAATTGATAACTGCTTGCGTTATACTTTAGCTTCTTTCTCTTTAATTATTGTTATTACGATAAGCAATACATCAAACCTATGAAACCGGATTCGTTCCTTAGCCCTGTCATGTCCCAAATCGGTCGATTCGGACACGATTCGGTGGGACATGTGTCCTCCAGTCGTGTCCGATCGTGTACAATCAAGACACCATCGTGTCCCGATCGTGTCCTGATTTTGGGACACCTGTCCGACTTTTATGAGTGCCACGTGGCCCATAAACGCTCATTTTGGCCCATTTCAACTTCACATTTAATTCTCTCTTGATGTGGGTTTATTGTGGGTGTGTGGGAGCGAAGAGAAAAGGGCAGTAGGGAAGGGGCAAAGGAAGGGGAAGAATGCCTATTTTTTTGCATTTTTATTACAGCAATTTGCATGTGCATTTTTTTTTACAAATTTGTGCAATTTTTCTTTATTTTTTACATCATTCATGGCTCAATCAATGGCAGTAGGGACGGGGCAAGAAAGGGGAATAATTGTTGGACATTGGGTTCAACGCTCCCTGTGTGTCTCGTGACATGGACTAACCGCCTCTCGTGAATCCTAACTCTGGAGATTGTAGCGGAGACTAATGCCTCCGAGTTTTGGTCTAACGACAATCGTGATTCCAACAAGTGGTATCAGAGGGACAGGTCTCAAGTTCGAAACTCACCGGACTCGCATTGGGGGGGGATTGTTGGAAATTGGGTTCAACGCTCCCCGTGTGTTTCGCGACATGGACTAACTACCTCTCATGGATCCTAACTCTGGCGATTATAGCAGAGACTAATGCCTGCGGGTTTTGGTCTAACAGCAATCATGATTCCAACAAGAATGTCCCCATTGGAGATGCCCCTCTTGTTCCAATTTCATCGGGGTCAACAAGTGCTCCCTCTATTGGAAGTAGAGCTGCAACAATAGCTTCAAATGTTGAGGGAAGACAACAACCTCAAGATAACAAATAGCCCTTGTGGAAATATGCCACAAGAGAGCAAGGGCCAAGCAGCAGAGGAGGAGGATGCAGCATAGGAGAGCAGTGCTGACCATGATGATGAAAGTGATGCTGATTTTGATGACTCGTGCTACCTACTCCATTGAGGCTTGTAGCTGTTTTGTATTTGCTATTTCTATTTGCCATTGGCATTTGTACTACCTATATAACACATTTTGATTTTGAAGACTTAATGAGAAAACTGCAGTATCTTGTCTTTCTCCTATTGAATCATTGGTGAATATGTCACAATTGTATTTGTATGCAGAATGTTACTTTTTAAAACTTACATCTACATGAATATCTATGTTTGAATCAATGAATTTGTGTCATGAATGAGAATTTGTGCAAGCAATATCTAATTTTTAATATATATATATATATATATATATATATATATATATATATAACGTGTCCTATTCCGGGAGGTCAACGTGTCCATGTCTGTGTCCGTGTCTGTGTTTGACACTCGAATCCTTGTGTCCTAACATGTCCCGTTAGGGGAGTCAACATGTCTGTGTCCATGTCCGACACTCGAATCCTCGTTTCCCATGTCCCTGTGTCAAGTGACTTAGCATCAAACAATTACGAAAACAACAAGAACAATGACACAATAAGTAGGTTGCAAGCCAGGGTCAAAACCCCTCCTCTTGAGGGGAAAACTCGCAAATCTCTTCTTATAGATGCTTCAATTGACGAATACCAAGACCCTTGACAAAGACACTTGACACAAGCTTTCCTCCAAGACACTTGTCATTATCTCTTGCTCTCCTCAGCCTTCACACTTTTTTCCTCCTTTTCGCACTGTCCTGCACTATCACCTAGAGAATCTCAGTCTTTATTCGGTAACCCTTAACAGAGTACCTTTGGCCTCCAATAGTCTCCTTCCTTTGGTCTCCAAAAGTGTTCTCCCTTTGGCCTTCTTCCATCACTTTTCTACACTTGATAGTAGCCCTGGACCGAACAGCATTAACCCTGAAACAGTCTTCGGCCTTCGCTGAGATTGCAGAGATGATGGTGCAGCTTTAGTACGAAATGTGGAGACACCCTTACGCACTTATTGCAAATGTTCTCTTCGTTGTATTACCTTTAAAGTTTGCACTGAGATCCATGCTTGTAATTGCAAACTTGTCCGAATTTTGCTTGGTGCTACAATAAGGACGAGTCACCTTTATATAGTGACTGATCTTCTTCTATTGAGGCTGACATGAGACATGAGGTAAGCCGACTTCAAGAGGTATAGTGACAATGTCATGGAGTGTAACTTTTACATGGATGACATGTCTTTTACATGTGTAACATGACTTCATATACATGACTCTTAATTACATTTATGACAAGATGACAAATCCTAAAAGACAGCAAGAAGAAGTCTTTAACCTATGATAAAACTTTTTGCTCATTAAACCAGCTAAGCAAGTAACATAATACATTTATTATTCTTTGTCTTCTTCATTTACATAAAATCATAATTACAAGTCATTATGAAGACAGAACCTAGTTACACTTTTCAACACGCCCTCTTAACTAGGGAGGTATTCATAATGGTACATGGTCATTCTCAATCTAAAGAGATCTCATAAGAAGAGTTGGATTTGTAACTCATTTGTTTCTAGCATCATATCAATCTAGCATTGTTACATAGCAAGGCCTTGACTAACAGCTCCATCTCATTACAAGACCATGAGCTACAATGCTGGTGAGACCAATGACTACAGACACCATCGTCATTGTCTCCAAGGTACATACTCCACCCAGGTGTTCATCGAGTATGACCTCATAGGACTATTCATATCGGGATAGCTTATCCTCAAAGCATATTCGTCCTCGACTACTCTTGTCAGAATGCCCTACCACATTCTCAAAGAGTATCAGATGCCAGATGGTTACCATATCCCAAAATACTCCATTCTTTCTTCCAATGAAGACAAGAATGTGTGTATATCTCTCCCTCTCACATAGGGAGGATACATCCACCAAACCAAGCTTGCCTCTTAGATACACAAGCTTCTTATTTGGAAGTGATTTATCAACTACACGTTCATCAATGGAAACATATTGAAGTTGTAGCACACCATTTTGTACTAGTTCTCGAAAATAGTGATACCTGTTATTGATGTGCTTTGTCTTTCCATGAAATACTGGATCTTTAGACAAACGTATACAAATGGTGTTATCACATAGTATCATTGTAGGGTTCATCAGTCCTTCAAATAAGTCAGATAACAGCTTCCTCAACCAGACCGCTTCTTTACCAACTTCACAAGCTACAAAATATTCAGCCTCAGCACTACTCAAAGCAACAATGTCTTGCTTTCTGCTCATCCATGAGACCATAGAGGATCCCAAATTGAAGCATCCTCCTGTAGTGCTCCTTCCATCTTGTTCATTGCCTCCCCAGTCGGCATCTGTATATCTAATTAATTGGACATCATTCCTTCTATTATATTTTAGACAGTAGTTGATGGTTCCTTGAAGATATCTTAGAATGTGTTTTGCTACTAACCAATGATCCTGCTTCGGTTCCACTTGGAATTGACTGCGAATATTTACTGCAAAACATATGTCTGGCCAAGTGTTTACCAAATACATCAGTGAGCCAATCAATTGTCTATATTTGAAAAGATCCATGGGGCTTGAATCAAAACTCCTAAGTCTCTTCAAGTTTGTGATCATCGGACTGGTCATAGGTTTGCAATCCATCATGTCAAACCTCTTCAGTATCTTGATCACATACTTTCCTTGACCTAAATAGATTTCATCAGGTCCTTGCCAGACTTCTAGTCCCAAATAGTAATGCATCAAGCCAAGATCCTTCATATCAAATTCTGTTGCTAGTTGTTTCTTGCATTCTTTAATTCGTCCTTCTATAACTGTCAAGAGAAGATCATCTACATATAGAAGAATAATTACCGGCTCACCCTTTTCCACTTTGAAATATAAGTTTGAGTCAGCAAAACTTTTCTTGAAGCCTAGCCCTTAAAGATACGCATCCATCCTAGCATACCACGCCCTTAGTGCCTACTTGAGGCCATATAGTTCTTTCTTTAACCTGCACACATATGCCTTTCTATCCTTGACTTCAAATCCCAAGGGTTGTTCTATGTAGACTTCTTCATCAATTATGCCATTCAGAAAAGCAGTGTTGACATCCATTTAATGGATGTTCCATCCCATTGATGCTGCCAGAGAAATTAGTGATCGAATTATTGTATATCTTGCGGTAGGAGCAAATGTTTCTTCATAATCAATGCCTCCAAGTTGAGAGAAACCTCTGGCCACAAATCTTGCTTTATATTTATCTATACTTCCATCAATAGCATGTTTGATCCTATAGATCCACTTGGAAGTAACCACATATTTGTCTTCGGGCCTAGGTACGATCTCCCATACACCATTCTTCATGATAGATTGGTATTCTTCATTCCTGGCATTCTTCCACTTGGGATTTTGTACAGCTTCTTCAAACGTGGATGGTTCTGCTTCTATAAGTTTTTTCATGTATGCAGCATACCCAGAATATTTCTTGGGTTTCTTACTTTCTCTAAATGTCCCCTTCGCTGCTCCATGCCCTTCTGCATCAAGTAGTGTGGACTTCAACCAATTAGGTCTTTTTCTCATTTCAGGTATGACCACTGGTTGAATGGGTTCACTGGGACCTTCTTCATGGTGAGATTCCTCTACTTCTTGGTTCACTTCTTCCTCAAATATTGGAAGATCTTCATCATCAAAATCTATGGAAAGATCTTTTGATTTCTTGAATGCTACGCTCTCAAAAAATATGACATCACGGGTAACTTCTATGTGTTGACCATCCTTCATGTAGATTATATATGATTTTGATGAGTTGTTATATCCAACAAAGATTCTTTCATCCCTAAAGGATCCAACTTCCTTCTTTTGTCCTTAGGTATATGGATATATACAAGACATCCAAAGATTCAGAGATGATCTACAAATGGCTTCTTTCCTGTGAATATTTCTTCGGAAGTCTTATTATCCAGAGATTTGTGAGGACATCTATTTTGAATATAGACTGCAGTTTTAGTTGCTTCTCCCCATAGAAAGTTTGGTAGATCTTGATCATGAATCATTGCTTTTACACTTTTTCAATGGATCCATTCTTTCTTTCTACAACACCATTTTGTTAGGGATTGTATGGAACTATCAGCTCCCTCTTAATCCTTGATTCCTTACAGAATGCCATGATCTCCTTGGATGTATATTCTCCTCCAATATCAGATCTGAGGACTTTGATCTTTCTTTCTATAAGATTTTCGACTTCAGCTTTAAATTCTTGAAATTTTGTGAATACTTCCTTCTTGGTTTTTAATAGATAAACCCAGGTCTTCCTCGAATCATCATCTATAAAGGTGACCCGATATAGATGACCACCAAGAGATTTTTGTGTCATAGGTCCACACATCAGAGTGGATGAGATCCAGGATATCTTTTGACCGTGAAGCACTACTTCCAAATGGTCTTTTGACAATCTTGCCTAATGCACATCCCTTGCAGGCTCATTCGTGGTCTTCTTTAAGATTTGGGATTCCATCTACGATGGAGCTTAAAGAGGGAAGGATTTTGAAATGGAGATGACCAAACCTTCGATGCCATAGTTCACAGGGACTAATTTCAACGTGAACTAGGGCTTGAGCTAAAGGGGAGATCAATCTGTAGAGCCTTCCTTCTCAAATGCCAATAACTTTAGCTTGATTTATATCTGATTCTTTTCCCCAAACAACAACCTTTCCATCAATGAAAGCTACTCTATCTCCTTTGTCTTCTAAACTTGGAATTGAAATCAAGTTCATATGCAAACCTAGAACAAATAGAATATTGTTGAGGTGGATATTGCTTACGTCTTCAAGCTTGATTGATGTAGATCCAATGCCTTTTACGGGATAGTTGTTGTTGTCTCCAATTTTCCCTTTGCTAGAGTCTTCAATTGTTTTGACTCTTGAGTGACCAGTCATGTCTTGAAGCACCACTGTCAATTACCTAAATGTCCTCTTCTTGAAATGTACCGGAGGGGGCTAAGAAAAAACCTTCATCTTTTATGATTGATACTTCATTGGAAGAGAATAAGAGATTCCAGAACTTCTTGAAACCTTTCTTGAGATGGCTTGTAATCTTTTTGATGACCTCCATGATGCCCTTGAATGACCTTAGCTCTGAAACCATGTTGAGAATTTAGTAGGGCAATGTTTAATTCAATTCTCTACTTGATAACTGTTTGCGTTATACTTTAGCTTCTTTCTCTTTGACTATTGTTATTACGATACATTAGGGAAATTTTAAGTCTAAAATGGGCCTCCTAAGGAAATTATAGAGTAATTGTGGGAATAATAAAATAATATTAGATTACATCATCAAATTTTAGAGAGAAAAAATTACTTTTTCAACTCGTATTTTCAACTTATCTCATTATGGGTTTACTCAAATTTCAAGCAGGAACACTCATTGCATGCATAATTTGATTCCTCATCCAAGGAGTACCCATGTTGCATTCTTTTGATGGATCCTTCTACAAGAAAAATGAGAAATACATGAAAAAACATGATTATTAAAAAATATATAATTTTTAAATGAAAAAAAAAAAAAAAAAAATCGATTTTTAATATTTATTATTTAATTATTAATTAAATTATGTTTTAACTTTTAAAATTTAGTTTTAGGTTTATGTAACAGGTTGTTTGACGTTTCATTTCCAAAGTTTATGTTTCAACTTTCATCGCCGCCCATTCCGCCAAGTTTCATCTACCCGCAGCAACGGCCATCTATCCGCCCGCAGCAGCCGCCATCGCCCGCAAAAGCCACCCGCAGCAGAAGCCGCCCGCAACAACCGTCGTCGTCGCCTCGACCTCCTCCAGCAACCATCGCCGTCGCCTCGGCCTACAGGCTCCAACAGTTTTAGTTGTCGTGGCTCGCCTCAGCCTCGACCTCCAACAGTCTTATATTGTTAGCCGTCATCGTCTCAGCCTGTCGCCTCCTCTAGCAGCCTCCTATTCTCCAGGCTCCAGCAACCTCCTCCAGCTAACTCGGCGTCGACCTCAAGTAAGTAATCTCAAAACTGTAAAAAAAATTTAAATTAAAATTTAAAAAGTATTATCATATTATGTATAATAGTCACAGATAATTTAAATTTATTAATTAATTAATAATTAGTATAATAGATAATTTAAATTAATAAATTATGATTTATCAAATATCAAATTATGACAATTTAATTAGTATAACAGATATTAAATTTTAATTAATTAGAAAAATGATAAATCTGACTGTGTAGGTCCTAGGATCTAATTAGTAATTTCATTTACTTTTTAATATTTATCCAAAATGTTTTACTGGACATCAGATTGTACTGCTGAAATAATGAAATTTCATACCAGGACTATTTAGACAGCAGTTATCAAATTATTGTATAACAGATAATTAATTAGTACAAAGTTTGAATAGTCGCACAGTTACTGTGTTACAAATGCAGCAAATTTGCAGCGTTTGTAAGTTGTAACACAGTAACTACTAATTAATTTTTTTTCAATAATTACATTTGTTTTATTTCGAAATTGAAAATTTTAATTTTTAATTTTTTTGCAATTGCAGCAAGTTTAAACCATGAGCAAAATTCAGTCCACTAACAGTCGTGACAGTGAGAGCACCTATAGTGCTAATCCGTTAGAAGACGCACAACAAGAAATTGAGATTCAAAGCAGTCACAAGAGGTCACTAAATTATGAAGGCCCACCAACAGATCTGGAAAAATTTGCAAAGGGGGCCTTTAATCATCACAAACCACTTCTAATCTATGCAACCAGACTTCCTAAAAAAAATCCAAAAGCTGGAGGTGGCTCACGTGATTGGGTTTGTAATATTTGTGGCCATCACTTTGTTGGCAGTTATACCAAGGTGAAGCAACATATTTTAGCAATCACAGGTAAAGGAGTCAATATGTGTCTCTCAAAGCACATGACTCTAGCTCTAAGAGAGCAACTTTGGAGGCTAGAAAGGGCAGCCACTTCAAAAGGAATGTTTTCTAGCAGAAATGTTGATCCATCCACTGTTTCATCAAAAAACGCAAAGGGTGCTACAGGTTCTATAGCTGCATCTCGTTCTTCTGGATTGGGTGCTACAGTGTCTAGGATGTACAATATTATAGATCAAGATGACACAGATGATGCAATTGGCAAATTTCTTTTTGCCAATGGAATTCCCTTCCATGTTGTGTGTTCACCTTATTACAAGGAAATGGTCCAAGCAATTGCAAAAATAGGGCCTTCATATGTACCACCTGGATAACATAAGCTAAGAACATCAATTTTAGATAGACAAGTGTCTAAAATTAATGTGCAGAAAGAGAGAATGAGACAAACATGGTTGAGGTTTGGTTGCTCTATTGTTATGGATAGATGGACTGACATCCGAAAACACCCACTAATCAACATCATAGTGACGTGCACAAGGTCCATTCTTTCTTAAAGTTTTTGACTGTTCTAGAAAGCGCAAGGATGCATCTTTCCAATTTGAGCTTCTTCGAGAAGCTATAGAGGATGTTGGTGTTGATAGTGTGGTGCAGGTTGTGGCAGATGCAGCAGCAATTTGTAGATCAGCTAGGTTATTGATTCAAAACAGGTATCAACATATTTTTTGGACTCCTTGTTGTGTGCATGCACTCAATAATGCACTGAAGGACATTGGCAAAATTTAGTAGATATCAAATTTGGTAACAGCTGCTAGAGATGTGCAGATGTTTATCTACAACTACCACACCTCCTTGGCCATGTACAGGGCTCACACGAGGAAGGAATTCCTCAAGCCCACCGATACTAGATATGCTAGCTATTTTCTCTTATTGGAGAGGATGTTAGAGGTACAAGAACCTCTACAATCCTTGGTTGTGAGTTCAGACTGGGGAAGGTGATCAAAATCAAAGACAGACTCAGGGAAGAAGGTCAGGCTTCAGGTGTTGGACAATGATTGGTGGGCGGATTGTGCTTATTTGGTGTCATTCTCAGGCCCTATTGTGGAGGTCATTCGTTACACTAATACGGATTCTCCTAGCCTTGGAGAAATCTATGAGACCTTTGATAGCATGTTGGGATCGTGTGAACGCAGCCATTAAGCAAAGGGAGCCCTCATTAGAGTTACTATACATCGCAAATTCGACCCATCATTAAGCATAGGTGGGATCGCATGAACACACCTTTGCACATGGCAGCATATGCATTAAACCCAAAATGGTATGTTGAAAGGCCTGGGAGAGTGCCTCCTATTGATGATCCAGAGGTAAAGAGTGGCTTCCTAGCTGCAATTGCAAATATGTACAGTGAGGAGGAGGGGGCAAAGTTGCGAAGACAGTTTGTTCAGTTTGCATCTCTTAGTGGCCCCTTCAACACACATGGTGCTTGGGCAGATCGCGATGATCTAGCCCAGTGTGACCCGGTTGGTTGGTGGAGGATGAATGGGGATGGTGCTCGAGAGCTCAAACATCTTGTTATGCGTGTGTTGTCTCAGATTGCTAGTTCCTCTGCAGCAGAGAAGAATTGGTCCACATATAGCTTCATCTACTCTATCAAGAGGAACAGGCTTACCTCTAAAAGAGCTGAGAAGTTAGTTTTCGTGCACAATGCCCTACGTCTTGAGCATAGGAAGACACCTGAGTATTTGAAGGGACCAGCAACCAAATGGGATGTTGATCCAAGGGATGATGCACAGATCGATATGAAGGAGAGGTTTGATGAGACACACATGAGGTTGGTTGGTGTGCTACTTAGCATGTTTGAGAATCCAAGTGATTCTGATTTAGATGGTGACATGGTTGATCCTGATATATTCGTGCAGCAGTTGGATGCAGAGAATAGTGGGGCATTACCTAGAGCATTTATGCTCATTTATCATTATGATGATATCATTTGATATTCATGTGTTATGTTTTATCATTTATGTTTTATGTTTCACTGTTTCAGACATAACTTTTAACTTATTTGCTTTTATGTTTTAGTATTTATGTTTCAGACTTGAGTTGTAAACTTCAGTTTAAAGTTTATTTTGAATCTTGATATAATATCATATGTCATGACTCATATGATATCTTAAACTTTAAAGTTTATTTTCATTGTACATTGTTAGTAGTTACTAGTTACATTAATGATTATACAGTGACAAAGTTACATATGAATCTATGATGTATGTTTTAAGTTTCAAGTTTTAAATTTGTTTCAGTTAGATGATTCATCATTCATCATTCATCAATTTATAACTTTTAAATTTTATCATTTATCTTTCACGATGTAAGTGTATGATGGTTGTATATACATTCCTTGCAAAATTGAAAAATAATATTATATTATTCAATTATATATCATAGTATTCAATGATATATATATATATATATATATATAATTTTTATGACCCCGATGTCCCCCCATGTTTCCTGAAAATCGGTAGGGAGCTTTTGCATAGGCCGCTACCGCGCTCCCTCGCCCCCTCGCTCCCACCTCCAAGGGACTTGGTGGGACATTGAATCAAACAAATCAGCTCTCTTCGATCCTCTGATCAATCTGCAAATTTCTTTGGCTGGAAATCCTCTAGGAAGTTGTTCTCCTCCCGCTCTTTCTCAACTAGTGCTCAGGCTAATTTCTGCACCTTCAAAAATCTAACCCCACCAGCGACTACTGAAGCTCTGCAGCACTAATTCTGGCACTCTGAATCAGCCACAGCCTCAAGACTGCGTCACCATGGTGGGCCTCTGCGTGAGCAAATAGTCTCGGCACTGTCTCTGCCTGTGTGGGGACTGCGTCACTTTGGCCTCTGCATGGCTCTGCTTCCCTCTTCTGTTGCGTTGTCCTCTCTGGTCTTGCTTTCTGCAGTTGTTGTTGCTTTCTGCAGTGAGGATTCTTCAGTCTTCTTGCTAGTGATCTAGCTAGATCTGCAAACCCTCTGACACCATGTGAAAATTTCTTAATATTACTTATGCAGAAACCCTACTGTTAAATATGGTTATAGTTCTCCTACTTAATCAAGTTATTAATCTGAAATTTCAGCATTAACATCGAAGTAAACACATTAACAGTTCTTCACAGATACAGATCTAAAACTAAATACATGCACATAGACAAAATGACACAAAAGATTTTCTAGACAACTGCCCCCTAAAAAACCCAATGCGGGAAAACCAGTCTTCTGGCTATTGGAGGGTTTATATTATTAAGTAGAATCTAAGTACAGCAAATATGGGCACATTACTAGTTAATTCGATAGAGAATTATAAGATCTGCAGCAATACCTCTGTTCCAGAGACAAAAAACTTTCACAACCTCAAATGAGATTTAAAGAACTCAGCCCCTTTCAGCCTCCAGAAACCCCAGCGTTGCTTTGAAGCCTTCTGCGTCAACTCTGCTAGCCTTCTAATGCCCCTGCACTGCTCAGGAGAGGGTTGTGTAACCCCAGACTGGGTGAGGCAGTCCTTACGCTGCCCTGGCTAGCCCTGCGTAAGCCCTGATGGCCTCTTGCTGCCTCTGCACTGCACTTTATGGGCCTGCATAGCACCTGCATAGCGGATGAAACCCTCTGCATTGTGCAGCTACTGCGTAGCTGCTACTTCTCTGCACTACTCCTGGTTGCATCTTCTCTGCCTCTTGCTGACTCTTGGCTTTAGGATTAGATCATCCCCTTAGCCAATACTACCCCTCGCTGCAACTGAAACACTTCTAGAAATTCTTAGCAAACCACATCCTAGAATTCTAGCTTAGTCTCAGTGCTCTGCCTCCGTGTGTGTGTCTCCAACTGGCCCCAAGCATTTCCTTTATACTTTTCTCGTTGACACATCAACGGTCGAGATTTAATCTCTTATCGGCGGCTTAGATTAAAAGACTGCTTGATCCTCGTCACTTAGAACATTTCATGACATGTGTTTAATTAATTCACTTTAATTTTTCTAATTCGCTAAGTTAGACTTAGGGTCCTCATTAAAAAAATTAATTATTTTAATATCTCATACACTAGATGAAATTTCTCAAAACGCTTTTTGGGTTTTGGAGGTCTTGTATGTCTTAGCCCCTCCACAAAATTTCAAGGCTAGAGTACACCCGATGCTACGTCAAAATCTCAA
Organism: Pinus albicaulis; assembly: GCA_034641835.2. NCBI lineage: Eukaryota > Viridiplantae > Streptophyta > Pinopsida > Pinales > Pinaceae > Pinus > Pinus albicaulis. The sequence goes on along the minus strand of CM076571.1, from coordinate 289,466,141 downwards.
CAGATCGGTCGTGGAACACGGGATTCTCAAAAGACGAATCCCACTCTGGTTATCACAAAGGATAACAGTGGTATCTAGCACATGTCCAAACAACTCACTGAACAGCTTTCTCAACCAAATAGCTTCACAACAGGCCATACTCGCTGCAATGTATTCGGCCTCAAAAATGCTCAAAGCAACCGATTTTTGCTTCCTGCTCATCCAAGATATCGAAGCAGAACCAAGAGTGAAGCAACATCCAAATGTGCTCTTACGATCCACCACACTACCTGCCCAATCAGCATCGGTATATCCATGGAGCCTCATACTCCCGGCAGTGTATCTCAACCCATGGTTGATCGTGCCCCGAAGATATCAAGAGATTCTTAGCACCAATCCAGTGAATGTGATGAGGGTCAGCCATATATTGACTAAATGTGTTCACTGCAAAACATATGTTAGGACGTGAGTTCACTAAGAACATCAAGGCCCCCACGAGTTGACGATACTCGGTGGGATTTCCCAACTGGGGCCAAGCAACACTTCCACGCAACTTCTTAAAGTTGAGTTCCATCGGAGTCGTCACGAACTTGCAGTCCACCATCCCAAATCTCTCCAGCGGCTTCACGACATATTTTCCTTGAGAAAGGAAAATCTCACCTGGCCTTTGCCAGAACTCCAAGCCTAGGAAATAGTGCATCAGTCTTAGGTCAATCATCTTGAACTCGAAAGCTAGCTCCCTCTTACATTGATGAATGAGAGGGTCAGCACCTATCAGGAAGAGATCGTCCACATAGAGAACCAGAATGAGAGGCCTTTCTTTATCAACCTTGAAATAAAGGTTTGGATTAGCATCACTTCGAGTGAAGCCCAGCTTCATCAAGTAGCTATCAATCCTCTCATACCAAGCCCTGGGGGCTTGCTTCAACCCATAGAGGGCTTTCTTCAACCTACATACATATGTGTCTCTATCTTGGACTTCGAACCCCAGAGGTTGCTCCACATAAACCTCTTCCTTGATTGAACCAAATCATGTAAAAAAGCAGTCTTCACATCCATCTAATGGAGACTCCATCCTTGCGTTGTAGCAAGGGCAATGATCAATTGGATGGTGGTATAGCAGGCACCCATTGTAAATATATCATCATAATCTATGCCTTCCTTTTGAGGGAAGCCTCGCACAACAACTCTTGCCTTGTACTTTTCAGCACTTCCATTGACTCCATGCTTGATCTTGTAGAGCCATTTCAAGGTGACAACAAATTTGTCCTCCAGTCTCCGGACCACATCCCGGACATCATTCTTCATAATAAACTCATATTCCTCGCGCATAGCATCCCTCCAAACTTGATGCTTTACGACTTCTCCAAAAGTTCCAGGCTCAAATTGTACAATAAAACTCATGGCTGCTAGATACCCTTGGAACCTATTTGGCTTCTTACTTTCACGAAATGTTCCCCTAGGAGTAACATGTCTCTCAGCATCTTCGAGAGTGTCCCTAAGCCATGAGTGTCTCCTTTTATTTGAAGGAGGTGGATCAATAAGATCCATCGGACCTTCAACATCGGGCATCAGTTCATCCTTCACTTCTTCCTGCCTTCCATCTTCTTCTTCTTCTTCTTTGAGCTAGGAAGATTCCTCACCTTGAGGGCAGCGTCTTCATCGAAGGTGACATCATGGCATATCTCCACTTCTCTTTGACCAGGCACATAGATTCTATATGCCTTCGAGGTTTCACTGTAGCCCACAAACATTCCTTTCTTCCCAAAAGCATCCAACTTACTCCTCTTTTCTTTCGGCACATGAAAATAAACGAGACTTCCAAAAACTCTAAAATGAGAGACATCGGGCTTCTTACTAGAGAAGACTTCTTCGAGAGTTTTGGAGTCCAATGCAAAATGTGGGCATCTATTTTGAACGTACATAGCGATGTTGGCAGCTTCTCCCCATAGAAACTACGGAAGACCTTGGTCATAGAGCATGGCACAGGCAGCTTCCAAAATGGTTCTACTCTTCCTTTCAGCAACACCATTTTGCTCGGGAGTATACACAGTGGTGGTCTCCCTCTTAATGTCAGCTTCCCTACAATAGTCATTGAATTCATTTGACTCATACTCAGTCCCATTATCGGTCATCAAAATTTTGATCTTCTTCCCTATTTGATTTTCAACCAAGGCCTTGAAGGTACAAAACCATTTGAATGTTTCATCCTTCTTCTTCAAGAAATATATCCAAGTCTTGAGGGAGAAGTCATCTATAAAAGTGATATAATATAAGCATCCTCCCAAGGATGTTACGGGCAGCATACCAGATAGATCAGAATGCATCAAATGCAAAATATCAAATGTCTTTGACACTTGAGGGGAATGGTCCCCTTGTATGCTTTCCTTCGGCACAACCCTGACATACACCTTCATGATCATCTTTGAATTCGGGCATCCCTGTCACCACCTTCCTTGATTCGGGAAGGGCTTTGAAATGAGGTGTGCAAACCTCTGATGACATAAGCTCGGATTGAAGGGTTGTGTCACAAGTCATGGACCCCAGTGGACTTCCACCAACCTGATAGAGTGTATCAACTCTAAAGCCAAGAGTGAACGCTTCTTTGAAGTTCCTCTTCCAAATGCGTACCTTTCCATCGATGAATGCCACCTTGAATCCTTTGTCTTCCATTGCCGAGATAGACACTAGATTCTTCTTCAAGTCAGGTACGTACAACATATCTTACAAGCGAAGGACTTGACCTTGATTTAGATGAAGGGTCACAGTCCCTGTCCCTTTCACGGAATAGGTGGCATTGTCTCCAAGGATAATTTCCAAATTAGTATCCTTTTCAATCAAATCAGAGAGAGCTTCCTTATATATCCAATGAAGTGCCTTGAGGCACCACTATCAATCAACCATGTATCCAGCGTATCGGAAGGAGATGCAACAGAGAGGGCAGACATAAGAATATATTCATTTTTCCTATCAACAACATTAGATTCATCATACCTGGAATTCCTTGACCTCTTGAAAGGTTGCCCATTTCCACTTCGATCAAATATTGCCTTCCTCTTTCCTTTGAACCTGTTGTTCCCTTGATTTCCATTCCCCTTGAAGTTGTTGTTGTCATCATCTCTAGGAGAGTCCCTTCTATTGGGGCACTCTCTTGCATAGTGACTAAACTTGCTACAAGTGTAACATCTTCCTTTTCTTCCTTTGGGACCCGCTCTTCCATGGTTTTGATTTCTCAGACCACCATTGTTCCTCTTCTTTGCATGAGCAGTGACAGCAGTAGGGTCACCTCCATTCCCATTCGAGGGATGGTCTCTCTCCATCATCCTTGTCTCCTCTTGAGTGCATCTTGTCAACAATTCATCAAAATCAGGAATCACATTATTATTAAGAATCGTAGTATTGAATACATACCAGTCTCAGGGGAGTCCTCCAAGAGCAATGAGAATGAGCTCTCGGTTAGCTACTTCTTCTCCAATAGCTAGGGGATCATTCCTGATTTTTGTGAGCCTCATAAAATAGGATTAAATGGATTCATCTTTGCTCTTCTTGATATTCTTCAACCTGTTCTTGAAGAAGAGAACTCGATTAGCATTGCTAGCCCTAAACATGCTAACCAACTTATCATACATCTCTTTAGATGTGCCCAGCTCGGAAGTATAAGCAACCAAGTGCTTATGTATAGAATCCCTGACAATCATCTTCGCTTTGATTTCCCCTTTTCTATACTTTGTCTTTGTGGCAGCTAGTGCATTTGATGGAGGCTCATTTATCTTCCTCTACACATAATCCATGACATCTTGATCTTCCAATACCAAATCCAAAGACATCTTCCAAGCATGATGATCAAACTTATCAGTTAGCTTATCATCAGATTTGAAACCCTTGTAGGTTGAGGAGGCTATTTGTCCTTGATAAGACAACTTCTTCAGTGATTGCTTTTCACACTAGCTTGGACTTTGTCTTCTCCTTAGCTCTGATACCATGTTAATTTTAGATAACCATGGTATGTTCTATGCTTAATGCAATTTTACTTCAATCTTTCTTATAGGTCCAATTCAATTTAGCAATCACATAAGCATGAAAGTAAAATGCTGATAGAACATAATAATAGATCAACATAAGACAAACCAAATAATATATCAGAATTTGCAATTCTTCTCGTCCAGCAAATATAGAGAGAAATGTTTGTTACAGTAGTCAACAGGATGCCCTAGCCAGCAAAGACTTTCGCTGGCCAAACCAGCCCTTCCAACATACAAGATTAGCCTTCCTCCAAGAGTCACACACACCTTAAAGATAGCTCCCAAATAGTCAACGCAAGTCAACATAAACCAATCAACGCATAAGTCAACGTTGGTCAACAATGCGGTCAAAGGGGCTTCAGTCAAAGTCAACTTTCAGCCTCGATTTTTGTGCCAAGCATTACGACCTCCAAAAATCGAAATTTTTGTGCTAAAACCGCAGTCAAACTTCAAGGGTTGATCCAATGTCAATGCTGGTCAACGCTGTCTAGAAAGCCCTAAAAACAGTCCAAAATTTTCCAGCTTCAGATTCACACGTGGGAGAGAGAAAGAAACCTCGAAAAACTGTACAAACCAATTAGATGAAAAGGAATGTGTGTGATGAGATGATGATAAAATGAGCATCATCTCTCTCCAATTTATATCCATCAATGAGGGTGTGTGACACATCTTTTGGGGCTTGCAAGCCTACATTACAAATATGGCCGACCTTGACAATTTGCACATGTGTGTCAAATAAAATCAAAATATAAGTTCTCATCCAAACAATATGATCTTTAGATCAATCTTGCACCTCTTCGAAAGAGGAATCCAACAAAAATATCATCATCATCATATGAGCAATGCAACATGGAGATTGGACCTAGTTGCCCAAAATTAACATATTTACGCTGACATGAGACATGAGGTAAGCCGACTTCAAGAGGTATAGTGACAATGTCTTAAAGTGTAGCTTTTACATGGATGACATGTCTTTTACATGTGTAACATTTTCATATACATGACTCTTAATTACATTTAGGACAATATGACAAATCCTAAAAGACATCAAGAAGAAGTCTTTGACCTATCATAAAACTTCTTGCTCATGAAACCCATGAAGCAAGTCACATAATACATTTATTATTCTTTGTCTTCTCCATTTACATAAAATCATAATTACAAGTCATTATGAAGGCTGAACCTAGTTACACTTTTCAACAATACTAATGCATCTCTTTTGTGAATAGAGCAACTAGTCAAGTCACCTGATGTGTTTCTTGATTTCCATATAATACAGAATACATGACTACAGCGCTCTAACTGAATAGAACAATTAATCAAATAACCAGATGCAATTCTTGCTTCTCATGCTTTCTATCAAGCAAAAATCTACCATAAAACTTTAGTTATGTCCTCAGACATTGTCCTTAAATAAACATAAGAGGTTGGTTTGGTTGGCTAGATATATCTCCTGTTAGTCCTGCCTAGATGATCATTATCCCTCACTAAGTTTGCTCCAAGCTGTAAAAGGCTTCTACATTGTAAAATTAGAAATGTGATTAAAGCTATGTTATTTATCATAGGTGGTGGGATGCATATATGCCACAACAATGCCCTTTGCCAGTTCTGTCTTGTATTTTGTGGTTATATGTTTTTCAATACAGGTTTCCACCTCACCTAACATAACATTTAAGCAGTTACTGTTTGCTTGTAAACCCAGAGAAATTGTGTCTGTCAATCCAATGTCTACAGGATCCAAAATGGATCTATGCAGGTACCATATTAATTTAATGATGCTCTAGATGGGGAAGATTAGAATTTGGGACATCTCAGAGATAGTGCTATTTTTATTAAATTTGGGTCATCAACTTCTCGTGCATTTTCAGGGCCCTATATAGTGCTTTTTGGGCCTGGCGTTAGATGAGAGTTGCCATAGCCTTTCCTTTCCAAAGTGGGGATTTTTATTCTTAGTGAGATCTTTCCAACAAGCTATCGTGCATCTGAAACTGAGTTTTTATGCAAAAGTTATGGCCCCAGTGAGGTAGTGGTCCAGGAATTCTCCACATGTCCACATGGTGACCATGTAAGCTCACCATAATTCAAATATGGGAAGTTACTAACATATGGGAATCCACTAGTGTTCTAGAAGCATCATGGGCATTTCAAGACGATTCCATTGTATAAGCAAGAGTGTAGAGGAGATGCTAACAGCGCAGAGAGACAAGACCATATGGTAAAGGACTATGGAAGACCATATTATCTCATAGCTTCACGGTAAGTTTGAAAATATTTGTAATCTCCATAATGTAAGAGGACATAAAGCAGAGTCCTCAATTGAATGTTATTTTTCCCATATGGATGTGTCTTGCTATTGTAGTCAATTTCATCTGTAGCAGTAGTTAAAGAATCCAAATAGTGTGATTTTATTTCTGCTAAAATGTTAAATATATAGCAAGTTGCACAGTCAAGCATAGGCTCACTGTAATCATGAAACTGTTTTTGATGAGCCAACCATTGGAATATCCAAGGCAGTTTACAAGATTATATTGGTAACAGAGGAGGTTTATTTTAACATTTGGTGGTAGTGCAGTATATGCTTACCCAACCCAAAAAATCATAGTCTACAAGAGAGTAGTACTCTATTGATCCAAAATTGGCATAAGAAAGAATAAGAAGCAGTATTCCATAGGGACGTGTCCCCAAGGGTGGGAGCGTCCTCCCTATGTTTCACATGGGGGGGGGACACCCTCCCTATGTTTCCCACGTGAGTGTGTGTGTGTGTGTGTGTGGGGTGGTGCACTCCCAATGGGAACGTTTCCCTATGTCTCCCTTTTGGGGAAACTCAATGAGACGCAGGGGAAAATGTTTCCCCAATGTAGGGGACGAGTTTTCCCAAAAGGGGTGCTTGTGAGCGTCCCTCCTCAAAAAGGGTTGTGCATGCCACCTGAATTTTGCTTGAAAACACTAATTTATGAGTGGGGAAGCCTAATATTCAACCCTATGGCCCTACTAATGCAATGTAATAAATGGAACTAGCATTTAGTCAAGAGTATTGAGCCCTCTACGTACCTCAATGTTAGTGGCATTGAATATTGAACTTCTTTGTCATGATCTTAGTAAAATTGTTCCTATCACTCAAACAAAATCTCAACTTGACATGTTAAGCTTTTTATACTACGAGTTTCCAGCACGCAGGTACTTCGGGTACGGGGGAACAAGTATCCGGCACGGCTAGAAGCTTTGCCTAAATTTATAGGGAATGTCGAGTTGGGAGCGGCAATAATATAATATGTTAAAATTTGATATATATTAAAAATATAAATATAAATAAAATTATTTATTTATTTCCATCTAAAACCTGCCAATTGAATTCCATCTTGCAAAAAAATATGTAAAAGATTGAACTTTGAAACACTGGCAAAAAAAATCAAAAAATTAATCCATCAACAATTTGCCAATCAAATTCCATCCCAGAAAAGAAACATGCAGAACTTCCAAACTGATAAAAAGGTTGTTATTATTTGATTATTAGGTGATTTCATGCAACGGTATATGTTAATTCACTGGTTCAATTCCCCGCCCATGATAATATATATATATAAAATAGAGATAGGAAAAAGTAAAATATATATTAATAATAATTAAAAATAAAAATAAAACAATAGAGTTTAAAATGTTATTTTAAAGAGGTTGTATGATAAAATTTTAAATTTCTAAGTTTATATATATTTTATACTTAAATTAATATGAAAATTAAATTAAAAATTATTTTTTAATAATATTTATATTTCATAATTTCAACGATTTTTTTTCTTTCGTATTCCATCTTTTGTCCATTCAGCCACGAGCGATAATGATGGTTTTGCCAGTGGCCAGCGATCTGCCTAAATGCTTTTATATCCATCCGCCATCCATGTATCTAAGGAGAATGAATAGCTTTCCAATCACACGGATCGGGATTGGCCAAGCACCTCATCTTTATTTGGATAGAAGGGGTTTCCATAAATGGGTTGTTTCGCTTAGTTCCAGACTCATATCTAGATCTAGACCCAGCGACATACCCTTCCCTTCGCACGGTTCCATCAGTTTCAGCAGCACCCAAGCTGGCAGCGTCAAATACACCTAAGTTTGCACTTATTCATTGCAGTGAAGCTCCCAAAATGTCAAAAATTTGTTGCAGTGAAGCTCCTGAAAAGCACCAAAGTACTCGCTGAAGCTTCCAATGGTTTTGGAGCGTTTCCTACCAGCACCCAAGAGTGTTGAAAAAAAGGGTACCAAGGAGGTGTTTCCTAGCGCTTTTTGCCTTTGGCCTAGGAAAACACATGTGAACACCTTTTTAGCGTGATTTTATGTGGTTATTGAAGTCATGTGACTTTTGGTCACTTTATGAGGTAAAAAAGCTATATAGTACTTTATTATATTAAAGTTACTTAATGTTTTTAAAGTGACTTTATGAGAAAAAGGTACATGGTACAAAAACACATTAAAGTAACTAGGGGAAGTCATTAATGAAGGGGGAGACATGAAAAGGGGGTCAATAGGAGAATAGATCTCCACCCTTTATCAAGGAGAGCTGAGATATAACCTCAGCCATTAATCATAGGGTTAGGGTTTCTCTTCATTGGAGAGACTAAAAAGGGAGAAAAGGCAAAGGAGAGCATTCATTCTTCATGTGTATGTGTTGGAGAAAAGGAGAGGTGAAGAGGAGGAGAAATTGTTGAAGGAGAGGGAGGCGGAGATAGCACTTGCAGCAAGGAGACTACAGCAGGCTCAAACTTCAAGGCATAGCTGTAGCACACAGTTCAAGAAGGAACAGAGGTCTGGCACACAGTCTGAGAAGGCTGAACAGGGGCAGACAGACCGAGGCAGCTACAGCAGTGTTTCCAGCATGAAAATTGATGAGGAATCAGGCTTGACTTTTGAGGGAACTAGCAGCTCAAAATTCAAGGAAGGACAGCACAAATTTCAAGGCTGCCATAGCACAAAATTCGATGAGGAACAGGCCCAAAAATCCAGGCATCTGTAGCACTGAAATCAAGGTCATTTCCAGGCATTAATTGCAGACCTGTGGCATGAGTTTCTAGGGCCTGTAGTGCTGGAAAAAGTCTGACAGTTGCATGCAGTTCAAGAGGCAGAGATTGCTGTCAGTGACATGATTTTTGGGCAGTCAGAGTTTGACAGTGGCACAAAAATCAAGACAGTCAAAGGCTGGGAAGATTTTCCGGGAGATAAGTACCCTGTGTTTTGTAATTTAATGCTCTAAGAAATTTCCTGAGAAAAAGCAAATATAATCCACTTCAAACTCATTTTCCCCTTTGGGGTTTTTCCAGGGTCTGACATTGACCAAAAACAAGCGTCTTAAATTGTGTGCATGCTTGTGAAATTATTTTATCAGCTGAATTAGCAAAAACATAAAAGTTAAGGCAAAGCAGAGGAATTTGCATATAAATTGATCATTGAGGTAACAGATTTTTATTTTGTGTACCAAGAAGATTAAAATTTATGTAACGGCATAATTTAGGTAATAAGGAAAGTTATGATAGAAACAAATGAGATAAATGAAGTACAGCTGAACAAGTTAGTCATGGAACAAGATGAATATGACTAAAAGGACCAAGATGGAATCATACTCATCAAGGTATCATTAACAGTTGAGATGCCTCCACAAGTGCAAGATGCAGAAGATGAAAGCATGATATGGAAGTCGCTACATAAGAGATGAACAAAACTTCAGATAAATGTAAGGCCTACTATCTTAAAAACATGACATTTTCAGCACGAATGGAGGAAGGAGAATCCATTTCAGATCATTTAATGCACTTCAAAAAATATATTCAAGTAAAATAAATCCAAAATTAAGATGTTGAAGGTCGTAATTGTGGCAAAGGAGGGTATCTGAAGATTGAGTGAAGGAAAAAAATGTGTGGTTTGGAGCATGGAAAGCTCACCAAATAGCAGGGAAACACTTAGGAAAAATGTAAATTTTTGTAGATGTTCTATGCTTGATGCAATTTTAATTTTATAACAGCAATCACATAAATAGTTAAGTAAAATGCTGATAGAACATACCAGTGGATCTATAGAAGACAAACCAGAAACAGGGGAATGTGTTGGTGCGTTACGGCGATCAGCAGGATGCTTCAACCAGCAAAGTCTTCTTGGTCGGCCAACCCAAAATGTGTCACAACAGTCCTCAAATCAATTATCCAATCAACTCAAAGTCAACCCCAGAAAAGTCAACGCAGTCCAGAAAAAGTCAACTCAATGCAGCAACAAGAAAGTCAACACAGCTCCAACTTCGGTCAACCTTTTGACCTCGATTTTTGTGCCAATGAGTACGGCCTTCAAAAATCGAACTCTCCACAAAATTTCAGCTCAAACAGACCATGCGTTGACCAAAGTCAACGCTGGTCAAACTTGCCCATAAACCCTAACTGCAGAAAATTTCGTCCATAAACCCTAACTGCAGAAATTTCGTCCTTTTTCCAGCTGCAGCTACTTCGTCCTTTTCCCACGTGAGAATTGCTTCTTAGATGCTCGTATCCAATGAGAAGTGTGTGGATGAGATGAGTGAAAAGCTCTCCAACGTTGACTGTATTTGAAAAAATCCCGATTTTATCCCGATTTTTTGCAGGCGCCGATAAAATCCCCCGATTTTTTCCCAATTTTTTGAAAGTTGAAAAAGTCGGGATTTAATCGTTATAATCCCGACTTTTTGCCGACTTTTTCCAAAAAATCGTGAGGGAGGTAATTTTTTTAATAATTTTTAATTTTTTTTTTGAAAAAATCGGGATTTTTTCGAAAAAATCGGGATTTTTTCGAAAAAGTCGGGATTTTTTCAAAATATGAATATTTTTGTATTTTTTTAGTTTTGCCGATTTTTCGAAAAAATCCCAACTTTCTTGGAGTTGTCCGACTTGAAGCCTGCCCGATTTAATCGATTCGACTTTTTTTTGATAGGTATTTTATATCCGCCATTGAGGTATGTGATACATCGTAAGGGTGTAAAACCTTAAGGCCGACCTGCACTTAAATTTATTATAAATAATAAATTCAAAATAAATGTTCTGCTCATCAGATTAAAATCAATTTTATATCGATTTTACACATCTCCGAAAGAGGAATCCAATACAAATATTGGAATCTTCATCTGAGCATCACAAGATGGAGTTTGGACCTAGTTGTCCAAATTTAACACTCCCTCTCAACTAGGGAGAACTCCATCCACCAGTGCAATCAAACATCGTGCGTCATCCGGCCGTAACTTGCTTTGCTGGCCTTTTTATTTCAGAACAAAAGTGGGTCAGTCACAAAGACATCATCCCCCGGCTGACAAATTCAGCCCAGAGGTCCGAAACCTCTATCAGACTCACAAAGAGTCTCCAACCAACCCGAAGTTGGTTCATCTAACCCGAAGTTAGGCGGAGGTCGAGACCTCACTAGACTTGATCCCGGATCAGAGTGGTTGGGCCAGGTGCCATCCTAGATAGAGAGTACGGCAATCTGCGATGCGTCCATCGATCTTTGCTATTTTGGTCTCTATCTTTTCCCACCTCATTGGCCAAATGAGAGGTACTTCCCATGAGCCTTGAACTCAATGGGTAGGATGCATACAGGGCACATATAATGAGAGGTGAACCAACTCAAACATCATAAAGGTGGGGTAGAAGCACCACAAGGTCTGGCAAGCCTAACCTCATGACTGCTTATAGCTCCCATAAGCTATCCCCAAAGCCCCCCAGAGCTCCCAAAGCTCATCGTCCAACGGGACCCACATCATAGGGTCGTTCCACGATACCAAGACTCTCACGGAAGGTTGGGAACTTGACCTTCCCCAGGGGCTTAGTGAGAATATCCGCGACCTGCTCATCAGTTCCTATATGATCGAGCCTTACGACGCCTCGCTGTACCATATCCCGGATAAAGTGGTACCTGATATCAATATGCTTGGATTGGTCGTGGAACACAGGATTCTCAGTCATACGAATCCCACTCTGGTTATCACAGAGTATCACAGTGGTATCTAGCACATGTCCAAACAGCTCACTAAAGAGCTTTCGCAACCAAACTGCTTCACAACAGGCCATACTCGCTGCAATGTATTCGACCTCAGCGGTGCTCAAAGCCACCGACTTCTGCTTCCTGCTCATCCATGAGATCGAAGCAGAACCAAGATTGAAGCAGCATCCTGATGTGCTCTTACGATCCACCACACTGCCAGCCCAATCGGCATCAGTATATCCACGGAGTGTCACACTCCCGGCAGTGTATCTCAGCCCATGGTTTATCGTGCCCGAAGATATCTCAGAAGATTCTTGGCACCAACCCAGTGAAAGTGATGAGGCTCAACCATCTGTTGACTCAAAGTGTTCACTGCAAAACATATATCTGGACGGGTGTTCACTAAGAACATCAGAGCCCCTACGAGTTGACGATACTCAGTAGGATTGGCCAATACGGGCCCAGCAGCGCTGCCACTCAACTTCTTGAAGTTGAGTTCCATTGGTGTTGACACGGTCTTGTAGTCCACCATACCAAATCTTTCTAGAAGTTTCACAATGTATTTTCCTTGAGAAAGGAAAATCTCTCCAGGTCTCTGCCAGACCTCCAGGCCTAGGAAGTAGTGCATCAATCCTAGGTCCTTCATCTCAAACTCAGCAGCGAGCTCCCTCTTGCATTGATGAATGAGAGGGTCAGCGCCTGTCAGGAAGAGGTCGTCCACATACAGCACCAGAATGAGAGGCTTCCCCTGGACAACCTTGAAGTAAAGGTTCAGATCAGCATTACTTCGAGTGAAGTCCAGCTTCATCAAGTAGTTATCTATCTTCTCGTACCAAGCTCTGGGTGCTTGCTTCAACCCATAGAGGGCTTTCTTCAACCTGCAGACATGAGTGTCCCGATCCTGGACTTCAAACCCCAGAGGTTGTTCTACATACACCTCTTCTTTTATTGCACCATGCAGAAAAGCGGTCTTGACATCCATCTGATGAAGACTCCATCCTTGCGTAGCAGCAAGGGCTATGATTGATCGAATGGTGTTATATCGTGCCACAGGTGCAAATATGTCATCATAGTCTATTCCTTCCTTTTGAGAGAAGCCACGGGCAACAAATCTTGCCTTGAACTTTTCAGCACTTCCATCAAATCCATGCTTGATCTTGTAGAGCCATTTTGCGGTGACAACTGATTTGTCCTTCGGTCTTGCAACCACATCCAAGACATCATTCTTCATTATGGACTCATATTCTTCGTGCATAGCATCCTTCCGGACTTGATGCTTTACGGCTACCTCAAAAGATCCAGGTTCAGATTGTACAATGGTACTCATGGCAGCCAGATACCCTTGGTATCTACACGGCTTCTTGCTTTCTTGGAATGTCCCCCTCGGGGCAGCATGTCCCTCAGCATCTTCGAGAGTGTCCCTGAGCCATGATGGTCTCTTTCTCAGTGAAGGAGATGGATCGATTGGGTCCATTGGTCCTTCAACATCAGGCATTGTCTCATCCTGCGGTTCTTCTTGATTTCCAGGCCTTGCTTCATGATTTTCCTCAGATCTCAGAAGATCTACTACTTTCTTCAGGGAAGCATCTTTGTCAAAAGTGACATCATGGCATATCTCTACTTCCCTTTGACCAGGTACATAGACTCTATAGGCCTTAGAAGTCTCACTGTAGCCCACAAACATTCCTTTCTTCCCAGAAGCATCCAGCTTACTTCTCTTTTCTTTCGGCACATGAAAATAGACAGGACATCCAAAAATTCTAAAATGTGAGACATCAGGTTTCTTACTAGTGAAAACCTCTTCGGGAGTTTTGGAGTCCAGAGCGGAATGAGGGCATCGGTTTTGAATGTACACAGCAGTATTTGCAGCTTCTCCCCACAGAAACTTCGGTAGACCCTGGTCACATAGCATAGCACGGGCAGCTTCCACAATAGTCCTATTCTTGCGTTCAGCAACACCATTCTGCTCAGGAGTATATGCAGTAGTAGTCTCCCTCTTGATGCCAGCTTCTCTGCAAAAGTCTTTGAACTCATTTGACTCATATTCAGTGCCATTGTGGGTCCTCAAAATCTTGATCTTCTTTCCGGTCATATTTTCCACCAAGGCTTTGAAGATACGGAACCACATGAAGGCCTCATCCTTCTTCTTCAAGAAGTATATCCAGGTTTTGCGAGAGAAGTCATCAGTGAATGTCATGTAGTAGGAACATCCTCCCAGGGATGTCACGGGCAACATACCAGATAGATCAGAATGGACCAGTTGCAAAATATTAGATGTCTTTGTGACACTTGAGGGGAAAGGTCCCCTTGTATGCTTTCCTTCGGCACAACCCTTACATACACCTTCATGATTATTTCCAAAATCGGGCATCCTGTCACCACCTTCCTTGCTTCGGGAAGGGCCTTGTAATGAAGGTGTCCAAACCTTCGGTGCCATAGTTCAGTTTGTCGGATAGTATCACATGTCATAGCTCCTAGTGGACTTCCTTCAACCTGGTAGAGTGTTCCAACTCTAAAACCAATCACGATAGCTTCCTTGAGATTCTTCTTCCACATGCGTACCTTTCCATCAGTGAATGCCACATTGAAGCCTTTGTCTTCGATCGCTGATATAGACACAAGGTTCTTCTTCAATTTTGGTACATAGAGTACATCCTACAAATGTAGGACTTGTCCTTGAGACAAGTGAAGGGTCACAGTCCCTGTCCCTCTCACGGGATATGTGGCATTATCTCCAAGGATAATTTCCAGATTAGTATCCTTCTCAACCATGTCAGAGAGTGCTTCCTTGAACCCAATGATGTGTCTTGAGGCACCACTATCTATCAGCCAGACATCCATAGTGTCGGGCGGGGATGCAGCAGAGAGGGCAGATACAAGAATGTATTCATTTCTTTTATCAACAACATTTGACTCCTCATGCCTGGAGTTTCTAGACCTTTTGAAAGGTTGATTGTTTCCGCCAGAGGGAGCCTTCCTCTTTCCTTTGGACTTGTCGTTTCTTTGATTTCCATTCTTTCGGTTGTTGTTGTTGTCATCACTATTGGGAGAATCCTTCTTGAAAGGACATTCTCTAGCATAGTGACCAGGCCTATGACAAGTGAAACACTTGCCCTTCTTTCCTTGGGCCCTTGCTCTTCCTTTGTCCTTAGGACCACCAGAGTTCTTCTTTCTAGAATGAGCAGCGTAGGTAGCATTTTTGTCATTTTCGTATTCCTTCATTCTTGTCTCTTCTTGCATGCATCTGGACAGTAGCTCGCCAAAGTTAGGAATTGTATTATTATTGAGAATGGTAGTGTTGAATACTTGCCATTCATGTGGGAGCCCTCCAAGTGCGGTGAGTACCATCTCACGATCGACTATTGTCTCCCCAATAGCCAGCAGATTGTTCCTGATCTCGGTCAATTTCAGAAAGTATGTTTGGACAGACTCATCCCTGCCTTTCTTCAGATTCTTCAATTGATTCTTGAAGAATAGCACTTGGTTTGCATTGTTTACTTTGAACATTTGTATCAGTTTATCATACATCTCCTTGGATGTGCCTAGCTCAGATATGTAGGCAACCAGAGTTTTATGTATGGATTCCCTGATCATTAGCTTTGCTTTGATCTCCCCTTCTTATACTTGGTTTTAGCAGCAGCAGTAGCAGTGGATGGAGGTTCTTGTATCTTACCCAGTACATAGTCCATGAGATCATGGTCTTCCAATTTGAGATCTAATATCATCTTCCAAGCATGGAAGTCATCCCTTCCAGTCAGCTTGTCATCTTCCTTGAAGCCATAACTTGTGGAACTCATTTTTCTCTTTTGGTGATTGCTATAAGTTAGGGCTTGTCTTCACCTCAGCTCTGATACCATGTAAATTTTTGTAGATGTTCTATGCTTGATGCAATTTTACTTTTATAATAGCAATCACATAAATAGTTAAGTAAAATGCTGATAGAACATACCAGTGGATCTATAGAAGACAAACCAGAAACAGGAGAATGTGTTGGTGCCTTACAGCGATCAGCAGGATGCTTCAACCAGCAAAGTCTTCTTGGTCGGCCAACCCAAAATGTGTCACAACAATCCTCAAATCAATTATCCAGTCAACTCAAAGTCAACCCCAGAAAAGTCAACGCAATCCAGAAAAAGTCAACGCAGGGCAGCAACAAGAAAGTCAACGCAGCTCCAACTTTGGTCAACCTTTTGACCTCGATTTTTGTGCCAATGAGTATGGCCTTCAAAAATCGAACTCTCCACAAAATTTCAGCTCAAACGGACCATGCGTTGACCAAAGTCAACGCTGGTCAAACTTGCCCAGAAACCCTAACTGCAGAAAATTTCGTCCATAAACCCTAACTGCAGAAATTTCGTCATTTTTCCAGCTGCAGCTACTTCGTCCTTTTCCCACGTGAGAACTTCTTCTTAGATGCTCGTATCCAATGAGAAGTGTGTGGATGAGATGAGTGAAAAGCTCTCCAACGTTGACTGTATTTATATCCATCATTGAGGTGTGTGACACATCTGTTGGGGGTGTAAAACCTTAAGGCCGACCTGCACTTAAATTTATTATAAATAATAAATTCAAAATAAATGTTCTGCTCATCAGATTAAAATCTCTGAAAGAGGAATCCAATACAAATATTGGAATCTTCATCTGAGCATCACAAGATGGAGTTTGGACCTAGTTGTCCAAATTTAACAAAAAAGTACTTGATTCCTTTGTTGTTAGTAGCTACTCAAACAGAAGGCAAATCAGATGTGTCATATTTTGATCTTGAAGCTTCAAAACACATCACTAACAGATCCAATTGATTTGTTGATTTTGTTCAGGACAAGTCCATGTTAGATGCAATTATTCTGGGTGATGACAGAGCACATAATGCAGAAGGAAGAGGAAATGTTCAAACTGGAATCAGAAATATGACATCTGTGTTCAAGAATGTCCTTTTCCAAGTTTGGAAAACAATTTTCTCTCTGTAAGTGAAATAACCAGTCATAGCCCACATTCGGATGTAATCTTCAAGGGAGGAGATAATTGTTATGTGACCCAAAAAAAAGACAAGAAAAGGTGTGAAGGTGGGTTATGGTGTGGAATAAGAACAGTCATTGGAATCCAAGAGGCCACTTGGAATATGAAAACCAAGGGTCATAAGATTGTATAAATATGTATATCATTGTGAATAAAATGGATTCCACGTTTATCTTAATCTTGTCTATCATTTGTGAGTGTTTAACATGTTATCAGAGTGGGTGAATTCCTGCCCTGCTCAAGTTTGAGCCACTAGTTTTATGGTCTCTCTGTGCATGTCAATTCTTCCATCAGTGCTGCATTTCATGAATGTCCCATCAACTTAATTCTAGCTGCAATCTCTGCCCACAACGCATTGGACCTGTTTCTCTCAATTTTTCTGGGCTAGTCAAGTCTGTCTCTCTGCACATCTCAGAACAGTGTCTGTCAGATCTCTGCCCGGGGATTACTCTGCCACGCTACACTCTCTGCATAATCATTTCTATGCCCATTCTCCGTATCAATGGGATGTATTGAATTGTAGCTGTAATTTCAATCCTAGAAGAAATTATTCGTTTTGAGTTATTTTAAGAAGGGTTTATTAACTTTATTACTATCGTCTCCTGCCACCACACGGTTAACGCAGAGTATTTCCTCAATGATCTCTGGGCACAGCGGTGTTATCTCTGCAGTCCTGTAGAAGAAAACATCATCATCTCCAGTGAAAAATGAAGACTCTCTCCATCTCCAGCATATTTGGTTGTTGCAGCTCGCCATCTCCAGCAAGGATTTGAAGAGTCAATTCATATTCTCTCTCTGTGGTTTATTATCTGTGCACACATAATATCAGTCTCTGTGTGTAATTTGAAATGATATGTGCATTGAATAGTTTGACAGTGAATTACGTGCATTGAGCAATGAGTAATTTGGTTATAACTTATATGTATCTGTGTACCCTTCTTCTCTTGAGTCTTAGTCCTTCCTTTGTCCTTAGAACCACCAGAGTTCTTCTTTCGGAAATGAGCACCATAGGCAGCATTTCTTTCATTATCAAATTCCTTCATCCTTGTTTCTAACAGCAGCAGAGGCATTTGATGGAGGTTCTTGAATCTTCCCAGTCACATGATCCAGGAGATCATGATCTTCCAATTTGAGATCTAATATCATCTTCCAGGCATGGAAGTCATCACTTCCAGTCAGCTTGTCATTCTCCCTGAATTCAAGACTAGTGGAACCCATTTCCTTCGATGATGATTGCTATAGATAGAGTTTGTCTTCACCTCAGCCTCTGATACCATGTTAAGTTTTGTAGATGTTCTATGCTAAGAGCAATTTCACTTTTCTCACAGCAATCATACAAGTAGTTAAGCAAAATGCAGATAGAACATATAAGCAGATCTTACAGAAGACAAATCAGAAACAGAAAAATGTGTGTGTTCGTTTCGGCGGTCAACAGGATGCTTCAACCAGCAAAGTCTCCTTTGGTCAGCCAGCCCAGCATGTGTCACAACAGTCCTCCAATCAGCAAATGAGTCAACCCAAGTCAACTCTACAAAAGTCAACGCTGTCCTGAAAAAGTCAACGCAGGGCAGCAAGCTAAAAGTCAACGCAACAGCAAAACGGTCAACCCTTTGACCTCGATTTTTGTGCCAGGTAGTACGGCCTTCATAAATCGAACCTTCCACCAATTTTCAGCTTGTTTGGACCAAGCGTTGACCAAAGTCAACGCTGGTCAAAGTTACTGCGAAACCCTAGCAGCAGCAAATCCATACTTCAGCTTGACCGTACAGTTTGTCCTCTTCGTCCTTCACACGTGTGGATTAAATTCGTCCTTCTTGGTAGCTCGTATTCCTAGATGAGAGAGGAAGATGTGAGTTGTGATGATGATCAAAATCTCTCCAACTTTTCCTGTATATATATCCATCATGAGGGTGTGTGACACATCTGTTGGGCATGCGAGCCTACATTACAAAACTAGCCGACCTTGCACATATAATTTATTAAAAATAATAAATTCAAAATATAAGTTCTGCTCATCGGATTAAGACATATTTTATATGGATTTTACACCTCTCAGAAAGAGGAATCCAACAAAAATATTAGCCTCTTAATCTGAGCATCAGAACATGGAGTTTGGACCTAGTTGTCCAAATTTAACAACATTTTAC